>JARQOD010000007.1:123755327-123835765 GCA_033576555.1 Oophaga sylvatica
AAATTTAATTGCGCCCCAAATTAAAATGGTTTAAAAGTCCCCTTTTAAATAGCGGTCCCTTTAACCCCTTTTTAACCCTTTCGCCACCGACAAATGGGAAAGACGGGCAAAGTGCCAGAAAGGACAAATCTAATTATAGATTTCCCTTTTCGGGGGGCGGGGGGCAATTTGTACCGGGGGGGGGCACAAATAAATGCACCCTCCCTGGGCTATTTTTAAAATTTGCCCCACCGCTTGCTTTGCTGGTGGAGAAAATACAGCGGGAGCCCACGCATTTTTTTTCAACGAATTACACCTTTACTTAACCCCTACATGTCTGCAATTTTGCACACATACATTCATGTAATTGTAAGTTAAAACCATATATCAAACTACATGAAATGACATGGTTAACTGTATGTAAACCATGTGTCATTTCATGTCGGGTCTGTAGTTTCACAAAAGCCGGCAATTGAATTAGCGGCTATTACAGTATGTAGAAGTGTATGAACTATAAATATTGTATATATATATTGTGGCAAGACGACTCGCTCGGCTCTCCTGGAGGTAGACTCAGGACACACGTTCTCTGGGTTTTCTTCTGCTGGTTTATTATCAGCCATAAACTCATGCAGGTTTCGCAGGAAAAGTAATCATGACTCCTCTGGTTTAGGGAAAACATAAAAAAAAAACAATAACTCAGTCCATAGATGAGAGGGTTCCACCCGCTCTCAGTAGCATAAACGGCACAGTTAAAGCCCTTGTGGAAAGCTCTGTAGCTTCCACTATACTGTCTGGAGACTTTCCTCTCCAGACCACACTGAACACTCAAAGCTAGGGCCTTCAGGCATTTAAGCCCCAGACCTTGTGACTCCTGAATCATGTGATGGATCACATGATTCTGACATCACACAGGTCCTGTCAGGACTTATGCATGTAGAGAGTGTAGGCGATAAATAAAGTAGGTCTTAGTTCACCAGGAGATCATCCTGTGTGACCATACCTCCCGTCACATATAAAACCAGTGACACTGTCACATATTCCCCCCCTCTGCCCAAGCCGGGGGTTTGGGCACCTTCTGACACCAGACAGGGAATCCTAGAGAGGGCATCTGCATTCCCATGTAACTTCCCTGGCCTATGCTCCACGTGAAAGTTAAAATCTTGAAGCTCTAGGAACCATCTAGTTACCCTAGCATTTTTTCCCCTCTTTTCCCTCAACCATCTCAACGGGCATGGTCTGACACTAATTTAAACTTCCGGCCTAGTAGGTAATATTTCAGTGTATCCACGGCCCATTTATGGCTAAACACTCTTTCTCTACTATGGCGTAGTTCTTCTCGCAGGAGGACAGCTTTCGGCTTAGATAGAGAATGGGATGTTCTTCCCATTTATTTCTTGGGAGAGTACGGCCCCTAGACCAACCTCTGATGCGTCAGTCTGGACCACAAATTCTTTCTTAAAGTCTGGCGCGACCAGGACAGGCTGTTTGCACAGTGCTAGCTTCAGTTTTTGAAATGCGGTCTCCGTTTCTTCCGTCCATTTCACCATGGTTGATTTGGTGCTTTTAGAAGATCTGTTAGTGGGGGCGGCAATCGTGGCGAAATTTAGGATAAACCGCCGGTAGTATCCCACCATTCCAGGAATGCTTTCACCTGCTTCTTTGAGAGCGGTTGCGGCCAGGTTTGAATTGCCTCCTGTAGTCCAAACAGCATCCGTTTGTATTGAAAACAGCCATCAGGTGTTGAGAAAGTCGTCTTTTCTTTAGCCATCTGGGACATGGGGATCTGCCAGTAGCCCTTCGTCAGATCAAGAGTGGTGATGTACCTCGCCGGTCCAAGCCTCTCGATGAGTTCGTCGACGCGGGGCATCGGGTACGCGTCACACTTGGATTCCTCATTTAGCCGACGGTAGTCATTACAAAACCTCCACTCTCCATTGGGTTTCGGCACGAGGACGATTGGGCTCGACCACCCACTCTTTGACTCCTCTATTACCCCGAGGTCTAACATCTCTTCACCTCAGCTGAGATCACCTCCCGGCGTGCTTCCGGAATCCGATATGGCTTCAAATTCACTCGTACATACGGTTCTGTCAGCACGTCATGCTCTACCACTTGTGTATGCCCTGGCAACTCTGAGAACAGCTCCCGATTCCACTGTAGTAATTCTTGACATTGTTGCTTCTGGGCCGGTGATAGAGTCTCTGCAATAGTGACCTCCTCCACGTTGCCTTCCGGTGCGGCCCCCAGGCAAGGAGTTTCCACAGGTTCACGGTCCTGCCACGGCTTGAGCAAGTTTACATGATAGATTTGATGTGCCTTCCTTCGGCAGGCTGGTGAACTCTATAATTAACCTCGCTTACTTTCTCCACCACCTCGTATGGACCTTGCCATTTGGCGAGGAACTTGCTCTCGACGGTAGGGATCAGCACCAAAACACGGTCTCCGGGCTGGAACTGTCTTAGTCTCGCCGACCGGTTATAGACCCTTGCCTGGGCTTCCTGCGCCTGGAGGAGATGTTCCTTCACGATGGGCATCACTCTTGACATTCTCTCCTGTAACTGGGCGACATGTTCTATGATACTCCGGTGTGGCGTGACTTCAGCCTCCCAAGTTTCCTTGGCGATGTCTAGGAGACCTCTTGGATGCCGTCCATATAGGAGCTCAAATGGAGAGAAGCCAGTGGAGGCTTGAGGGACTTCTCTGACCGAAAAAAACAGAAATGGGAGCAGGTAGTCCCAGTCTCTCCCATCCTTTTCCACGACCTTCTTTACCTTCTTGAGCATCGCCTTTAAGGTCTTGTTGAAGCGTTCCACTAGGCCGTCCGTTTGTGGATGATAAACCGAGGTCCGCAGTTGAGTTATCTGAAGGACTCTGCAAAGCTCCTTCATCACCTTGCTCATGAAGGGGGTTCCTTGGTCTGTTAGAATCTCTTTTGGTAGACCTGTCCGAGCAAAAATATGGACCAACTCTCGGGCTATACTCTTACTGGACATGTTCCTTAGGGGAACCGCTTCTGGATACCGAGTCGCATAGTCATGACGACCAGGATATATTGGTGACCCCGGGCTGATTTGACTATGGGGCCCACGAGGTCCATGGCAATCCTCTCAAAGGGAACCTCTATCACAGGTAGTGGAACTAAGGGGCTACGGAAGTGGGAGGAGGGAGCGGTTATTTGGCAGGTGGGGCAGGACCTACAAAAGTTTTGAATTTCTCGATAACATCCGGGCCAATAAAACCTCCTCAGTATCCTCTCCTGAGTTTTCTCGACCCCTAGGTGTCCCCCCGAACATGTGAATGGGCCATATCTAGCACCCGCCGTCTGTATGGCCCCGGCACTAACAGCTGCTCCACTATCTCACCGCCCCTCAGTTTGGCCACCCGATATAGCAACTCTCCCTGTACTGCAAAGTGGGGGAATCTGGTGTCGGCCCCGGCTCTTGGGCAACCCCATTACATACAGTAACCTGGTTGAACGCCCCTTTTAAGGTCAGGTCTCGAATTTGAGCAGTCCCAAAGTTCTCTCTGGACATCTCAATCGCAGGTAAGTCGACCTCCTCGGTCACCGTCTCACCCTCATCACCGACAAGGACGCACAGTGGGAATTCCCCTCTCTGAGACTCTGTGGGGGGTTCTTCTTCATGGATCTCGCTTTTCCCATGCTCCTTAGTTCAGTTCCCTCCCCCACAAGTCCCAGAATAAGGAAAAATCACGGCCCAATATGACAGGATGTATCAGGTCCTTTACCACCCCGACTTCATGGGACTGGGTACCACAGTCTGTCCCCACTGTTACTGTGGCCACGGGATAGTCCTTGGCGTCACCATGGATGCACCGAACACCCAGGGTTTTTGAAGGGATCAACTGGTGGGGAAGGGATGCTCTGATCAAGGTCACCAGACTCCCGGAGTCCAACAGCCCAAGCACTTTTATTCCATTAATGGATACTGCACACGCCTGCGGTCCTTCGCCGGGTCGACAGTCCACGCTACAGGCTGGATAGTCATAATAGGAGACCCGTCTGCCTAGGCTGCAGTCCATGGGCTCAGGGGATATTTGACACTGGCAGCTACATGTCCAGGGTTGTGACATCGCCAGCAAACTATATCTTTCCCAACTGTTCTAAAGGAACCTTCAATAGGAGTGGACGCCCCCCAGTGGTGGCTCTAGACCCCTTCCGTGGTGAACCCACCCCTTTTGGGTATCCCAGTAGGGAGAAGTGACTGCATCCGGTTTCCCAAGAGATCTCTCCACTACCTGGTACCTCTCTACCAGGCCGATAAAGTCATCTGCGTTCTGGGGATCACCCTGGGCAACCCAGGTCTGTACTGACTTGGGAAGGGAATGCATGAATCTGTCAATCACCACCCGCTCAACCATCTGGGCCGGAGTGGAGGACTCCGGTTGTAGCCACTTCTGACAAGATGCAGTAGATCAAACATCTGCGAACGAGGGGTTTGTTGCTAGCATATGTCCAGTGATGAACTCGCTGGCTCTTACTGCCATATTTACTCCCAGACGTGCGAAGATCTCTGTCTTTAGTTTGGGATACTCCTTAGCATCTTGCAGCGCCAAGTCAAAAATACGCTTTTTGGGGTTCACCCGATAAATATGGCGCCAGAACCTCGGCCCACTGTGCTGGTGGAAGTCTCTCCCGATCAGCCACCCTCTCAAAAACAGTCAAAAATGCTTCTACATCATCCTCAGGGGTCATTTTCTGCATGGCCCGTCTTACTGCCTTCCTGACGTGAGAATTATCAGTCGGCCCTGGGGTTGGGGCGGCCGCCCTGCTCTGGATGGCGTCTGCCAAAAGCTGTATCTGCTGTTGCGCCTCCTGCTGGTGCTGCTGCTGCGACTTTTGCTGCAACTGGATCTGCTGAAGCAACAGTTTGGTCGTCTCCTGGTGCTGCTGCTGCATGCTCTGCTGGGCCTGCTGTATGCTCTGCTGGCTCTGTAGGTGTTGCTGCTGCATGTTCTGCTGGGCCTGGACCAGGTGCTTAACGAGCTCCTCCATGCTGCCGGACTTCTCTAGCTGGCTGGCAGCCTTCACCCAGGACATCCACCGGTTTTTGTAGCAGGTACACGTGTTCCTGGAATCCTGCACGCACTCTCACACCAACTGTGGCAAGACGACTCGCTCGGCTCTCCTGGAGGTAGACTCAGGACACACGTTCTCTGGGTTTTCTTTCTGCTGGTTTATTATCAGCCATAAACTCATGCAGGTTTCGCAGGAAAAGTAATCATGACCCCTCTGGGTTTTACGGGAAAACATAAAAAAAAACAATAACTCAGTCCATAGATGAGAGGGTTCCGCCCGCTCTCAGTAGCATAAACGGCACAGTTAAAGTCCTTGTGGAAAGCTCTGTAGCTTCCACTATACTGTCTGGAGACTTTCCTCTCCAGACCACACTGAACACTCAAAGCTAGGTCCTTCAGGCATTTAAGCCCCAGACCTTGTGACTCCTGAATTATGTGATGGATCACATGATTCTGACATCACACAGGTCCTGTCAGGACTTATGCATGTAGAGAGTGTAGGCAGATAAATAAAGTAGGTCTTAGTTCACCCAGGAGAGCATCCTGTGTGACACATACCTCCCCTCACATATAAAACCAGTGACACTGTCACAATATATATATATGTGACAATGACATGTGTGTGTATGTATATATATATATATATATGTATTCTATGTGTATATATCTATTCTTTCTTTTGTGATTTAAATACTATTCATTTGGATCCATTAGGCTATGGTTCCACGGTCCGGAACCATAGCGCTTTGGACGGAGCGGAAATTCCGCTCCGTCTAAGCCCCGCCCCCTTTCTGACGCGCGATCTTTCCGGAGGTGTTCAGGACACCTCCGGAACACCTCCGGAAAGAACGCAGGGCTACATAGCCCTGTGTAATATTCTGTTGCGGCGACGCACCGTCGCCGCAATACGCGAGGACATGCTGCGGTCTAAAAAGACGCGCCGCATGTCCGTTTACGCAGGTTTGCCACCTGCGTATTGTTACGCATAGTGGAGACGGGATTTCTTGAAATCCCCTCCACTATGCTGTAACATCTGGACGCTGCGTGTTTGGCGCTGCGCCAGCGCACAGCGCCAAACACGCAGCGTTTCCTGACCGTGGAAACTCACCCTTATATGTCGGTTTTGCAAGCCTGTGAGAAAATCTCGTAAATCGGATGTTACAACTACGGTCAGATGCGACTAAATCACATCTTTCCAGGAAAATCGGATGCCAGACGGATGACTGTTCATGACATTTTGCTGCGATAATCGACCGACTAAAACGGTCCGATTTTTTGTCGTTGTGTGTGACTCCGGCCTAACAGTGTAAACTGATATCTTCCAGTAAGGAAGGAGCTAATCATTGGAATGCAACCTGATATCTTCCTGCATGGCAAAGGTTAATAGCAACAATGCAATAGAGAAGTAAATGTGGTCTGTTATTTTCCTGAAAGGCGATGGTTAATAGCAGCAAAGTAACACAGGAGTAAATGCAGTCTGATAGCTTCCAGCAGGGCAATGGTTAATAGCAGCAAAGTAACAGAAAAGTTAGGGTGAGTTTCCACGGTCAGGAAACGCTGCGTGTTTGGCGCTGTGCGCTGGCGCAGCGCCAAGCACGCAGCGTCCAGATGTTACAGCATAGTGGAGGGGATTTCAAGAAATCCCGTCTCCACTATGCGTAACAATACGCAGGTGGCAGACATGCGTAAACGGACATGCGACGCGTCTTTTCAGACCGCAGCATGTCCTTGCGTATTGCGGCGACGGTGCGTCGCCGCAACAGAATTTAACACAGGGCTATGTAGCCCTGCGTTCTTTCCGGAGGTGTTCCGGAGGTGTCCTGAACACCTCCGGAAAGAGCGCGCGTCATAAAGGGGGCGGGGCTTAGACGGAGCGGAATTTCCGCTCCGTCCAAAGCGCTGTGGTTCCGGACCGTGGAACCACAGCCTAAGGGTATGGTTCCACGGTCCGGAATTAATGCGCTTTGAACGGAGCGGAAACCCCGCACTGCCAAAGCGCTGCCCCCTTCCTGTACATTGAACACATCCGGAATCGCCGCACCCCTACATAGGACTCTACTATTTATTTACCTTGCGGCGACAGAGCATCGCTGCAAGGTAAGTAGACATGCTGCGATCTAAAAAGACGCGCCGCATGTCCGGTTTAGCGGGTATGTGACCCGCGTAATCTTTCGCATAGTGGAGATGGGATTTCAAAAAATCCCCTCCACTATGCAGGAACATCTGGACACTGCAGATTAAACGCTGCGGTAGGACACAGCGTTCAATCCGCAGCAAATACTGAATGAATCTTGACCATGGAAACATACCCTTAAGGTAGTTTGGCATCTTCTGGTAGGGCAATGGTTAATTAGTTAATAGCAAGCATCAATGTAACAGAAAGGTAAATGCTATCTGATATCTTCCAGAAGGGTGATGGTTACTAGCAGAAACATAACTGAGAATTAAATGCAGTCTAACATCTTCCTGCAGGGAAATGCTTAATAGTAGCTATATAACAAAAGAGTAAATGCCGTTTGGTATTTTCCATCAGGGCAATGGTTAACAGCTGCAATGTAACTTTGAAGTAAAGGCAGTTTGGTTTCTTCCAGCAGAGCAATAGTTAATCGCAGAAATGCAAAAAAGTATCAGCATACTGAAGACACACTTGAACAGATGCATTGCCTTGATTGTAGAGACCAAGTATGAACAGGAGTGACAACAGTTGTGAGAACTTGCTGAGTTGTAGTTGTGGACAACACTAAGAAACTAGTCTTAGGGTATGTTTCCACGTTCAGGAAACAGTACGGATTAGCTGCGTGTTTGACGCTGTGCATTGGCGCAGCATCAAACACGCAGCGTCCAGATGTTACAGCATAGTGGAGGGGATTTCAAGAAATCCCGTCTCCACTATGCTTCAAAACACGCAGGCGGAAGACTTGCGTTTCCGGACATGCGGCGCGTCTTTTTAGACCGCAGCATGTCCTATTCCCTTGCGGCGATGTAGCCCTGCGGTCATTCCGCATGTTTTCAGGATGTGTTCCGCGCGTTCAAAAGGGGGTGGGGCTTTGGGCGGAGCAGACTTTCCGCTCCGTCCAAAGCGCTGTGTTTCCGGACCATGGAAACACAGCCTTAAGCTTGTAAATAATTTTGCTTGTTAAATGGATATCAGGAAAAGATGAGCTTACAGACATCTGACTGGAGCTGAGAAAAGAGAAGTATCAGTAAACCCCGTACAAACATAAAGCAACAGTGGACAATGCTATTTTGCTTTTGTGACACATTTTGTGTTCTTAATTTTCATTATCATGTTCCAGGAGCCATAACTTTTTTTTATTTTTTTGGCAACATAGGTGAGGACTTGTTAGTTTCAGGAGTAGTTGTAATTGTCCGTGGATTCATTTTGGTGTGCTCATAACGGATGAACAAACTATTATTAACTCTTTATGGGGAGGACTGCACAATTACATCCATGTGGTGAGAGGGGTTATACCCAAGCACTTGGCCTCTGCAAAATCTGATCTTAAAAGACTTTTGATGTCAGAGGAGTTTACCAGGTTGCCTGAGAAACCCAGCTACTCCAAAAGAGCACCATATACGTAGGGAGCCAGTCTTGGCTACTGTACAAGGACTGGAGTGACACAATTAGGAATATAAATTATATATAATAATAATTTAATAAATAAGACAAATACTTTGGTTTTCTTAGAAATAGTCTAATAACAATAACAACCACTAGATGGCACTGCATACAGTCTTTCTAATGATGACTTAAAGGTAAAAAATATACAAAAAAATACAGAACTCTCCACTACTAGACCTTGCACATGCATTTGATACCGTGCAGAAGCTAGGACACACTAAGTGCAAATAGGTACAAACTGTTCAAGGTAAAAGAAACAAAGAGTCGTCGTAAATGGTATATTCTCTAAATGGGATATAGTCAGTAGTGGGGACCACAAGGATCTTCACCGGGAGCAGTGGGAACCACAAGGATCTGCGCCGGGAGCAGTGGGGACCACAAGGATCTGCAACGGGAGCAGTGGGGACCACAAGGATCTGCGCCGGGAGCAGTGGGGACCACAAGGATCTGCGCCGGGAGCAGTGGGGTCAACAAGGATCTGCGCCGGAAGCAGTGGGGACCACAAGGATCTGCACCGGGAGCAGTGGGGACCACAAGGATCTGCACCGGGAGCAGTGGGGACCACAAGGATCTGCGCCGGGAGCAGTGGGGTCAACAAGGATCTGCGCCGGGAGCAGTGGGGACCACAAGGATCTGCACCGGGAGCAGTGGGGTCAACAAGGATCTGCATCGGGAGCAGTGGGGACCACAAGGATCTGCACTGGGAGTAATGGGGACCACAAGGATCTGCGCCGGGAGCAGTGGAGTCCACAAGGATCTGCACCGAGAGCAGTGGGGACCACAAGGATCTGCGCCAGGAGCAGTGGGGACCACAAGGATCTGCACCGGGAGCAGTGGGGACCACAAGGATCTGCGCCGGGAGCAGTGGGGACCACAAGGATCTGCACCGGGAGTAATGGGGACCACAAGGATCTGCGCCGGGAGCAGTGGAGTCCACAAGGATCTGCACCGAGAGCAGTGGGGACCACAAGGATCTGCGCCGGGAGCAGTGGGGACCACAAGGATCTGCACCGGGAGCAGTGGGGACCACAAGGATCTGCGCTGGGAGCAGTGGGGTCAACAAGGATCTGCGCCGGGAGCAGTGGGGACCACAAGGATCTGCATCGGGAGCAGTGGGAACCACAAGGATCTGCGCCGGGAGCAGTGGGGACCACAAGGATCTGCAACGGGAGCAGTGGGGACCACAAGGATCTGCGCCGGGAGCAGTGGGGACCACAAGGATCTGCGCCGGGAGCAGTGGGGTCAACAAGGATCTGCGCCGGAAGCAGTGGGGACCACAAGGATCTGCACCGGGAGCAGTGGGGACCACAAGGATCTGCACCGGGAGCAGTGGGGACCACAAGGATCTGCGCCGGGAGCAGTGGGGTCAACAAGGATCTGCGCCGGGAGCAGTGGGGACCACAAGGATCTGCACCGGGAGCAGTGGGGTCAACAAGGATCTGCATCGGGAGCAGTGGGGACCACAAGGATCTGCACTGGGAGTAATGGGGACCACAAGGATCTGCGCCGGGAGCAGTGGAGTCCACAAGGATCTGCACCGAGAGCAGTGGGGACCACAAGGATCTGCGCCAGGAGCAGTGGGGACCACAAGGATCTGCACCGGGAGCAGTGGGGACCACAAGGATCTGCGCCGGGAGCAGTGGGGACCACAAGGATCTGCACCGGGAGTAATGGGGACCACAATGATCTGCGCCGGGAGCAGTGGAGTCCACAAGGATCTGCACCGAGAGCAGTGGGGACCACAAGGATCTGCGCCGGGAGCAGTGGGGACCACAAGGATCTGCACCGGGAGCAGTGGGGACCACAAGGATCTGCGCTGGGAGCAGTGGGGTCAACAAGGATCTGCGCCGGGAGCAGTGGGGACCACAAGGATCTGCACCGGGAGTAATGGGGACCACAAGGATCTGCGCCGGGAGCAGTGGGGTCAACAAGGATCTGCGCCGGAAGCAGTGGGGACCACAAGGATCTGCACGGGAGCAGTGGTGTCACGCGGTCTTATGATATGTGTACGATGTCAGTAAACTATTCTTAAAAGAACAACACTCTATACAACATATAGATTAGCAACATCAGCATGTAAATATAGAATAGATTTACCTGACACGATATCCGTTGAACTCAGGGTTAATCTTGAGGACTTGATACACTGTCACAGGAAAGAGGAGGACCGGGGGTCTAACCTGACCCTAAACTGGGGTCCTAACTAATCCCTCACCTTGGAGGTACTGATAATGGTTCAGAGGTCCAAGTCTCCAGCCTAACCCTGTCTCCTATCAGTCCCTGAACCCTGTAATCAGTCCTAAGAAGGATACTGATTACCACCAAAGGGATATGGGCTGATCTCTGCTAAATACACAGATTAGACATATAAGACAGACTGGAGAAAACACAGACTTGCATACACACTCAAACACAGAAGGAAAATAAATGATCTGGGATATTAAACTCTAAGCAAGGTGAGCTTAAAACAACTAAGGAGCTCTTTAACTTAAGTCTATACAGATACAATCCTATCTGTGGTCTGCATGAAGAATTTCACTGGCAACTCCCAACACAGACAACCAGAGATTTAAAGGAAACCAATCAACAAATAATTAATTGCAGCCGGGAGAAACTGCACCCAGTCCCAGAACTGAGCACAGACAGAATTAACTCCCTAACTGCCAAACACAAAGAAACAGCAACTCAGCTGTGAGAAGTCAGAATGTGCAACCGCGACGATCTTCGTGGCGATGCACACATGACAGTACCCCCCCTTCTACGAGGGGCCTCCGGACCCTCAGGGCCAGGTTTGCCCGGGTGAGTTCTGTGGAAGGTCCGCACCAAACGATCTGCGTTAATGTCAGACGCAGGAACCCACGTCCTCTCCTCTGGACCATACCCCTTCCAATGCACCAAGTACTGAAGGGACCGGCGATTCAGACGTGAGTCAATGATCTTTGACACTTGAAACTCCAAGTTACCATTGACCACCACTGGAGGAGGAGGTAGAGGTGATGGTATGACTGGTGCCACGTACCTCTTAAGTAATGACTTGTGGAACACATTGTGAATTTTAAACGTAGGAGGGAGGTCCAGACGAAATGCCACAGGATTAATTATGGAACTGATCCTGTACGGCCCGATGAATCTGGGGCCCAGCTTCCAGGAGGGAACTTTAAGTTTTATATTCCTGGTAGACAACCATACCAGATCGTTCACATTAAGATCTGGACCAGAAACTCTCCTCCTATCAGCCATACGTTTATAACGGTTCCCCATAGCACTCAGATTATTCAATACACCTCTCCACACTGAAGCAAGTGACGACGAGAAACGCTCCTCCTCAGGAACCCCAGAAGGGCCCCCCCCATTGAATGTACAAAACTGGGGATGAAAACCATATGCCCCAAAAAACGGGGACTTACCAGTGGACTCGCTCCGCCTGTTGTTAAGAGCGAACTCTGCCAGAGGCAAGAAAGAAGACCAGTCCTCCTGGTTCTCTGAGACAAAACACCGAAGATAAGTCTCTAGTAGAGTTGAGCGATACTTTCCGATATGCTAAAGTATCGGAATCGGAATGGTATCGCCGATATCACTAAAATATCGGCGATACCCGATACCGATACCGGAAGTCCCATGTAAGTCTATGGGAACAAAATATCGCAACTAAAAAAACCCCATTCTTTCCTTGTAAACACTAAATATACACACATAGAATACATATATATATATATATACATGTCATTGTGACATATATATATACATATATGTATAGTTTATACACTTCTACATAGTAAAATATCCTTTGATTCAATTGCCGGGTAAAGCCGGCTTCAGTGAAAAGACAGAAGCACCCGACATGAAATGACACTTGGTGTACATAGGGTTAAACATTTCTTTTCATGTCCTTTGCTATCTAATTTGCACAAACAATTAAATCAGACTATGTGTGCAAAATTTCATACCTGTAGGGGTTAATTAAAGGTGTAAATTCGTTGTAAAAAAAACGGACTTTTTTGCTACGAATTTACACCTTTAATTAACCCCTAGAGGTGTGAAATTTTGCACACATAGTCTGATTTAATTGTTTGTGCAAATTAGATAGCAAAGGACATGAAAAGACATGGTTAACCCTATGTACACCAAGTGTCATTTCATGTCGGGTCACCCGACATGAAATGACACTTGGTGTACATAGGGTTAAACATTTCTTTTCATGTCCTTTGCTATCTAATTTGCACAAACAATTAAATCAGACTATGTGTGCAAAATTTCACACCTCTAGGGGTTAATTAAAGGTGTAAATTCGTTGTAAAAAAAACGGACTTTTTTGCTACGAATTTACACCTTTAATTAACCCCTAGAGGTGTGAAATTTTGCACACATAGTCTGATTTAATTGTTTGTGCAAATTAGATAGCAAAGGACATGAAAAGACATGGTTAACCCTATGTACACCAAGTGTCATTTCATGTCGGGTTCTGCATTTTCACAAAAGCCGGCAATTGAATTAGCGGCTATTATACTATGTAGAAGTGTATGAACTACAAATATAAATATATATATATATGTGTCACAAATTCAATGACATGTGTATATATATATGAGGTGTAAAATTGCTGAAAAAAAATGCGTGGGCTCCCGCCCTATTTTCGCAACCAGACAGACAAAGCCAGTGAGTGGGGGCAGATAATAATAGCCCAGAGAGGGACCATTATTTTTGCCCCCCCCGGCTACTAACATCTGCCCCCAGACACCCCAGGAAAGACAAATCTATAATTAGATTCGCCCTTTCTGGCACTTTGCCCGTCTATTCCATTGCCCTGTAGCGGTGGCGAATGGGTTAATATGGGGTTAAAGCCACCTTGCTATTGAAAGGTGACCTTAAGCCAGGTTAATAATTGAGAGCTGTCAATTAGACAACTATCAATTATTAATCCTATTGCATGAAATAAAAATAAAACACACACACTTTAATTAAAAATCATTTTAATGAAATAAAGACACATGTTTTTGACCATCTTTTATTTTACTGCAAAAACCATTTCCTGTAATAAAAATAAAATAAAAAAGCAAAATTATTCTTACCTATCCCATGCACAGTCAGGTCCCACGGTGTAATCCTTCAGAAAGGGTTAATGTTTACTGCAGGGACCGCAGCTAATGCTGCAGCCTCACAGTAAACCCCAAATGAATGAGTTCCTCTCCTGCCTGACAGGAGAGTAAAGGCTGGGTGTCACATAACGATACACCAGCGATCCCGACAACGATATGCACTTGTCAGGATCGCTGGTGTATCGCTACATGATCGCTGCTGAGCTGCCAAACAGGCAGCTCAGGCAGCGATCTGGGACAGCGACACTGCGGGTAACATCGCTTAAGGGCCCGTCTCACATAGCTATATCGCTACCGAGATCGCTGCTGAGTCACTAGTTTTGTGACGCAGCAGCGAGCTCACCAGCGATATCGCTGTGTGTGACATTCAGCGACGATCAGCCCCCCTGCCGGGTATCGCTGATCGTCGCAGAAATGTCAGGACCTTTTTTTGATCGCTGGTTTCCCTCTGACAGGCACGCATCGCTGCGTGTGACAGGCGGGAAACCAGCGATCAAAGGTCCTGACATTTCAGCGACGATCAGCGATACCCGGCAGGGGGGCTGATCGTCGCTGAATGTCACACACAGCGATATCGCTGGTGAGCTCGCTGCTGCGTCACAAAACTAGTGACTCAGCAGCGATCTCGGTAGCGATATCGCTATGTGAGACGGGCCCTTAAGTGGAAAGCTTAATTGATTGCTTTCCACTTTCACTTCAGGTCAGCCAGGGACACAATCAGTGACGTCAGAGGGAACTGATTAACAAAAATAGGGGTTCCCTTCGAAAAAAAAATGGCGTGGGGTCCCCCCTATTTTTGTTAACCAGCCAGATGAAGCAGACCGCTGAGGCCTGGATTTTCAGGCTGTTAAG
Organism: Oophaga sylvatica; assembly: GCA_033576555.1. Lineage (NCBI taxonomy): Eukaryota > Metazoa > Chordata > Amphibia > Anura > Dendrobatidae > Oophaga > Oophaga sylvatica. The sequence goes on from JARQOD010000007.1 coordinate 123,769,917, forward strand.
GAGCCAAGATCCATGGACCTTGCCAGCCTGATAATACCAGGCCACAGCAGTCTGCATATCTTGGCTGATTAACAAAAATAGGGGATCCCCTCGAAAAAAATTGGCGTGGGGTCCCCCCTATTTTTGTTAACCAGCCAGATGAAGCAGACCGCTGAGGCCTGGATTTTCAGGCTGTTAAGGAGCCAAGATCCATGGACCTTGCCAGCCTGATAATACCAGGCCACAGCAGTCTGCATATCTTGGCTGATTAACAAAAATAGGGGATCCCCTCGAAAAAAATTAGCGTGGGGTCCCCCCTATTTTTGTTAACCAGCCAGATGAAGCAGACCGCTGAGGCCTGGTTTTTCAGGCTGGTAAGGATCCAATATCCATGGACCTTGCAAGCCTGATAATACCAGGCCACAGCAGTCTGCTTAGCTTGGCTGGTTAACAAAAATAGGGGATCCCCTCGAAAAAAAAAACGGCGTGGGGATCCCCCCTATTTTTGTTAACCAGCCAAGTAAAATGCAGACTGCTGCGGCCTGGTATTAAAAGACTGTCAAGGCCCATGGATTTTGGCCCTCAACAGCCTGATAATACCAGGCTACAGCAGCCCCACATTTGGCGCATCAAAAGATGTGCCAATTGTGGCACTTTACCCGGCTCTTCCCACTTGCCCTGTAGCGGTGGCAAGTGGGGTAATAAGGGGTTAATGTCACCGTTGATTGCACGGTGACAATAAGCCCGGTTAATAATGGAGAGGCGTCAATAAGACACCGATCCATTATTAATCCCAAAGTTATTAAATGTGTAAAAAAAAGACAAAGCAAGAAAAAAGTATTTTAATGAAATAAAAGAGACAACACAGTTTTCATTTTTTTTATTACTCTCTCATTCCTGCGACGCCATCGATCTCCTGTAAAAAAAGAAAAAAAACAAACCAACAGTATACCACCTGTCCGACGCAGTCCATAACGATAGTCCCACGACGATCCAGCTCTGCTACATCGGAATGACAGGCAGAGCCTGTCATCGCAACGCAGCACAGCTGATTACCTGCTTCCCCGGCGGTGACGTCATCGGACTGACTGCTTTACGGCCGGATTACCCAGCAGTCACTGCAGTTATCGCGAGAAACTGCATGTGACCGCCGGGGAGAAGAGGATGGCGGCCATGAAGCAGTCCAGGACGTGACCGCCGGAGATCTTCTGCCGGGTAAGTGCCGCTGACTCCTGACAGACCCGACAGACGGACACTGACAGTGACAGTGACATCCCGATTCCGGTATCCGATAAGACGAAAATATCGGAACTCGGAATCGGAATTCCGATACAGCCAATATCGGCCGATACCCGATATTTGCAGTATCGGAATGCTCAACACTAGTCTCTAGGCTTTGATTCAGACGCTCTGTCTGACCATTGGTCTGCGGATGAAAAGCCGAGGAAAATGACAATTGCATCCCCCGACGTAAACAAAATGCCCTCCAAAACTTGGACACAAACTGAGACCCCCTATCTGACACCACATGAGAAGGCAACCCATGAAGTCTCACAATCTCCCCAATGAACACCTGCGCCAGAGTTTTAGCATTAGGGAGGGCAGGAAGAGCAATGAAATGTGCCATCTTACTGAACCTGTCAACAACCACCAGTATGACAGTCTTCCCTGACGACTGAGGAAGGTCCGTGATGAAGTCCATAGACAAATGAGTCCATGGACGCTCCGGAAGTTTCAAGGGTAAGAGGGTCCCAGACGGACGGGTATGAGGGGTCTTAGAGCGAGCACAAACCCCACAGGACGCGACAAAAGTTAAAACATCTTTATTAACGTTAGGCCACCAAAACCGGCGAGAAAGGAGATCTAAAGTAGCCTTACTCCCTGGATGTCCTGCTAAAGCAGAATTATGATGTGCCTCAATAACCTTTTGTCTCAACTGATTTGGGACAAACAGTCTCCCTGGAGGTCCTGCAGGGGCGTCCCCTGAGCCTCTAACACCTCCTCCTCAAGCTCAGAACATACAGCCGACACTACCACCCCCTCCTGAAGGATAGGAATCGGGTCATCCATTTTCCCGGCCCCTGGGAAACTGCGAGACAAGGCATCCGCCTTAACATTCTTAGATCCAGGGCGATAAGTGACAACAAAATTAAACCTGGTAAAAAACAACGACCATCGAGCTTGTCTGGAATTCAGACGCTTAGCAGATTCCAAATACAGCAGGTTCTTGTGATCAGTAATGACGGTGACCGGGTGGACTGCCCCCTCCAAAAAGTGACGCCATTCTTCAAAAGCCAACTTAATGGCCAAAAGTTCCCTATTGCCGATATCATAATTCCTTTCGGCGGACGACAATTTTTTAGAAAAGAAAGCGCACGGATGCCATTTACCAGGGGACGGACCCTGGGACAATATTGCACCCACCCCTACGTCAGACGCGTCCACCTCCACAACGAACGGCTGTGATGCATCTGGTTGGATGAGAACGGGTGCCGAAGCAAAACATTTTTTCAAAGAGGAAAAAGCTTGGCAAGCTTTGTCCGACCATTTAGAAAAATCCGTCCCTTTTCTTGTCATGTCAGTGAGAGGTTTGACAACAGATGAGAAATTACAAATAAATTTCCAGTAGAAGTTAGCAAACCCCAGAAAACGCTGCAGAGCCTTAAGATCCTCTGGCTGATCCCATTCAAGCACTGCTCTCACCTTTTCAGGGTCCATACGGAAACCGGAGGCTGACACCAAGAAACCCAAAAACTGAAGTTCCTGTACGGCGAATACACACTTTTCCAGTTTGGCGTATAGTTTATTGTCTCGCAAGATCTGCAACACCTGTCTCACATGCTCCTGGTGAGACACAAGATCTGGTGAGTAAATTAAAATGTCATCCAAATATACGACCACAAACAGCCCCACCAGATGACGAAAAATGTCATTAACAAAATGTTGGAATACTGCTGGTGCAGTAGTCAGACCAAAAGGCATGACAAGGTTCTCATAATGTCCCTCCGGCGTGTTAAACGCCGTTTTCCACTCATCCCCCTCTTTTATCCTAATCAGATTATACGCCCCCCTGAGATCCAATTTAGAGAACCATTTGGCGCCAACAATTTGATTGAAGAGATCAGGAATCAGAGGGAGTGGATACGGATCTCGAACAGTAATCCGATTAAGTACGCGGAAATCCAAGCAAGGGCGTAGGCCTCCATCTTTTTTCTTCACAAAGAAGAACCCCGCGGCCACTGGGGAAGATGAAGGTCTAATATGCCCTTTGGCCAGACTTTCCGAAATATAATCTTTCATAGCCTGCCTCTCAGGACCAGAAAGGTTATATAACCTAGCTTTAGGTAACTTAGCATCAGGAAGTAAATTAATAGAGCAGTCATACACGCGATGAGGAGGCAACTCCTGACACCCCTCCTCAGAGAACACATCCCCAAAGTCCTCCAAAAAAGGAGGCAAAGTACTAGGCACGACCGCACTGATGACTGTATTCATGCAGTTACTTTTGCAAAACTCCCCCCATTGGCTTATATCTCTGGACTGCCAATTAATCACAGGGTTATGTTTAACCAACCAAGGAAGTCCCAACACAATAGGAGTAGGTAGACCCTCCAACACATAACAAGATAATAGTTCCCTATGTATTGCCCCTACCCGAAGGTCAATGTTATGAACCTCATGAACAAAGCTACCTTGGCCGAGAGGCCTGGCGTCAATGGAGAATATAGGGATCGGTTTGACCAATACACTCAGATGCATACCTTGAGCCTGAGCAAACTGAGCGTCAACCAGATTAGCCCCGGACCCACTATCAAGAAGAACAGAAAATCTCTCCACTCTCGTACCAACCACCACCTCCACTGGTACAAGGAACTGAGAAGAACTAGCGGACGAAATACATACTCCCAGGTTTTGTCGTCCACCACACAACCTGAGATTAACAGTTTTCCGGCAACTTTTTGCTCAACAAGGCACGGGATGGACATCCCCCAACAAAATGTCCCTCTTTCCCGCAGAAGAAACACCTTCTAGTCCTGCGGCGTACCGCCAATCCCCTCCTACGAAATGATGTCCCTCCCAACTGCATAGGCTCCTCCGAACAGACAAGGGGAACCTCAACATAAGGGACTTTAGTAGTAGGTGGAGTAACAACAGGGGGCGGAGTTACCTCGCACCTCTCCCGGAGCCTAGAAGGGGGGGGTACTGTCATGTGTGCATCGCCACGAAGATCGTCGCGGTTGCACATTCTGACTTCTCACAGCTGAGTTGCTGTTTCTTTGTGTTTGGCAGTTAGGGAGTTAATTCTGTCTGTGCTCAGTTCTGGGACTGGGTGCAGTTTCTCCCGGCTGCAATTAATTATTTGTTGATTGGTTTCCTTTAAATCTCTGGTTGTCTGTGTTGGGAGTGGCCAGTGAAAATGTCACGCGGTCTTATGATATGTGTACGATGTCAGTAAACTATTCTTAAAAGAACAACACTCTATACAACATATAGATTAGCAACATCAGCATGTAAATATAGAATAGATTTACCTGACACGATATCCGTTGAACTCAGGGTTAATCTTGAGGACTTGATACACTGTCACAGGAAAGAGGAGGACCGGGGTCTAACCTGACCCTAAACTGGGGTCCTAACTAATCCCTCACCTTGGAGGTACTGATAATGGTTCAGAGGTCCAAGTCTCCAGCCTAACCCTGTCTCCTATCAGTCCCTGAACCCTGTAATCAGTCCTAAGAAGGATACTGATTACCACCAAAGGGATATGGGCTGATCTCTGCTAAATACACAGATTAGACATATAAGACAGACTGGAGAAAACACAGACTTGCATACACACTCAAACACAGAAGGAACATAAATGATCTGGGATATTAAACTCTAAGCAAGGTGAGCTTAAAACAACTAAGGAGCTCTTTAACTTAAGTCTATACAGATACAATCCTATCTGTGGTCTGCATGAAGAATTTCACTGGCAACTCCCAACACAGACAACCAGAGATTTAAAGGAAACCAATCAACAAATAATTAATTGCAGCCGGGAGAAACTGCACCCAGTCCCAGAACTGAGCACAGACAGAATTAACTCCCTAACTGCCAAACACAAAGAAACAGCAACTCAGCTGTGAGAAGTCAGAATGTGCAACCGCGACGATCTTCGTGGCGATGCACACATGACAAGTGGGGACCACAAGGATCTGCACCGGGAGCAGTGGGGACCACAAGGATCTGCGCCGGGAGCAGTGGGGTCAACAAGGATCTGCGCCGGGAGCAGTGGGGACCACAAGGATCTGCACCGGGAGCAGTGGGGTCAACTAGGATCTGCATCGGGAGCAGTGGGGACCACAAGGATCTGCACTGGGAGTAATGGGGACCACAAGGATCTGCGCCGGGAGCAGTGGAGTCCACAAGGATCTGCACCGAGAGCAGTGGGGACCACAAGGATCTGCGCCAGGAGCAGTGGGGACCACAAGGATCTGCACCGGGAGCAGTGGGGACCACAAGGATCTGCGCCGGGAGCAGTGGGGACCACAAGGATCTGCGCCGGGAGCAGTGGGGACCACAAGGATCTGCGCCGGGAGCAGTGGGGTCAACAAGGATCTGCGCCGGGAGCAGTGGGGACCACAAGGATCTGCGCCGGGAGCAGTGGGGACCACAAGGATCTGCACCGGGAGCAGTGGGGACCACAAGGATCTGCGCTGGGAGCAGTGGGGTCAACAAGGATCTGCGCCGGGAGCAGTGGGGACCACAAGGATCTGCACCGGGAGCAGTGGGGTCAACAAGGATCTGCACCGAGAGCAGTGGGGTCCACAAGTATCTGTTTTAGGCCCAATTATTTTTAATCTCTATATTAATGACTTTGTGGATGGGACGGAGAGTAAAATGTCAGTTTCTGCTGAAAACACAAAAGTTTGTAAGGAGAATCTGACCTTGACATTACAGTATTACAAAACAATCTGTATAAGACGTCTGATGGGCAAACACTTGGCGAATGAGGTTTAATGTAGATAAATCTAGAGCAATGCACCTAGGACGGAGTAATCATATTGCTGCATATGTGTAGCCCTGGTACACAATACCAGGAGGATGAGTGGAGAGGTAACAGTTAAGGTCTCTTCATGACATCACGTACACTTCTGACACACCCAGCAGGGGTGTGGAAGGGAGTGATTTTAGTCAGTCAGTTTCCTGTCCTTGGACAGAGTAGACGTGTCCAGTTTGAGCCTGTCAGCAGTTCAGAAAGTGGAGGCTGGTACAGGTGGTCTAATTCACCTTAGCCTAGTCAGAGCTGTGCCCCACTGGAAGAAAGACTGAGCTATCTAATAAGAGTCGAGCAAATCGAAGGGCAAAGTGGAAGGAAGATTATTGGAAAAGTGCTTTTGGCTTGGAAAAGTCCTGCACATTGCTACCGGTCACTGGGGACCGAAGGATCACTATTAGCTACAAGCATAGTGGTAAGAAAACCAAAGATTTACCGGACCCTAGGTCGCGGCAAACAGCCCCATATAGTCAGTACGTAACTGGAGTCAGGTGGAATAGGGACTTTGAGTCAAGCGCAGACAAAAGCAGGAACCTAGTTTCATCAATTGGAAGACTTCACCACAAATCTGACTGGGCAGAACAGCTCTGGAATAGCTGAAATTAAAGAGGGAACTACGCTGCAAGCTGGTTGTACTCATCGTTATTGGACAGTAAAGGAGGCCCCTAACTTGCTTAGCTGTTGCCTCAAAGCTCATCCTCCATCAACCCCATCAGCCTCCCTGGGACCTGTCTTACCATCTTGCAAGTAAAGGTATGGAAAGACGCTGACCGTGTGAGACTGTGTTATTTATCTGCACCCGACTTCACTGACTTCATAGACTTTGAGGGACCAGTCCCACCTGTAGGGGACCCGACATCTAGCTGCATCACCATCCCCTCAGAGATCTATAGCAGCGCTGGTACAAATTACCAGAATACTACAGGTGGCGTCACGAACTGTAAATATATCTATCCCCTGTAAATATATCCCCAACATACGCCAGACCGCCAGGGCCACAGACCGAGCCACCGCTACCTGTGACAATCCCATAGACTTCTACGGGCTCGGCTCTGAGTACCCCATTGCCCTGGTAACCCACAATTGTGGTGGCGGGTCGACACAAAAACTTTGGCGTCACGAACAGGATACGAAACTTGCAGCATTGCGAGCCCTGTGTGCCTGTGGAGTGTTTTGGTGAAAAAGACTGTTGCTATTGTTTGGCGCCAAATACCGCCATATTTGCCGCCAGATTCGCGCCCTAAGGCGCTGGAGAAGAAGGTGGGCGTACCTGAAAGAGCGCGCAAAGTCTTGGACACGCCCCCGGCTCTGACTCATCGGCAGGTCCTGCAACAGGAAGTGAACGCTCTGACATCAGAGCGCCTGCGACGAAGGTCCTGTTCTCACTGCGGTGCCTGTGAAGTAGCAGCATCTGAAACCGGTAGGCTCCGTTTAACCAAGGGGGCGCTAAGATGTCACAACAACCGGCTGACAGTGCGGCCCCGGCCGGAGGCCCCAATCCCGCACCGTCTGGTATTGTAGCGCCAGATGGGGGCGCAGGCCCTGCACCCAGTCCGGTAGTCCCGATCATGCCACTAACGCTCCCATATATGCCTGGGGCGAAATGGCTTCCCCAATACAGCGGTGGGCCAGGCACATTAGCAGGCTTCAAGCGGAAGTTATGCAGCATCCTAGAAATGTACTCCATGCCTGAGAGACAAAAAGCTGCTGTGCTAATAGGGCAGCTAACTGGCGCTGCTGAGAGGGAAGTGGAGACTTGGGATACCGTTGATCAGGAGTCGGTACCTGCGATCTTCCTTAAGCTGCATGCCATATTTGAAGACCGCACAGAAACGGATCTCCGGATGGCCTTCTATCACTGTTCACAACAGCCAGGTGACAGCATCCGGGACTACGCTTGCCGACTACAGGGAGCCCTGAGAGCCCTCAAGCAAATTAACAATTTAAATGCTATCGACGAGAATAGAATGCTGAAAGAACAATTTATACAGGGATTGAGATCCCCAGAGGAACGCAGAACTGTAAATTGGTGGTCCTTAGATCATCCGGATGCTACCTTTGATGCCCTAAAGGACATGGCAATAAAAGGGCTGCGGCCCCTGGGCAAACCTGAGGTGGCCACCCAACATCATCAGGGTGAAGTCACTCTGGAACCGGCAGTAACCCCTGTTCCCCGTTAGTGGCTGAAGCCAAAGCGCAGGTGACACCTCCTAGTGAATTGGACTGTCTGCGCTCAGAGGTGCGCCAGCTGACTAAAAATCTGGCCGCTGTGATGAGTGCCCTACAGCTGCGGAAAGAGGAGGAAGGGAAGATCTTGTTAGCTGACTGCCCAGAAGACGTTCCGTGGATGCACCGGAGAAGAAAGAAGACGTCGCCCCCCCGGAGGAGGACAACGCCACCCCCAAGAGCAACCTCTGATCAACACCCTCCTCGTCGAGAGATCATCTGTTATCGCTGCAACCGGAAAGGTCATCTGTCTCCACAGTGTCCTTTAAACGGGCAGAACCTGGGTCCAAGGGCCAACACCCAGGAGAATACCCGTCAGGCCCCCTAGACTGGAACCGCAGGTATGTGGGCGGGCGACCCTACCTGTCTATTATTCTAGATGGTATTGCTGTTCCAGCATTGTTAGACACTGGGTCCCAGGTGACCCTCATACCTGATGCCCTATATACCAAGTACTGGTCAATGGACAGTCTTAAACCTCCGAGCCTTGACTTTACTGTGTATGCTTCTAATGGTCTTCCTGTAGAAGTACTCGGAACAAAATGTGTAGATGTAAAGGTGGGCAGAGAGGAGTTGAAAGACCAGGGGCTTCTGGTAGTAAAGACTGTAAATGAGGAGAACGGTTTAAATATAATTTTGGGTACTAACATTATCGGTAATTGTTTGGGAGAAGTTGTGTTCTTACTCCAACAGCTCGCTGAGATTGCCCGACCAAGGCAGAGAGGAGTAATCCAAAGAGAGATCCGGGCCCTGGTGTGTCAGCAGCAAGCGAAGCTTACCGACGGCGAAATTGGTAATGTACGGGTCACTGACTCGGATCCTATTGTGATACCCCCAATGAGTGAAATGATCATTTGGTGCAGGGCAGCCATAGGTCTGAGAGGACAGAATTACCAAGCTGTAGTAGAACCCCACCATTCAGAACATAGACCTACACTTATGACTGCTAGAGGAGTAGTAGAAGTGGTGAATGGAAGAGTACCGGTACGGCTTCTCAATTGGGGAGATGATGAGGTAAATTTACCCCGTTATGCAACCATTGCTAAACTTCATGCTGTTGATAATAATTCTATTCTCCCGGCTGAGTCCTTAGACTCCTGTCAAATAGCGGAGGACAATGACCCAGCAACCCAGGTGGCGGAATGGTGTCAGCAACTCCATGTTGGGACGGACACCACTCCCGCTCACCAGAAGCAAGGGTATTACGGGTGGTGCAAGAGTACGCTCAAGTGTTTAGCAAGCATCCACTTGATTTTGGGGCAATTAAGGGAGTACAACATCATATCCCTACAGGTAGTCATCCTCCCATCAAAGAGCGGTATAGGCCCATACCTCCAGCTCATTATCAGAAGGCTAAAGAAATGTTGAATGATATGAAGAAAGCCGGGTGATAAGGGATAGTTGTAGCCCCTGGGCAGCCCCTCTAGTTCTGGTTAAAAAGAAAGATGGTAGTATGAGAATGTGTGTGGATTACAGGCAGGTGAACCGCATAACACACAAGGATGCATACCCGTTACCGCGCATAGAGGAATCATTAGCTGCTCTGAAAACGGCTAACTACTTTTCTACCCTTGATCTGACTAGTGGTTACTGGCAAGTGGCTGTGGCTGAGGAGGATCGTGAGAAAACGGCTTTCACCACCCCAATGGGGCTCTGTGAGTTCGACAGAATGCCGTTTGGGCTCAGTAGTGCCCCAGGAACATTTCAGAGAGTGATGGAAAACTGTCTGGGACATCTCAATTTTGAAACCGTGCTGCTATACCTAGACGACGTTATCGTGTATTCCAAGACATATGAGGACCATCTGAAGCACCTGGCAGAAGTATTCGAGTCCCTGTCCAGGTACGGGATGAAGTTGAAACCCTCAAAATGCCATCTACTCAAACAGAAGGTACAATACTTGGGGCACATCGTCAGTTCGGAAGGAGTAGTGCCGGACCCAGAGAAAGTCACCGCCATCCAGAAGTGGCCGGAGCCGAAGAACCTTAAGGAAGTGCGACAGTTCCTGGGACTAACGGGTTACTACAGGAGATTCGTGAAAGATTACACGAAGAAGGCAGCTCCTTTACAGGACCTCCTAGTAGGACAATCCCTGAAGAGCAGAAACCCTCCCTTTAATTGGGGTAAAGAACAGGCTGAAGCATTCCAAAAGATGAAAGAGATCCTTACAGGTGATGAGATCTTAACCTATCCTGATTACAGCCAACCGTTCCTGTTGTACACCGACGCCAGTAATGAAGGTTTGGGAGCAGTTCTCAGTCAGAAGCAGAATGGCCAAGAAAAAGTCATCGCATATGCTAGCAGAAAACTCAGGCCAACGGAGAGAAATCCGGAAAATTATAGCAGCTTCAAGCTAGAGTTTCTGGCGCTGGTCTGGGCCATCACTGAAAGATTTAAGCACTATCTGGCCTCCAATCGGTTCACTGCGTTTACAGATAACAACCCGCTAACGCACCTGGAAACCGCCAAGCTGGGCGCCATGGAGCAGCGATGGATGGCTCGGTTGTCCAATTACCAGTTTACTATCAAGTAACGGGCAGGTCGAAAGAATGCTTATGCCGACGCATTGTCCCGAATGCCGCATGACTCTGACACGGAAGAAGAATCGGACGACCTGGAAGAAATTGAGCTCCCTGCGTTCCATCGAAATGGGGTAGTCCACGAGCATCGAGTCCACAGAAAGCAGTATGGTGCAACATTAAATCCTTTACCCCATCACAGCTGGAAAGAGACTCAGGACAGTGATCCAGTGGTCAGCCGCATCAAGGAGTTGTTAAGACAGGAAGGCTCCTCTTTGGAAAAGGAAGCACCTATGTCAGCAAAGCTCCTGTGGAACGAGAAAAGCAGGTTGTTCCTATACCGTGAGAAGTTGTGCAGAAGATACGTCAACCCCAGAACCCATGAGATGGTCTGGCAAATAGTGGTTCCCAAGGCAGACGTCCCAATGGTGTTGGAAGCATACCACGATCAAGCAGGACACTTTGGCTGGAGAAAGCTGGAGACCCTGTTGAGATGCCGGTTCTACTGGGTAGGGATGCGCAGCTCCATCGAGAGGTGGTGTCGGAACTGTGGACCTTGTGGTCTCAGAAGAAAGGACTACGGTAGTCAGAAGGCACCCCTGCAACCTATCCGGACGACTCAAAGAAAAGCAAAGAGACATACTATACACCAGGGAACACAAATAATAAAAATAATAACAAATTTTATTGAAAACCCACAATATAGCACACAATACATATATAAAACCAATTAAAATAGAACAAACAATCCCTGAAAGGGTACATGATCCCCTGACACCCCAAAAGAAAATATGGTATATGCTGGACAATTTAACCAAACAATGTATATATAGCACACAGATATACACAACTATTTAGTCCCTTATTCAAATAAACAAACAATCATATAACGCTGGGTTGCTCTAAAGCCTATGCATGGAACAATATCAGTGCGACTATATAACATATATAAGTGCTGTACAAATTAAGATATAGCATTTATAGATGGCACCAATAGTTAACATGGCAAATACCATGAGAGAGGCTCCATGTGGTCAAATGACCTGATAGCCAATAGAAAGTGACCAAAACGAGCAAAGTTGTTACCCAGCATAAGGGAGAAGGAGAGGAGGTCAGGGGGAACAGAGCCCAACGCGTGTCGCCACCGCCGTGGCTTCGTCAGGAGCAGAGTGATAGCGCAGGTACTGTGGGAATCCGTATTAATAGATCGCCAGTAAATGCAGACTTACAACAGCTGAGAATGGACGCTCCAGACAGGAAGTGCCTGGAGACGGAAGTTAGAGGAACGGACCTCAGATAACGAGAGTACCAAGATGGCCGCCGGGGAGATTACTGCGCATGCGCCAAAACACAGATGATTTCTGGGATAGTAGGAAGGCGGAGACAAATAATACTTAGTGATCAAAAGAAGGGGAAAGTATAATAATAATAATAAAGAGGCTGAACATGCTGCCACGGTAAACCCTGGAAGGAAATGCAAATAAGCGAATCTAAGGGAAAATGTCATAAAGACCCCTAAGCGATATTTATCGCGCATGCGCAAATATACCAATGATTTCAAACGGCGATGTGTGTGCGCCAAATGCATCTCTCAAATCATACCAAAAGGAGGCTAGATGTATAGACAAGCAACCACCGAAGGGTATATTAGCAATTCTATGATTAATGGAGACATGGTGTCTCAATAGAATAATATGCTTATGATACCTATATTTATAATAAAAATTAAGCAACAGTTCAAAAATGTGTCCATAGTTCCCCATTAGATAAAGAGCAACAAGGTTATAAGAAAAACACTCTTCTAAGACCACATATCATAGTAAGTTGGTAGATGCCTCCCTTAAGGAGCTATAAAGGGAAGAGATGTGGTCAAAACTTTGCTCGTTTTGGTCACTTTCTATTGGCTATCAGGTCATTTGACCACATGGAGCCTCTCTCATGGTATTTGCCATGTTAACTATTGGTGCCATCTATAAATGCTATATCTTAATTTGTACAGCACTTATATATGTTATATAGTCGCACTGATATTGTTCCATGCATAGGCTTTAGAGCAACCCAGCGTTATACGATTGTTTGTTTATTTGAATAAGGGACTAAATAGTTGTGTATATCTGTGTGCTATATATACATTGTTTGGTTAAATTGTCCAGCATATACCATATTTTCTTTTGGGGTGTCAGGGGATCATGTACCCTTTCAGGGATTGTTTGTTCTATTTTAATTATATATATATGTATTGTGTGCTATATTGTGGGTTTTCAATAAAATTTGTTATTATTTTTATTATTTGTGTTCCCTGGTGTATAGTATGTCTCTTTGCTTTTCTTTGATTCCATATTCTTGACATACTCCAGGTTGAACATTTTTTTGGTTATTTTGGGTTGTGCCCTCCTTTTTTGTTTGTTCTATCCGGACGACTCGTCCCCTGGACCACGTCAAATTGTCGCCAAGTAGATCTGGATACTCATACGCCTTGACTATGGTGGACCATTACTCCAGATTTCTGGTGGTTGTTCCAGTTAAGGACCAGACCGCAGTGACGGCCGCGAAAACCTTTCAAGCAAGCTTCTGCAGACCGCATGGGTATCCGGAGCAAGTATTAACCGATCAGGGACCTGCTTTTGAAGCCGATTTATTCAAGGAATTCTGTCATATGTACGGGTGCAAGAAAATTAGAACAACGCCATATCACCCTCAAACCAACGGTCTTTGTGAAAAGATGAACCATATTGTCCTTGACTTGTTGAGATCCATACCGTTGGAAGACAGGAATCGATGGCCGGATTTACTACCTGATTTGGTTGATTTGTATAACCATATACCTGTAAGCTCAACTAACTGCACTCCAGCCTATCTTATGAGAGCAAGGCCCGGAAAACTACCAATGGATTTAGAACTTGGAGTGGTAGAACCGGAGGCAGACGACGCTGTTGAAAACTGGGACGTCAATCGGCAAGAGCAATACAGAAGAGTACAAATCTGTGTAGAGGAAAGTCTCAATAAGGCACGGGAGAAACAGGAAGATGTTTACAACCGAAATGCTCCTGCCAAGCCTTTGATGCCTGGAGAGGTAGTATTAAAAAGAAAAAGGAAGATGCACAAACTGGATAACCAGTGGGAGCAAGAACCCTACGTCATACAAGATTCTAAATATGACAACAGAAAAGTTTGTGTCGTCAGTAAGGACGGAGGAAGAACAACAATCACTGTGTCCAGAGATCATTTGAAGTTGTGTCCAGAACACTTTAAGCGTTGTGAAAAGAACCCTGTCCTCAATCAAGGAGAAAGAAAGGAAGAGGTCATACACACCGATCTGGGAGATCTTCCTGCGGATTGGCCTAGACTGGGAGATGCTGTGATAATTCCAGTGTTGCAGTTTTATCAGCCACAAGAGGAAGTTCTACCTCCAGTTGTGCCTGTGGTGCCAGTTGAGCCCGCTCAGGAGTTACCCATCCCAGCAACACCTCAACCTGTGGAATCTCAAGATGGATCATCTGTAGCAGCGCCCCATACTATGGGATCCCCTGGTGAAGCTGACTCACACCGCCCAGCCATCAGTACGCTTGCCAGATCCGTAGAAAGATTAAGGCAGTTCTATAGTTTGCCGTTACGCAGTGCAGACAGATCGCAACTTGATATACCTGAAGCTACACCACGTAGATCAGAGCGAACCACCAAAGGGAAGTTACCCATTAGATATCAGCAGTGATTATAACGAATTGATGTGAATATTGTAAAAAGTCTATATATATATATGTGTTTTTCCCTATTATGTCTTCGTTTAACAATGGACTCAGAGGCTGAGGACTGAGCCAGCCCAAAAACTGTATCCTGTAAATAGTTGCACTAAAGTGCCTTTTTAATGGTTTCACATGAAACCTTGACTTACCTCTGAACCAAAAACCCGTGTGGTGTGGCACTGAGTGAGGTCTGCATTTGGATGTCCTGCAGCCCACCCAGGACCCACGTTGAAGGTTTGGTGCGGGTCCTTCACAAGTATACCGTATATTTATTGAATGCTATTTAATATTTGTATTTCTATATATAATGTTATTGTTTGCAACGTTCAAGATATCCTCACCTCCCGGATGGGACGAATTAATGTTATTGTTAATGTTTTCATGCATAAACAAAAATGTCTCTTTATATTTTACAGCCCGGGAGTGCTGTCGTTTACCATGGGGGAATGTGTAGCCCTGGTACACAATACCAGGAGGATGAGTGGAGAGGTAACAGTTAAGGTCTCTTCATGACATCACGTACACTTCTGACACACCCAGCAGGGGTGTGGAAGGGAGTGATTTTAGTCAGTCAGTTTCCTGTCCTTGGACAGAGTAGACGTGTCCAGTTTGAGCCTGTCAGCAGTTCAGAAAGTGGAGGCTGGTACAGGTGGTCTAATTCACCTTAGCCTAGTCAGAGCTGTGCCCCACTGGAAGAAAGACTGAGCTATCTAATAAGAGTCGAGCAAATCGAAGGGCAAAGTGGAAGGAAGATTATTGGAAAAGTGCTTTTGGCTTGGAAAAGTCCTGCACATTGCTACCGGTCACTGGGGACCGAAGGATCACTATTAGCTACAAGCATAGTGGTAAGAAAACCAGAGATTTACCGGACCCTAGGTCGCGGCAAACAGCCCCATATAGTCAGTACGTAACTGGAGTCAGGTGGAATAGGGACTTTGAGTCAAGCGCAGACAAAAGCAGGAACCTAGTTTCATCAATTGGAAGACTTCACCACAAATCTGACTGGGCAGAACAGCTCTGGAATAGCTGAAATTAAAGAGGGAACTACGCTGCAAGCTGGTTGTACTCATCGTTATTGGACAGTAAAGGAGGCCCCTAACTTGCTTAGCTGTTGCCTCAAAGCTCATCCTCCATCAACCCCATCAGCCTCCCTGGGACCTGTCTTACCATCTTGCAAGTAAAGGTATGGAAAGACGCTGACCGTGTGAGACTGTGTTATTTATCTGCACCCGACTTCACTGACTTCATAGACTTTGAGGGACCAGTCCCACCTGTAGGGGACCCGACATCTAGCTGCATCACCATCCCCTCAGAGATCTATAGCAGCGCTGGTACAAATTACCAGAATACTACAGGTGGCGTCACGAACTGTAAATATATCTATCCCCTGTAAATATATCCCCAACATACGCCAGACCGCCAGGGCCACAGACCGAGCCACCGCTACCTGTGACAATCCCATAGACTTCTACGGGCTCGGCTCTGAGTACCCCATTGCCCTGGTAACCCACAATTGTGGTGGCGGGTCGACACACATATACAATAAATGGGATTACAGAACAGGAGAAGGACTTGGGTATTCTGGTTGCAAGTAAGCTGAGCAGCAGTACTTTATGTCAGGCAGCAGCCACAAAAGCAAATAAGATTTTAAGGTGTATATAAAGAGAGATAAAATCCTGCGATCCCAACATATTATTACCTCTTTATAAATCACTGGTGAGGCCACATCTAGAATACAGGATCCAGTTTTGGGCTCCACATTTTAAAAAATATATTCGGAAGTTAGAGTCAGGTCAAAGGCAGCCAACTAGATTATTACAAGGAATAGACGGCCTCTCATATGATTAAATGTTAGAAATGTTGAGCCTTGCTTAGCTTGGGAGAAACCTAAAGGGTATGCCACACTAAACAATATCGCTAACGGGATCGCTAAAAAACGTCACTATTTAGCGATCCTGTTAGCGATGTTGTTCAGTGCGGCAGCTTCCAGCGACGAGCTTCCTGCTGTGATCTCGCTCGTCGCTGGAATCGCTCCGGACCCTATTTTCTCGTCGGCGCTCCCGCTGGGTAAGTATCTAATCGCTGTGTGGCACCTTTTCTTAGCGATTTAGCGGTACTTTTGTACCGCTAAAGTCGTTAAGAAGATCGCTAACGGCGATAGCGTCGTTAACTATATCGCTAAATGTGGCCGCATTTAGCGATATAGAAACAATCCCGCTAGCGATCGCATTAGTATGCGTCGTTATCGTGATCGCTAGCGGGATTGTTTAGTGTGGCAGTACCTTAAGAGGGGATCTCATTTATATGTATAAATACATGTGTGGTCATTACAAAGGACTGCCACATGACATATTCCATCCAAAGACCTTACAAAGGACCCGCATACATTGTGGGTGGAGGAAAGATGATTCTGGCAGCTAAATAGTAAAGGATTCTTTACAGTTAGAGCAGTCAGATGGTGGAATGAAGACCACAAGAGGCAGTAATGGCCGACACTATAACAGCACTTATAGAAGGGCTCATAACAAATGGCATGGTGGATTATAAATAATCTAGTGATAGTACGGAAAGCTGAGACCAGATTATGATTTTGGGAACATCCCTTGAAGAGATAGAGCCTGTAGTGGGGTAAACTAGTGAGAATTCCGGATGCTAAGCATAAAAAGGCCAGAAATATTGTCATTTCTCACGAACCAAACACATGCAGGACAGATGGTTCTGAAAATTTACTTGAAAGACATTGTTTCAACCTCAGTTCTAATATTCTCCATTAGATGGCAGCATCCTAAAACAATAATAAATCAACGACTCCCACTATAGTCTACTGTGGGCGGTGGTTCGCCATGCTTCCATTCACCTAATGCAAATGTTCAGTTTTCTGCCCTACATAGTGTTTAAATACCCTGGTCAAGATAAATTGATTTATTATGCCACCAAACAGTCTATCCTCTATCAAAAGGCAAATTCTACCAATACAAAGCAGACATAGATGATTTAATTTTCATGTGCCATTTCTTCTCTTCTCTTTATTGGCTAAAGAATAAACTTTTACTATCATCTTTTATATGTTGTTCTCTGAATTGCAGGCAGATCAGTGGAGGTTCGGGTCCTGAAACCCCCCACCAATTGTTCAAAGAACGCCCAAGATGAGTGCAGCTCAGCAGACAAGAGCCCACAGCTCTGGTTGAGTGTGTGCTCCTGTCTGCTGTGCCTCACAGGTCTCGGAGAATTTTTGACCAATTGATGGGGTCTTAGGACCTGATAAGCCAGCAATTCAGAGAACAACAACATGTAAAAAAATAATAGCTTTAGTTACTCATTGATATCTGGTCCAGCTTTGAATGGGTTCCTGAGAAATTGCAAATACTGAGTCGCAATGACTTGTGCATTCTCACAATTACTAGCGTGTAGGAAGCACCCAAGACAGTAGGTTACTATGGAAGGGAGTCCGAGAGGACGGGTACAGCTGGCTCCATTGTGGTTGCTTAGTGCCAACAAACATCTGACACAGTGATGACACCATAATTATAGTCTTAGCTACAGTATAGTCTATCTGATTTTTAAGGGGTTCTCCATGCATATAATATTGATGATCTATCCGAAAGACAGGATATCAATAAAATATTGGTGGGGGACCAACACCCTGCACCCAATTAGCTCTGGCAATGACGAGTGCAAACTGCCGGTGTGAACTGCAGAACAGCCCCTATAATCAATATCTCACTGAACACAAGAACCATTTCCAAAATTTTGACAAGGCCGAGTTTCATAAAACAGTTTTTAACCCATAACATGAAAGTAAGGTTAAAAATGTAACGTTCTTAACAAATCTTCAGTTTTACTCAAATTAATTGATGCAAAAATGAGTACACCCCACATCAAAAACTACTACATATAGTGTTTTGTATGAATTCCATGATTTTTAAAGGTATTTTTCCGGGAATAGAAAAACAAATAAAATACTGTAACTTGAGGAAATGTCATTATAAATAAATTTCTAAATGTATTAAATTAGCAAATCACAATCGTTTTGTCTAGACTAGTAATCACTCTAGAAATAAAATGGTCATCACCTGTTTACACTGACAGAAACCTTTCAAAGAATGTTAGGACAATTGCCTGTGAGCTTTTGCAGAAGGAAGAGCCTTGGCTGTGACCTGGAGATACTTATATTGTTATTCAAAGATATGGGGCACACAGAAGTTTGAGCTGCCTCTTCTTACCTCAGCACCTCTGCTATGTCCAGTATTAGATCAGATAGACAGGGTGGATGGCAGTGAGAGCTGTCTCTTCTTACCTCAGCACTGTTGGTATCTCTAACAGATTAGACATTAAGGTTGGACAGCAGTGTGAGCAGCCTCTTCTTACCTCAGCACCACGGCTATCTCCAGTATTAGATCAGATATACAGGTTGGACAGCAGTGTGAGCAGCCTCTTCTTACCTCAGCACCCCTTACATCTCCAGTATTAGATCAGATATACAGGTTGGACAGCAGTGTGAGCAGCCTCTTCTTACCTCAGCACTGCAGGTATCTCCAGTATTAGATCAGATATACAGGGTGGACAGCAGTGTGAGCAGCCTCTTCTTACCTCAGCACTGCAGGTATCTCCAGTATAAGATCAGATATACAGGGTGCAAAGCAGTGTGAGCAGCCTCTTCTTACCTCAGCACTGCAGGTATCTCCAGTATTAGATCAGATATACAAGGTGGACAGCAGTGTGAGCAGCCTCTTCTTACTTCAGAACCCCTGGTATCTCCATTATTAGATCATATAGACAGGGTGGACAGCAGTGTGAGCAGCTTCTTCTTACCTCAGAACCCCTGCTATCTCCAGTATTAGATCATATAGACAGGGTGGACAGCAGTGTGAGCAGCCTCTTCTTATCTCAGTATTAGATCAGATAAATAGGGCATACAGCAGTGTTCGTTGTCTATTCTTACCTCAGCACTCCTGGTATCTGTAGCATTAGATCAGATAGACAGGGTGGACAGCAGTGTGAGCAGCCTCTTCTTACCTCAGCACTCCTGGTATCTGTAGCATTGGATCAGATAGGGTGGACAGCAGTGTGAGCAGCCTATTCTTACATCAGCACTCCTGGTATCTGTAGCATTGGATCAGAAAGACATGGTGGACAACAGTGTGAGCAGCCTCTTCTTACCTCAGCACTCCTGGTATCTGTAGCATTAGATCAGATAGACATGGTGGACAACAGTGTGAGCAGCCTCTTCTTACTTCAGCACTCCTGGTATCTGTAGCATTGGATCAGATAGACAGGGTGGACAGCAGTGTGAGCAGCCTCTTCTTACCTCAGCACTCCTGGTATCTGTAGCATTAGATCAGATAGGGTGGACAGCTGTCATGTATAGTGTACAGTTCCTATAGCGTCTTGTGCTTGGGTGCGAGGAAACACAGGAGACATAGGTTGAAATGAAATGACTTGTATTACTTCATACAAGCATGCTGAAAAGTTCACACAGTTTGCAGGAACAGCGACAGGAGACACAGCAGGCCAGAGTAACTTCAAGCACTACAATAAATCTCCAAAGCAGGTTCAGGATCTCTTCTCTGTACCGTAATTCCTCTGCAAACATGGATTCACCAAACAGCAGGTTTCCAGAGTCCAAAAGTGTTCCAAGGTTCCTCAGTAGGGAATAGCTGGAGTACAAGTCCAAGGCTTCCAGGAGTCAGGTCACAGACTGACTGAGGCTTGATTCAGGAGCACTGATTGTTCAGCTGAGGCTGCTTAAGAAGCAAGAGGGAAGAATCAGGGCGGGAACATGAAAACTGGAAACTCCATATTAACTGAGGGCAAGAGCTGCAGAAAGACAGAAAGCAAAATGGCCGACGGAAAACTGAGTTTCAAGGAACATGTCAAAAGAGACAAAGAACCATACATTACTCCCCCCTTAGGGACAGCCTCCGGATGATCTCAGACCAGGCTTGTCAGGGTACCTCTGATGAAACTGGCGGAGCAAGCGAGGAGCATTTACATTATTGACTGGTTCCCATGAGTTGTCCTCCACTGGGTAGCCCTGCCATTTAATCAAATATTGCAACTGATTTCTGTACAACCTGGAATCTAGAATCCTTTCCACCATAAATTCTTCCTGACCATCGACCAGCACTGGGTCAGGGCAAGGAGAAGAACGTCCAGGAAACGTATTGGGTGTTGCAGCCTTTAGTAGGGATACATGAAAGACAGGGTGGATTCTCATAGTTCTGGGCAGTTGAAGACGACAA
This sequence comes from Oophaga sylvatica, assembly GCA_033576555.1. NCBI lineage: Eukaryota > Metazoa > Chordata > Amphibia > Anura > Dendrobatidae > Oophaga > Oophaga sylvatica. Next base: position 123,790,666 of record JARQOD010000007.1, read on the forward strand.
GCAACAGCACTTATAATCTTATTGATCTTATAAGGTCCAATGTACTTATGTCCCAATTTAGACGATGGAATCTTTAATTTAAGATTTCTGGTTGACAGCAAGACCAAATCTCCTACCTTGAAAGCTGGTGCAGGTTTACGAAATTTATCTGCTGCTTTCTTGTACCTTTCCTGAGCCAATTCTAGATTTTCCTTTAGAAGATCCATATTCTTTTGTAAAGAAGTGATTCTTTCAGCCACTGCCGGCAAGGGCGTATCTATGGGAAATCGAGGAAGAATGTTAGGATGATAACCTAGATTGGAGTAAAAAGGAGACTGCTTAGTGGAGGCGCTCTGAGAGTTGTTATAAGAGAACTCAGCCAGTGGAAGTAGATCCACCCAATCATCCTGTAGGTGGCAGATAAAACAGCGGAGATACTGCTCCAGGGTCTGATTGGTTCGTTCTGTCTGTCCATTAGTCTGGGGATGAAAAGCAGAAGAAAGGTTTACTTTAATGTCCAATGCTCCACAGAAATTTTGCCAAAACCTTGAAGTGAATTGCACCCCTCGATCCGAAATGACCTCATCCGGTACTCCATGTAAGCGAAACACATTCTTAATCATCAAGTCTGATGTCTGTTTTGCAGTGGGTAAGCCGACACAAGGGATAAAATGAGCTGCCTTTGTTAGACGGTCAACCACCACTAGAATGGTGTTCTTCCCTTGAGAGGTTGGTAACTCCACAATGAAGTCCATAGAAATGGATCCCCACGGGCGGGACGGGGTGGGAAGAGGTTGCAACAGACCAGTTGGTGACGAGCGAGGTGTTTTGCATCTTGCACAGACTTCACATGAAGTGACATAGTTTAAGACATCTTTCCTGTAAGTGGGCCACCAAAAGAAACGAGAAAGAAATTCTTGTGTCTTTAGAATTCCCCTATGCCCGGCTATCTTGGAATCGTGGATGAGTTGCAATACTCTCAATCTGACTGTTTCAGGTATATACAGACGTTGTCCCTGAATCCACACACCATTCTTAAAGACAAGACTTACGTCCCTTGGGGGTTGAGCCAACAAAGAATCCGCATGGTATGCTTCCTTGATGTCCTTAAGTAGGTCTTGATTATGAATCACTCCCAGGAATCTAGAGTCAGGAAGAAGAGTCTTAGGAGGAGTAAGTGGACGGGTCTCTGCTGAATGAATCCTAGAGAGTGCATCAGCCTTTCCATTGCGCGATCCTGGTCTATAAGAAATGACAAAATTAAATTGGTTTAGGAAAAGATTCCAGCGAGCCTGGCGAGGAGTCAGGCACTTAGCCGACCTGATAAATTCAAGGTTACGATGGTCTGTCAGGACGACTATTTGCTGTGCAGCTCCCTGAAGAAGGTGTCTCCATTCCTTGAAGGCGGCAATAATGGCCAACAATTCTCTATTGCCCACATCGTAGTTCCTCTCAGCCGAAGACAACTGCTGGGAAAAGAAGGCACAGGGATGCAAGACATTCTTCTCACCTGTTCTCTGAGAGAGTATAGCTCCAACGGCACAGTCTGAAGCATCCACCTCTATTATGAAGGCAAGCTCGGGGTTGGGATGTACTAAGATAGGTGCGGTGGTAAATTTATCCTTTAAACAGGAAAATGCTTCCTGAGCTTGCGGGGTCCAGGAGAACCTAGACTGTTTCCGGGTAAGTTGGGTGATATGTGACACTACCTCAGAAAAATTCTTAATGAAACGTCTATAGAAGTTGGCAAACCCGATGAAACGCTGCACCTCCTTCACATTTCTAGGAATTGGCCAATCCTTGATGTCTTGGGTCTTGCTTCCATCCATACTAATCCCTTGCGTAGATAGTACATACCCCAGAAATTGAATTTCGGTCCTATGGAATTCACATTTTTCAAGTTTGATGTAGAGATGGTTTTGTCTTAGGCGTTCTAAGACCATTCTCACATGTCCATGATGTTCCTCTGTGGAGTTAGAAAAAATTAGAATATCATCCAGATAAATCACCACAAATGTATCTAGGAGATCCCTGAAGATATCATTCACGAAGTGTTGTAAAGTGGCTGGGGCGGTACTCAGACCAAAAGGCATAACTAGATATTCAAAGTGTCCATAGCGTGACCTGAAAGCAGTCTTCCATTCATCCCCAGGTCTAATACGGACCAAGTTATAGGCCCCACGGAGATCAAGTTTAGAGAAAATTTTGGCATGCCGCACTCTCTCCAACAACTCAGGGATTAAAGGCAATGGATAACGGTTTCTAATAGTAACCTTATTGAGTTCCCTATAGTCTATGCAGGGTCTCAGAGATCCATCTTTCTTCTTCACAAAGAAGATGGGTGCACCTGCGGGAGATGAAGAGGGGCGTATGAAGCCCTTGGCTAAATTTTCGTCTTATAATCCTTCAAAGCTTTTAGCTCGGGCCCCGCTAGGGGGTAGATCTTACCAAAAGGTATCTCGGCTCCAGGCAATAATTCAATTGGACAATCATATGGACGGTGAGGAGGAAGCTGATCAGCGTTCTTCTTGTCACATAAATCCACATAGTCCTGGTATACAGCTGGTAGTTCAGGGACTGACATGGTTCCTTTAGGAACAGAGCAAGCTGAAACTCCTTGACTCATCTGTTTCTCCGGAAAGTGTAATTCCTTGGTCTCCCAGTTAATCGTAGGATTCTGCGCCTGCAGCCATGGTAGCCCTAGAATAATGGGAAAGTGGGGAGAAGAGATAAGCAAAAAAGACATTTTCTCCTGATGATCTTTACCCATAAGGACCCTCAAAGGCTCTGTTTCTTGATCCACTGGTCCAGAAGTCAGTAGAGAGCCATCCACAGTCTCCATCTGTACTGGAGTAGCCTTCTTCACTGAACGTATCCCCTGTTTCAGAGCAAAGGAGATATCCATAAAATTTCCACTTGCTCCTGAGTCGATCATAGCAGAGCTAGACACCCAGACTGAGTCCACCCAGAGTTTGATGGAAAGGAAGCAATGAGAATTGTTTCTTTTACAACTCAGCTGGGACACCGCTGAGGAAACTTGAAAAATTGCAGCGTTTATACCGTCATCGTCCCCAGAACTAACAGAGTTTAAGTCTGAGAAATCAAGATCTCTTGCAGCAGATCTCTCTGGAGCCTGAGGGTCGGACATGACAGAGCTCCTCTCGCAACACTCACAGTGAATGACTGCTGCAGTAGTCTTACGAGAATGGCTGGGGCAGTTTATAATGAAGTGCCCTGACTTACCACAGTAGAAACATAGATTTTCCTTTATACGATGTTCTTTGCGTGCATCACTAACCCGTCTTTGTAAAGAGTCCACCTGCATGGGTTCAGGTTCTGGTTCCCTTGTGATCCTACTCAAAGGTTCCTTAGCTGAGGAGGGAGGTAGTAAAAGGTTAGTGCGATTATTTTCGAACCATCTCTCTTGTCGCCGTTCAGTCAGACGAGCATCAATACGGATACAATAGTTAATAAAGTCACCTAACGCAGTGGGAGGGTCGGCACGAGCAAGTTCATCCTTAATCAGTGGAGACAACCCTTTCCGAAAAATAGATTTTTTAGCGGAAGTGTCCCAAGTGGTATCAAGAGCCCATCTCCTGAAATCCAGGGCATATTCGGCTACTGAACGCTTACCTTGGCGCAAAGTTAACATGGCTGCTTCAGCTGTTGCACCTCGATTGGGGTCATCAAACACCTGCCCCATGGCTGAAATAAAAGCATTAAGGTGATTCAAACAATCATCCTCAGTCTCAATCAGAGGGTTTGCCCACATCAAAGCCTTATTGGTAAGCAACATGATTATAGTAAGCACTTTGGATCGTTCAGTGGGAAATTGTGAAGCATGTGCAGAGAAAAATAAATTGCATTGATTAATAAATCCCCTGAATTTCTCACGTTCACCGCCAAAACGAAAAGGAGGTAATTTGGGGATCCCAGAACTCGGGGTTATGGCAGGAGCCTGGGCTCGTTCCTCTAGAGCCTCAATCCTGGCTCGCAATTCCTGGGTAGTCTGTCCAAACACTTGCAAATTATGATTAGTGAGGTCCTGTAGGCTTGCAAAACGGGTTTTTAAAGTCTGTACATCTGAAAGGATTGTATCAGTCACTCCGCAAAGTTCCTTTATGCGGGCCTCCATCTTCCAGATCTTTTAAGGCAGAAGTGCTGGAAGAGGAAAGGAAAAAAAAAACAAAAAAAAAAAACAATAGTGTTTACCTGTGGTAACACTCCAGAGTAAAATTTTAAGGGAATGCGCTCACCTGGAATGGTTGTGAGAAGTCACAACCACTGTCATCACATAAGGTATTAAACGGACATCTGATATCCACAGTCACAGCAGACACGGCTTTCCCAGACCCAGCAGACACTAAACATTGGCTCCTGAATCTTGTCATGTATAGTGTACAGTTCCTATAGCGTCTTGTGCTTGGGTGCGAGGAAACACAGGAGACATAGGTTGAAATGAAATGACTTGTATTACTTCATACAAGCATGCTGAAAAGTTCACACAGTTTGCAGGAACAGCGACAGGAGACACAGCAGGCCAGAGTAACTTCAAGCACTACAATAAATCTCCAAAGCAGGTTCAGGATCTCTTCTCTGTACCGTAATTCCTCTGCAAACATGGATTCACCAAACAGCAGGTTTCCAGAGTCCAAAAGTGTTCCAAGGTTCCTCAGTAGGGAATAGCTGGAGTACAAGTCCAAGGCTTCCAGGAGTCAGGTCACAGACTGACTGAGGCTTGATTCAGGAGCACTGATTGTTCAGCTGAGGCTGCTTAAGAAGCAAGAGGGAAGAATCAGGGCGGGAACATGAAAACTGGAAACTCCATATTAACTGAGGGCAAGAGCTGCAGAAAGACAGAAAGCAAAATGGCCAACGGAAAACTGAGTTTCAAGGAACATGTCAACAGAGACAAAGAACCTTACAACAGCAGTGTGAGCAGCCTCTTCTTACCTCAGCACTCCTGGTATCTGTAGCATTGGATCAGATAAACAGGGTGGACAGCAGTGTGAGCAGCCTCTTCTTACCTCAGCACTCCTGGTATCTGTAGCATTGGATCAGATAGACAGGGTGGACAACAGTGTGAGCAGCCTCTTCTTACTTCAGCACTCCTGGTATCTGTAGCATTGGATCAGATAGACAGGGTGGACAGCAGTGTGAGCAGTCTCTTCTTACCTCAGCACTCCTGGTATCTGTAGCATTAGATCAGATAGGGTGGACAGCAGTGTGAGCAGCCTCTTCTTACCTCAGCACTCCTGGTATCTGTAGCATTGGATCAGATAGACAGGGTAGACAGCAATGTGAGCAGCCTCTTCTTACCTCAGCACTCCTGGTATCTGTAGCATTGAATCAGATAGACAGGGTGGACAGCAGTGTGAGCAGCCTCTTCTTACCTCAGCACTCCTGGTATCTGTAGCATTGGATCAGATAGGCAGGGTGGACAGTAGTGTGAGCAGCCTCTTTTTACCTCAGCACTCCTGGTATCTGTAGCATTAGATCAGATAGACAGGGTGGACAGCAGTGTGGCAGCCTCTTCTTACCTCAGCACTCCTGGTACCTGTAGCATTAGATCAGATAGGGTGGACAGCAGTGTGAGCAGCCTCTTCTTACCTCAGCACTCTTGGTATCTGTAGCATTGGATCAGATAGACAGGGTGGACAGTAGTGTGAGCAGCCTCTTCTTACCTCAGCACTCCTGGTATCTGTAGCATTAGATCAGATAGACAGGGTGGACAGCAGTGTGAGCAGCATCTTCTTACCTCAGCACCCCTGGTATCTGTAGCATTGGATCAGATAGACAGGGTGGACAGCAGTGTGAGCAGCCTCTTCTTACCTCAGCACTCCTGGTATCTGTAGCATTAGATCAGATAGACAGGGTGGACAGCAGTGTGAGCAGCCTCTTCTTACTTCAGCACCCCTGGTATCTCTAGTAATATTATTTACTTCCTTCATGAAGAGGGTGGTGCCTCCTACTGCACATGCTCACAGGCACCATCCTGGAGTACAGGCTTCTCTCGGTAAAACAAGACGATGGCCATTTTACTTCTATACTAATTGCCTGTCAAAATGTAAAACACATTTAACACAAAAACCCGTGCTTTCCTTTCTGGGTTCTTTACAGCGGTACTAACAGTTTTGTATCTCTGATATTAGCTTTATGAATCAGGAAGACCCAGCATGAGCAAAGCTAAATAATACATTTTTAAATGCAGATTTCCAAAATGCCGACAAAGAAGCTTTAGAAATCAGTCTTCTTTATCATCTCCTTTCCCCTGCTTTAAAAAAGAAGTGTAAAGCGTTTACCTCACCTCCTATTTCTGCTTATAGAAGGTCTTGAGATATGCGGGGGCATTCAGAGAGTAACAGCCTAATCTGAACAAAGCCTAAATTTGTCATCGCACATGTCACGCTTTTGAATCACGTCTTGCGAATGACTTCTATATTTAATGTCTCCCATCACTTTCCCTGGATAATTCTCACCACTATCTGCATTTAGTGTGATATTTCTAAGAATACCTGCATGTGTCAGTTTAATAATTGCGCTACGTGGAAAATTACTAGTAGTGTTACTCTCAATAACTTTCCTAATCTATTCTCTACTACGAGGATGAAATCACAATCACATAACTCTTCACATTCATCCTGCGCTTTGCTATTAATACTATTGTACATTGATGATGTCTGACAACTTGTGTCATATTCCCGTTGAGAAAATGTCATCTGTTCAATTGTAGAAATCTCCTTTAATGTACAAGAAAAGGCAAACTAGTACGGTTTTCCTATCCTAAGGACCCTCAGATCACTGAAGGCTGAGGATATTTGTCCAGTTTGCCACATGCTAAATAATATAGTTGTAGTATATGTGTGCATATGTCAGCAAGGGGTGAGCGAATCTTATAAAGTTTGAATTCATCAACGTTACCAATTTTGGCCGTGAAATTATTTTCGTGCAAATTGCTGGGCATCAAATGTACTCCAAAGCTTTCAACTGCCATGAAAACACCTGTGTTAGGCCTCTTTCACACATCCGTTTTTTCCCGTCAGGCGCGATCTGGCGCTTTTTAAAAAAAACGGATCTGGTTTTTCAAACCGCCGGATGCGTTTTTTTGTCATTGACTATCATTAGTTCCGGATCGCGCCAGATGTCATTGCGTTGCGTCTATTTTTTTCCGATCCGGCGGAAATGTACATTCCGGCGGCCGGACAAAACGGTCACTGCAACGTTTTTTTTTTTCTGCCGCACCCGCCGGATGCGCTGCTTGTGGCGCATCCGGCGGCCGCAAACAAAACAAGTCTATGGTGCCGGATCAGTCTTTTGTGCAATCCGTCAAAAGACTGATCCGATTCTGGAAACCAAGGTCTCTCTCTCTCCTCGGTCCGCACATGCGTATCTGCATTTTCCGGGTTGAATACTTCAGGATGGATCCGGCAGAAAACCTGAACCGTTGCATCAGTTATTTCAGAATCAGCGTCGGATCCGTCCTTTCCGGTTTTGGACGGAATGTGCCTGACGGCACAAAACGGATGTGGTGAAAGAGGCCTTACACTCTGAGGTCTCCTACTCCTATGACTGTATCCTATAGAGATGCAATTTACATACTTCAGGTCACATTCCGACTAGACTTGTCCTTGTTTTTTAAAAAAAAAATACATTGAACACAAGAAACATGATTTAAACAATAAATCATTTCCTGATGATAGCTTCCTTTTTAAAGGGGTGGACCGATACTGACACTGATTTAATCCTAAATCTCTTGCTATTTCATGTAATAATCTAATTGCTTTTTCTAATATACTTTAATTAAAAATTCCCTAATGTTCCCTCAATACGCTGTCTAACTGCTTTGTTAATTTATTATTTTTACAACTTCCTGTATGCATTGCTTTCTGTGATACTCAAACGAGACGTCATCAGGGAGCAGAGGCTATGGTCACTACCGCAGATTTTGTCTTTGCCCTGAAACGAAGTGTCTTCAGTGATGTTTGTTTTAGAGGCTGGGCTAGTACCTGCTCTGCTGAGCATGCTTGGGTTGTCAATTTTGCCATATACACAGAAGGATATTATCACTGTGCAATATTCTTTTTATTGCACAGTGACAGTGCACTCCATCGCCGCTTCTGATGTGAAGTGACAAGCTGGCAAGAGAGTACAGTGTCAGTGCGCAATGTAAGGAGATTACCTGGTGAGCAGGAAAAATATAGACCAGCTTCATCCCTAAAAATGACCTCACTTTTGACGGCGGGACTTTTCTCTGTTCTCCCTGCTCATCAGTTTATCACCTTACAATGCACAGTGACAGTGCACTCTCTTGCCGACTCGTCACTCTTCATCAGAGTCGACGAGGGAGCGCACTGTCAGTGTACATAAAAAAAAATATTGCACAGTGAAAAGATCCTAGTGAACATATGTGGGAAATAACAACCGACATATGCTAGTCCAAGCAAGGACTAGACCAGCCCCTTAAATGGACAACACTGATGGATTATCAAAGAAAAAATAAAATAAAGCAGTTACAATAGAGAAGGTACTGTAGGGAATTTTTGATTAATGTATATTAGAAAAGTCAATTAGAGTTTTGGATTAAATAGAGATTTAGGATTAAATCAGTGTTCGTTTTGGACCACCCCTTTAAGCCTTATTAATCTATAAAAATATTACATATTGTACATTACAATTTCCCATGTTATGTAAAATACTATTAATGATAATGAGGGTGGTATTAACATTTTCCGGAGATTTCCCTTGTGGCTGGCTTCCAATACTTCCAAAGCCAAGGGGATTGTTATCTACTAAACCAAGAAACAGATGTCAGTGATTTTAGCTCACGTTCACATTTCCACATACCCGTCCAAGGAAATGTATATTTACTGCAATTTCTATGATTAGTCGAACATTTGATATTCATTCCATAAGAAAAAGTTACATTCTGGCTTTCCTGGTCATGTAAAGAGACTCTCCTCCTAAATGTACCATATGGTTATTGCAAAATTATGAGATGGAGAGCTACCCTTTACCCTACAGGAGGGCAAAATAGCGTTTCCTTTCACCTCTTGTATTGGAGTGGTGGTATACGTTAGCCCCCAAATCAGACTTCCATTTCCTACAAAAGAATATACAGCAGGATATAAAGTCATGGCTGAAAGTGTTGGAACTCTTGAAATTGTTCAACAAAATTAAGTATTTCTTCCAGCCAGAAAATTATTGCAATTACACATTTTTTTTATACACATGTTTATTTCCTTTCTGTGTATTGGAACAACACAAAAAAAATGAGAAAAAAGGCAAATTGGACATAATTTCACATTAAACCCCCAAAATGGTCTGGACAAAATTGTGTTAAATAGTGCAGGATATCCGGTCACAGGGGAGCGCAAAGGACATGAAGAAGGAGGAAAGATTAGAAGATTTCTTTAGTTTATTAAGTTCTACAATGCGTTTCGACAGGTAACTTCTGACCCGCCAGCCTGGCGCTCCATCAGGTTGTCTTTACATTAATTCTGGACAAAATTGTGTGCACCTTTTCAAAAAATATGGGTAAACAACTTTGTTTTACGCATGTGATGCTCGTTCAAACTCATCTGTGGCAAGTAACAGGTGTGGGCAATATGAAGATACCACTTAATATCAGATAAAATGAGGGGAAGTGGACTCTATATTTGCATTTTGTGTCTGTGTGTGCCACACTAAGTATGGAGAACAGAAAGAGGAAAAGAGAACTGTCTGAGGACTTGAGAATCAAAATTGTTGAAAATATCAACAATCTCAAGGTTACAAGTCCATCTCCAGAGATCTTGATGTTCTTTTGTCCACGGTGCACAAACATAAAGAAGTTTGCAACCCATGGCGCTGTAGGTAATCTCCTGGACGTGGACGAAAGAAAAATATTGGTGAAAGGTTGCAATGCAGGATAGTCCTGATGATGGATAAGCAGCCTCATTAAAGTTCCAAAGAAATTCAAGCTGTCCTGCAGGCTCTGGGTGCATCAGTGACACCGCAAACTATCAGTCAATGTTTGAATTAAATGAAATGCTATGCAGAAGACCAAGGACCCCACTGCTGACACAGAGACATAAAAAAGTTAGACTGCAGTTTGCCAAAATGTATGCGAGTAAGCCAAAATTGTTCCATGAAAGCATCTTGTGGAAAGATGAGACCAAGCTAGAGCTTTTTGGTAAAGCACATCATTCTACTGTTTACCGAGGCCTACAAAAAAAATGAACACAGTACCTACAGTCAAATATGGTGGAGGTTCAAAGATGTTTTGTTGTTGTCATTATGAAATCTGAAGATTACTAAACGATTTTAGGTCGCAATGAAGTGACTAGTGTCAGAAAGCTGGGTTTGCATCCTAGGTCATGGGTCTTCCAGCAGGACAGTGACCCCAAACATACTTCAAAAAGCAACCAGAAATGAATGGAAACAAAGCGCTGGAGAGTTCTGAAGTGGCCAGCAATGAGTCCGGATCTAAATATCATTGAACACCTGTGAAAAGATCTTAAAATTAATGTTGGGAGATGAAACCCTTCAAAAATGAGAGACCTGGAGCAGTTTGCAAAAGAAGAGTGGTCCAAAATTCCAGTTGAGAGGTGTTAGAAGCTTGTTGATGGTTATAGGTAGCGATTGATTGCAGTTATTTATTCCAAAGGGTGTGCAACCAAATATTAAGTTGAGGCTACCCACAATTTTATCCAGCCCATTTTGGGGTTTAATGTGAAATTATGCCCAGTTTGTCTTCTTTTTCTGTTTTTGCGTGTTGTTCCAATACACAGGAAATTTCATAAACGTGTGTAACAAAATGTGTAATTGCAATAATTTTCTGGGAGAAATATTTCCTTCACTTCAACAATTTCAGGGGTGCTAACACTTTCTTCCATGACTGTATGTGTATATATATATATATATCGTATGAAATGGATTTTTCACTGAAGTCTCTGATAAAGTTTAGTGCTTTTTTTGTCCTTTGTCGATAATCTCGGCAGCTCTTACTTTTATCTCTCTTTATTAGTGGAAAAAGTTCATTCCATAGAACATAATGTCACAATAAATCACCTGATTTTATACAATGGATTTCATGTTAGAAACCCTGAGCCTTTATATAAGTATCATTGAGTACTAGCTTATTATCTCTGAAATTCCTAGGAGACTCGTGTACTTTAAAATCCATGTCAAAATGACTAAAATTCTGATATTATAATGAGCATTTTATGAACTCGACTAAAGCATGAAACCAAGTGCATTCAGTCTCCCCACAGTCAGCCTGACTAACAGCTGCAGCTTGTACAGAGCAATGTGAGAACTGAGCTGGGAGGAGGGACACTGAGGGGGCTAGGTGTTCGGAGATTGACTATATATTGTAAAATGAGATTACACATCCATGGTGATGAGGATTTTCAAAGTAAGTACGCCAACATCATCAGGTCCAAGAGATCTATCTAATAATATAGGCAGTTTGAACTTTGAAATACAGATCTGCTTGCATTTCTGTTGAAATGCTCCTAACTTGCCTGTATTGATAATTGCTAGTATTTAATAATGACATTACTGGTAACTTTGTGCTACCATTTTTTTTTATTTTAAATTATTGTGGATTTTGATATTTTTTAGGTTTCAGCTCCATGGCAACTAAAATTTGCTGGCGACCTGAAATAAGTCCTTGCACTTTTAAGATTTGTGCTGTTGGATCTGAACCAAGGAAATATTTCTTAATCTCCTGAACTGCCCCTAGCCTTTTTTCCTTGTGCAATTTTACTGAGACACCGAGAAAGCTGCTGCTGTATCACTCTCCCTCCTGATCATCCATGTATTATATATATTTTTGTTATACACTACATTTATTTTTAAGGACTGTAGGCCCCCATTCACATTCAAGGTCGGCTGAGTCCCTTTGTTTTCAGTAGAACCTTTGACAACTGTGTGTATGGGGGCTGCTGAACTTACTTGGGCTGACAGATGATGTTGAGAGGGAGAGAAAGATCAAGTTTGAAATTCAACATTTTATTCTCAGGCGAGAACACCTGGTCTCACCTGGTCAGAACAATCCTCAAAGCCCCTCATCTGGATGAGCTGTTCTTGAGCTTCAACATTTTATTCTCAGGCAAGAACACCTTGTCTCACCTGGTCAGAAGGATCCTCGAAGTCCCTCATCTGGATGAGCCAATTCTTGAGCTTCATCATTTTATTCTCATGCGAGAACACCTGGTCTTACCTGGTCAGAACGATCCTCAAAGTCCCTCATCTGGATGAGCCGTTCTTGAGCTTCAACATTTTATTCTCATGCGAGAACACCTGGTCTCACCTGGTCAGAAGGATCCTCGAAGCCCCTCATCTGGATGAGCTGTTCTTGAGCTTCAACATTTTATTCTCATGCAAGAACACCTGGTCTCACCTGGTCAGAAGGATCCTCGAAGCCTCTCATCTGGATGAGCTGTTCTTGAACTTCATGGACAGGTGGAGCTTGTGCAGCAAGACAGATGAGTCAGAGTCATGTGGCTTGGATGAAGTAACCAGCTGTAGGAGGAATGCTGGAATAGTGTAAAAAAAACTGGAATAGTGAAGGCTGATGTTGCAGAGCTAAAACAGCCATGACTAATGTAGTAGAGCTGGAACAGCGGATAGTGATGTAGCAGTGCTGGAGCAAAGAAGACGGGAATAACAGAGTTGTTTGCAGCTATAGCAATGCTGCATCACAGATGACTGGAATGACAGTTATTTTTGCAGTAGTGGCTGATGTAGAAGTTCTCAAACAATGATGACTAATGTAGCAGAGCTGGCACAGCAATGATTGATGTAGCAGCGTTGAGGAAGGGGATGTGGAATGATGGCAGGATGCCAACATACCTGAATACTAAAGCGTCCTTGTTCTTCCTAGCTTACATTATCTGGGTTGATCACATAGGAGGATGTTTGGTTGGTGCTGCAACCTGGCATGCAGAAGAAAAGAAGACACCATCCAGCAATGCTCAGCACTGAAACTGGGACAGATTAGTAACTCAAAGGTGTTTGATAGCGACTCCCTTCTTTCTGTTGAAAACACATGCACACTTTCCTTGACAGGTCTCAATGAATAACTAGATGAACTTTTATGAAGCGCTATAATCACTCTAAGAAGACTACTGAACATTTTCTACAGAAAAGGAGACCAGGCTGCAGTAGTTTGTTCTAATACATACAAATACATATGTTTAGAGTAAGCACTAATGCAAAAAAATAATAAAAATGATAGGTACTTTTGGTGTCATAACTAGAGTACAATGGGTTCCGTTGCAAAATTTGGATTAGAGCTAGTGATGAGCAAACCTGTGGAATTTCAGGTTCGACTGGTTCAGACGAACTTGAGCTAAAAATTTGGTTTTGGTCCGAATTTGACCCCAAACCTAATAGAAGTCAATGGGGATCCTAACTTTGGTGCTGTAAAATGGTGGTAGTAGAGGCTGGGGGGCTGCAAAAGGAAGCAAAATGGGGACAAGAGCAGGGCAATTGCCCTGCAAGAAAATGTGGGTAGAAAAATTACTTAAATTCCTTTAAATTAGTCAGTAAACATTGGGTAAACTAATTAACTCAATCGGCTGGATAGAATCAATAAAATGGTGTGAGGCTAGACAACACACAGTCCAAAATCAATGTAAGTCAATGTTACATTCTATTCTTATCAATGTCATGTGTAAATATCCATCCATTCATTGAAACCCACCCAGAGTTAAATCACATTAATAAGAAAAGCAGATAGCTGGTGTTATTATTTTTGTAAGGGTCAATATCGATAAAAGTTCCCAGCCTATAAATAACAGCTCACATCTGTCTGTGTAGCCTTTCTGGTTATTAAAAAGGACCCCCCAAAAAAAATGACGAGGGTCCCCTCTTTTTAATAACCAGCTGAGGGAAAGCAGACAGCTGGGGTCTGGTGTTATTATTCTAGGAAGGGGCCAATATCTATAATGGTTCCCAGCCTGTTAATATCAGCTCACAGCTGTCTGTTCAGCCTTTACTGGTTATTAAAGAGGGGGGGACCCCCAAAAATTATGTGGAGTTCCCCTATTTTTAATAACAAGCAAAGGCTAAACAGACAGCTGTGGGTTAATCTTAATAGGCTGGTAAGGGACTATGGATATTGGCCTCCTCCCAGACTAAAAACACCAGCCTCAGCCGCCCCAGGAATGGCATATCCATTTGTCTTGACTCTTCCTGCTTGCCCTGGTACATTGGAAGGGGGTAATAGTTTATAGGGTTGATGTCAGCTGTGTAATGTCCACTGACATCAAGCCCAGAAGTTAGTAATGAAGAGGTTTCTTTCAGACACCCCCATTACTAACCCCATAGTCACAAGTAAGACTCATACAGAGAAAAGTCCTTTAATTGTACAAATCACTCCCGACAATTACCCTCTCCTACCCATTTATTAACATAAAAATAAAAATCAACAATGTTCCTGGAAAACTATGGTGATCTTTTGCATACTGTATGTATTTAAAAATATTTTTCATTTATTTTTAGATTTTTTATTGATCCCCCTGGGAGACGTCAGCCTGTGATAGCTCATACAATATAATGCAATACTATACTTTTGCAGTGTATTGCAAAATTGTAATTTTTCCCATGAAATCCAGCTGTAGCTGGCCATTTTCAATAGTTTCATGATAATCTCTTAAATACTGCTGTCACAATTGATAGCAGCATCTACGAGGGGTAAACTGCTGTGATCAAAGCTAGCTCGATTGCAGCAGTTACGCTCATTAACCGGCTATACATATAGTGCACACAGAGTTGAGTGGGCCCTATAGGCTCAGTGTACTCTTGCACCTGCTTTGGTTCTTTGGATGCTGACCCAGTCTTCCCACTAGGGGTGCTCACTGCATACAGATTCATATAGTTAGCTCCCCCTAGTGGTGGCAGCTGGCAATTATATCATACTTATATAATTAATCATGTCAGACAAACAGACACCTATACTAATATTGCAAAATTAATCCGCACAGAAATTTAGAACTTAGAACGGAATGTTTGACTTAGTTTTTAACAAAAGCAAAGTATGGTTGGTGAATATCTCATTAGTTAACAGGGTACTGCTATGGGGTCCTATGATTCCCATGTACAGCCCTGCACAGAATGATGAAGACATGCAATGTAATAATAAATCTATCCCATTGAATGTCTATATTATGTTGTACTAAGCTCCTAAAAGTCTGAATCCACATTTCCAGTACAATGACTCTTTAATCAAGAATTTTCATTCTCTAGGTCATACACGGGGGCTTTAGACAACGTTTACTAACCCTGATAAAAGGATTTTCATTTTTGATTTTCCATTATAAGCAATTCCATTATCTAGGTCGCTAATCGCTATCTATAAAAGATGAGAGTCCAGATAACCACAGCAATGGCGATGAAACAAACGTAACAGCTGCTCATATCAATCTACCCCTAATGTTAATTGATCTAAAAATCTTTTCTATCCTACCCTGTGTCCAGGTAAAGGGTGGGAACGATTGAATATAGCGAAGCAAAATGTATTTTAAAGCTGGACGAAAGCTTATTAGTTTTTGACACCTTATAGATGAGATAAATTGATTCTAGCCGTGCAAATGGAAAACTGGAGAATCTGTTCAAAATCTCCATTACTAGAAGACAAGTGTGAATCAGCAAAGTGTTATTGCTTTATCTACGGATATTTTCTAAGAAGAGCTGGGCATAAATAAATTCTGAGATATTACAGGAGGTATTAATAACTGTTAGCACATTCATTATGTATAATAAACTATTTATACAAGTTAAAGAACCACTCAATGCTAAACACTATGGATGATGCTTTCTGTTGCTCTTCGGGGGCGGGGCATGGTACAAGAGTTCTTACTGGTGTTCTGTACATTTCTATCATGTTTGGCCTTAGACGCCAATCAGGTTTGTCCAGTATGTGCCATTAAAAGAATTCTTAAAAGGGTTGTCCAGAACTAGGAAAAAGGTTGTGCTGGTTTTTTCCCCCAAATCTTGCCCCATTTTTCTTCACCCAAGTTGATGTCACGGTGGAGATATGGGCTTTCTGGAAGCGGTTTTCTCCTCTGTTACTTCCTATTGAAAACACATGAATGCTAAGAAGAATAGGACAAAAATATTCACATGACACTGGTCAGGTGGCACTTTGGTTTGCCCAAAGCATTGTGAACTTCGTCTTACCTGCTGTATTCCTGGGCAGGTAAGATATCTCTGGTGGTGGAATATATCTTGGAAAACAAAAGGCAGCTGCAGTCTGTAATTGTTGAATCCTTACTTCCCCCATCATCATCTGTCGGTAGAGAGAGGCCACCATACACATGAGACTATCGCCCGAACCCCCTGATATTAGCTGAATTTCATGACAATAGTCTAATGTGTATGGGGGCTTTTACTGCCAGGTTTACCACTGATTACAACAGATTGTTGTGATCCAGGAAAGGGAATATTTTGCAATTTGCTTATTGTCAATCAATTCTTGTAATTCTTGTATTTGAACCCCTGTTCAAATACTTGTTTGGAAATGCCTTGTTCCACCAGAGTCTCGTCTGTTTATGTAATAACACTTTCCGTCTGATTATTTGTTCTCTTGTATCCTTGCAATTAAAATATATCTGAATTAAAAACAGAATTCTCCTTAAAGACATCATTGATTTACGATAGTCAAGATTGGTCGCGTGCACGAAAATCCATGTGTCCTGAATTAGATGCCATGATAAGGGAGGATCAACACAAGCCCGCCAACACGGCCCCGACGCGCGTTTCGTGTGTGAAGTATAAATAGAAGTATAATTATCTCTAGCATTTCTAGCAGTATAGTATCCCTTTTACATGTGAACCAAGGCACGTATTCATGATTTCACACTTCTGACATTCACGGTCTGAGCCTGGACTCTGTTGTTTTGACTATTTGCAGCTTTCCTGACCCCAATTCAGCAGCTTTATAGACAGACATGAGTCTTGAGTTTGGATCAGGAGACACTCAGAAAGTCCGGACATCTCTGTTGTACTCTGACCGTGAATGTCAGACAAGTCTAGGGTTATATTTACATAATAAGAGAAATAATAGAAACTGAATACAATTTTAAGGACTATTCTCGTGAAAGCAGCAGTTAAAAAAGAAAAACAACAACGACCTATTAAATATGAATGACATATAATTTACAGTTGATTTATTCATTTCCTAGTAAGAAAATTCTTTTTTTTTCCCCCACCAATTTCACAAATAAATTGACAGTGATGTTATTTTTAGAGGGAACGAAATTCCCATCAATGAGACTGACGCTAATTATAACGTTCGTTTCAGCAGAGACCTTAGGGCGGATTGAATTCAGAAATTAAAATATCTGCTTATCCCCAGGGTGGTTGGATTTTGCTGCAAGACATAAAAGGTTTTGTTAGATGATTATGTAATTCTACACATTTGAAGATAGACCATGAGCTTTGCAGCCTACACCTAATTAGAGCTGAATACAATGGAAGAACTAGCTCGCAATGTAAAGGCTTGATACGTTTTCTGCAATGTGACATATATGTGATATATGTATATATATATATATATATATATATATATATTTATTATACTGAGAAAGTGACATTAACCAGCGTGGATCATTGCACACGGAGATATGATATGCAATGTAGCATTCACAGGGGAACATAAGAACATTCCATGATTATACATCTCTTCAGACAATGACTCTTTTCAGCTTCTGATTAAATGGTTAATCTCATCATCAGGGGTTAAACCTGTAAAAACAAGCCACTTTGCAATTTATTAAAAAATACTCACCTATCGCAACACTGGAAAGATTTTGCATTTTTTTGGTTTGATTTGTTGCCTGTCAGCCTTGGTGGGTCTCCAGGCAAGGGGCGCAGTGCTTCCAAGCTTTTTTCAATAGACCTTGTAAGCGCTGCTCTCGGCTGGCTAGATATCAGGATAAATCCAGCTTCTGTACCACTGCACTGCTCCGATGCTCTATAGACAAAGCTGTCTCTACTTGTAGCATCGGACAGTGCACCTGCTGATCCAGGTTAAACAGGAGCGCACGCCCCCCCCAAAAAAGAAGGAAGCATGGGGAAGGGTGCCTTCTGCAGAAGATGTTGAGAAAACCTCTTTAAATTTAATCAGTCACCGGGTTTTTGCATCCTAATCTGTGAGTATCATGAAGTAGAGACAGAGACCTTGATTCTAGCGATGTATCACTTACTGCACTGCTATGTGTAGTTTTGATAAAAATCATTGTTTTATTAGGAGGAGATTATCATTTTAGGACTAGTAAATCTACTTTAAGGTAGTCAAACATATTCATGAGCTCTATATAACTCTGCCTACACCACTGATTGGCAGCTTTCTGTGTACACTGTGCATAGGCAGAAAGCTATCAATGGTGTGGGCGGGATTATACATATCTCAGCATTCAGAGAATTGGTAGATCTGCAGCAGATAAAACAGGGATTTTATAAAAATGACAGCAAGTAGCTCAGTAAGTGATACATCGCTGGAATCAGGGTCTCTGCCCCTTCATCAGGCTGCTCTCGGATGAGGTAGTAAAAACCTGGTGACTGATTCCCTTTAAGACTTAAAGAATAATAAACATAAGAATAAAAACATAAATTCCATCTATATTTAAAGATTACAATGTGGCAAGATATTGAGATATGAGGAAGCTAAAAAAATTACACTCCATAGGAAGTTTTACTTTTGGAGCAAGCAACTTTACACCAGCGACATTGCCTGTTTGTATTATAATTTATGGTTTCTGGTCTAGTGCTTGAATTAGTTAAGGGTGCCTGTCTGATCATGGGGCCTAAAATAATCTATGGCGCATGAGATCTGAATTTATTCATGGGTCTGGTTTAGGGTAAGAAATTATTCGTGTTTATATAGAGGTTGCAGAAGAGAGATGACCAAGAATACTTTGCAGCAGGCAGGAGAAGAAGTCATCAAGGAGGTCAGGGCTGTATGGAGAATAAAAGGCAACCAAAGTTCTACAATCAGAGAAGACATACATGTGCGTCATTGGAGTTACACAGAGAGCACAAAATGTGTTGGTAGCCCAGTCCTTGTTTTTAACATCTCCCTTATTAATAGCGTGTGTTTTATAAAGCAGCTGATATATAAGGAACCTTTTGGCACTTTTCTATGTGGAAACTACTGTATAGTGTGTGATTTGTAAGAATTTTTTGGTTGTTTTTCCATTATATTTTAATTCTACAGAAAACAACTTCTTCCTAGTCATCGTCATAGATTAGCTTAGTCAAGTGTTCTCAGATGGGGTCCAGCACTAGGTTTCTGTTATGATCTGCTACAAGCACTAAGGAAAGATGGGAATTCTGTCCCTAGATCTCAGCCACCTCCAGAGAGAGTCCCTGCAGGCATTGAGCCAAATCCTGAACCGACACCATGATGGAAACAGAAAATCTTTCCTTAGGGATATTTTTGGGCTGGACTTACTGTTATGATCTGCTACAAGCACTAAGGAAAGAGGGAATTCTGTCCCTACAATAAAACTAAGCTCAATCCCTACGATGTAACGGGGAACCTGATCCTGCGACCAGACCCGCTAAAGTCCTCAGCTAGTCTGAACGAAGACCTATAGATGTGAGGGAGGAATCCCTACAAGATCTAGGGACTGGGGAAAAAGGTGGACACCTCCTAACAGAAGTTGTAGCAGGGATAAATAAACAGAAAACAAATTACTTAGAGATCCTAAGATCAAGCAAAACTGACTGAGAAAGGCACCTAAGCACCCGGCTAGCTTAAGAATAGATAATACAATGAAGTCCAGCAAAGCCAGAAGGGCGGAGCCAGACTAAATAGGGAAAAAAGGTCATGTGACCAGCAAACTGAAAAAAACCTAACAAGAGGGTTCTAACAGTACCCTCCCTTCTAAGAGGATCCTCCGGATCCCCTAGGACTTAGGCTTATCCGGAAACCTCTTGTGAAACGCTCTGACAAGTCTAGGCGCAGAAACATCATCCGCCCTCACCCATGAGTTATCCTCGGGTCCATAACCCTTCCAAGCGACGAGATACTGCAAACTCCCTCTATACTGTCTAGAATTTAGGATGCGGGAAATCTCATATTGCCCATCCTCCACCACCAGGGGAACAGTGGCCGAGACGTCTCCATCTGAGACCTCAGCTTTTTTCAAGAGAGAAACATGAAACACCGGATTAATCTTCCAGGAGGTAGGAAGCTCCAACTTAACAGCAGATTGGTTAATAACCTGAAGCACCTTAAAGGGCCCTACAAACTTGGGACCCAATTTCTTAGACGGAATCCTCAAGCGCAGATTCTTAGAGGACAACCAAACCAAGTCACCAATAGCAAACAAAATCTCTTGTCGTTTTCTATCAAAATACACTTTGGATCTTTTGTTAGCCTCCTGAAGATTACCACACACATCAGTCCAAACTCTCTCCAAATCACCAGAAAAATTCTCCTCTTCAGGTACAGCCGATCCCAACTTGGAAAATGACCCAAACGACGGATGTCTCCCAGTACAACAAAAAAAAGGCGAACAACCAGCAGAAGCGGATGTATGGTTGTTAAGAGCAAACTCAGCAAGTGGCAGAAACTCAGACCACCCCTCTTGATTATCAGTCACAAAACAACGCAAGAACTGCTCAACATCCTGGTTTTTCCTTTCTGTCTGGCCATTAGACTCAGGATGATATCCGGACGAAAACGACAAATGAACTCCCAACCTGTCACAAAAAGCGCGTCAAAAACGAGCCACAAACTGAGGTCCCCTATCAGAAACAATGTCAGTAGGAACGCCATGTAGTCTGACAATTTCCTTGACAAAGGCCTTAGCGAGAGTCTTAGCGCAGGGCAGTTTGATGAAAGGAACCAAGTGACACATCTTGCTAAAACGGTCCACGACCACCCAGATGACAGTGAACCCCTCAGAGGGGGGAAGGTCAGTAATAAAGTCCATAGCCAAATGTGTCCAAGGTGCACTAGGAACCTCCAGAGGGCAAAGCAACCCCGCAGCAGGAGTATGAGAAGACTTAGATCTAGCACACACAGTGCATTGACGCACCCACTTAATGACTTCCTTCTGCCATCCAGGCCACCAAAAGCTGCGACCCACAAGTCTCTTGGTCTCAGAGATTCCAGGATGACCTGCCAACCGAGAGTCATGACATTCAACAAACAAATCTCTCCTCAGGGTACCAGGCACAAACAACCTCCCATGCGGCGTGTTAGATGGGGCATTCTCCTGTGCTTTAAGAATCTCATCTTCCAACACAGAGTCCAAAACAGCAATAACAACCCCCTCTTGCAAAATGTTTTCCTCCTCCTCAGTACCAACCATGGGAGAAAAGCTGCGAGACAAAGCATCAGCTTTAACATTTTTAGTACCTGGGATGTAAGTAACGGTAAAATTAAACCGCGAGAAAAACAGTGCCCACCTAGCCTGACGGGCATTCAAGCGCTTGGCAGCATCAAGGTAGACCAGATTTTTATGATCGGTGAAGACTTGAAGGGGAAATTCCGCTCCCTCCAAAAAATGACGCCAGTGTTCAAATGCGAGTTTAATTGCCAACAATTCCCGATTACCGATATCATAATTTAGTTCAGACTCAGAAAATTTCTTTGAAAAAAAAGCACAGGGATGTACTCCATCCGTCTTTGCCTGAGACAACATCGCGCCGACCCCCACAGAAGAAGGGTGAGTTTCCACGGTCAGGAAACGCTGCGTGTTTGGCGCTGTGCGTGCGCAGCGCCAAACACGCAGCGTCAGATGTTACAGCATAGTGGAGGGGATTTCAAGAATCCGTCTCCACCATGCGTAACATACCAGGTGGCAAACCTGCGTAAACGGACATGCGGCGCGTCTTTTTAGACCGCAGCATGTCCTGGTATTGCGGCGACGGTGCGTCGCCGCAACAGAATTAACACAGGGCTATGTAGCCCTGCGCTCTTTCCGGAGGTGTTCGGAGGTGTCCTGAACACCTCGGAAGATCGCGCGTCTAAAGGGGCGGGGCTTAGACGGAGCGAATTTCCGCTCCGTCCAAGCGTATGTCCGGACCGTGGAACCATAGCCGAAGCATCAACTCAACAAAATGGTTTAGTCACATCAGCTGCGTAAGGATGGGAGCAGACTGAACTTCTCCTTTAGCAACACAAAAGCTCAATGGCATCAGTAGTCCACTGACCGCATCAGCACCTTTCCTGGTGAGATCGGTCAGAGGTTTGGCAATCACAGAAAATTTTTTAATGAATTTTCTATAATAATTGGCGAAACCCAAAAACCTCTGTAACGATTTCACACCAATAGGCCTAGGCCAATCCTGCACAGCTTGCACTTTCACCGGGTCCATCTCAAAAGCTTCACTGGAGACAATGTAGCCCAAAAAACTAAGTCTCTGTACAGCGAACTCACATTTTTCTAGCTTGGCAAAAAGTGAATTATCACTCAGTAACTGTAATACTTCACGCACACTCCTCCAATGAGACTCCAAATCCGGTGAATAAATCAAAATGTCATCCAAATACACAACCACACTTCTGCCGATCAAAGGTCTAAGGATGTCATTAATAAGATTCTGAAAAAATGCCGGAGCACTGGAAAGCCCAAAAGGCATAACCAGATTCTCAAAATGACCCACAGGAGTGTTAAAAGCAGTCTTCCACTTTGTGTTAGCCCTGGTGGTAGGCACACGCAGTACCCTGGAGAGTGTATGGCGGAGACGCAGCTTAATCTCAATATCATTCACTCGACACACATAGACAACACCCTAGGGTAGTGGAGTATACTCTAGAGGGAGTGGTCAAGTAGTAGGTGTTAGAGGTGATTAGTGTAGTTCCTGTCTTTGGACAGTGAGGACGTGTGGAGTAGAGTCTAGACATCTGTGAGAAGACGTTGGAGGGAGAAAGAGTTGAGCCTGCTTCATCCAGTTCATATCGTGGAGTCTGGTATAGGGTTTGGAATACACCTTAGTCTAGTCAGAGCTGTATCACCTTCTCAACACACACTGAGAAAGGAGAAGTACTAGCACGGAAAGTCATCAGCATCCCTGTCTAGAGGACGGTATCAGGTTCAGAGACGTGCTCCTGCCTGGATAATGAGCATCCGTGGCTAAACTTCATTGGAAGGAAAAAAATCAGAAGTGACTGCTCGACCTTGGCTAGTTTTGAGTGCTTATTTACCAGCGTGGACAAGGCGAAAGGCAAGTGGATTATAGAATTAGTGTACAGGATTGCAAGTTCCAGCACATTGCTACCGTCACTGGGGACCGAAGAGTCACTGTTGTTTCAGGCCACGGTGACAGGAAAACAGGAATCTACCGGACCCTAGGTCGCGGCAGACAAGCCCCTTATAGTCAGTACGTAATCTGGGGTCAGGGGTGAAGCTTTGGAGTTCTGCAGGACCACGTAAGATTCAGCTCCTTCACAGGAAGGCCCCTAACACTACGCTGACTGGGCAGGTACAGCTTTGGATAAGCTGAAGAATTGAGGGAACTAAGTTTCATGCTAGTTGCACTCGTCATATTGGAGATAAGGAGCCCTAACTTGTCAGCTGCCGTCTCAAGATACACTCTCCTTGGATCAGCCTCCTGGGACCTGCCTTATCATCTTGCAAGTAAAGGTATGGAAAGACGCTGACCGTGTGGAGACTGTGTTCTTTAACCGCACTCGACTTCACAACTCACATAGACTTTGAGGACCAGTCCCACTGTAGGGGACTGACATCTAGCTGCATCACCATCCCCTCAGAGATCTACAGCAGCACTGTACTAATTACCAGAACACTAAGGTGGCGTCACGAACTGTACATAATCAATCCCCTGTAAATATATCCCAACATACGCCAGACCGCTGGGCCCAAGACCGAGCCACAGCACCTGTGGACAAAAACCCATAGACTTCCATGGGCTCGGCTCTGAGTACCCATTGCCCTGGTAACCCACAATTGGTGAGGCGGGTTCGACACACATTCATCCCCCTCCTTCATGCGCAACAAATTGTATGCCCCTCGAAGATCAATTTTCGAGAAACCACTTGGCCCACTAACTGGTTAAACAAATCAGGAATCAATGGCAGTGGGTAAGGATTGCGTACAGTAATCTTATTAATCTCACGAAAGTCCTAGACAAGGCCGTGAACCGCCGTCCTTCTTTTTAACAAAAAAAAATCCAACCGCCACAGGAGACTTAGAAGGCCTAATGTGACCGGCGGCCAAGCTTGTCTGTATGTATTCCTCCAAAGCCTTTCTCTCAGGAATGGTAAGATTAAATAAACGACTTTTAGGAAGAGTCGCTCCAGGGACAAATTCAATTGCACAATCATAATCTCTATGAGGAGGCAAAATCTGCGATTCCTTATCAGAAAAAACTTTCCAAAAATCCTGAATAGGTACAGGTAACTCCCCCTTAACTACAGCAGCAATACGCCCATTACAACACTTGTCATAACAATTAGGACTCCAGGACTTAATTTCATTGGTAGACCAATCCAGTACCGGATTGTGCAATTTTAACCAAGGTAACCCCAAAATCACCGGTGAGGGCAAATTATTCAAAACTACCAAATCCAAATTCTCTTGATGAACACCATTAATAGTAAGAGGAAATTCACAGATATAGTGAGTAACATTTTTCAAGGGAGAACCATCCACAGAAACGACATTAATAGGGGAAGACAGAAGTTTGGGTTTTAATTTTAGTTTTTCCAAAAATTTCCCATCAATCACATTGAGAGTGGAACCACAATCGACAAATACCCGAAACTCCATTAATTCCTCCTCAACAGCAGTGGTAGCAGAAAGAAAGACACCCTTATTGTTTAAACAAGCTATTACGGTCGAAACTGACCTCATTTTTTTTCTTCTCTTTATTCATTCGAAGCGCACAGTTCTTAATAAAATGCTTAGACTTGCCACAATAGAAACACAGACCTTCAGAATACCTGCGGTCTTTTTCCTGAGAGCGAGGTGCCATCGCTCCGATCTCCATCGGCTCTCCAATGTCAGTACAGTCCCTCTCCAGACTTGGAGCTGACAAGACAGAGGATTTATTCTCATTAACCCTTGCACGCAGTCTCCTATCCACCCGTATGGCTAATTGCATAGTCTCTTGCAAGTTACCAGGTATGGGATAAGCAATCAGCAAATCTTTAACCCTTTCACTTAGCCCTGCAAGAAATAAACTTTTCAAAGCTGAATCGTTCCACCCCTCCTGGGTAGACCACCGACGGAAGTGAGTACAATATTTTTCCACATTACCTGATCCCTGTCTCAAACGTCTCAATTCTGTCTCAGCTGATGAAACACAATCAGGATCGTCATACAATAACCCCAAAGCAAAAAAAAAAACTATCCACTGATCTAAAGCATGGATCACTAGGTTGCAGAGAAAAGGCCCAGTCCTGAGGTTCTTTGCGCAAAAGTGACATTATGAACCCTATGCGCTGTGATTCATCACCAGAGGATCTGGGTGTCAGGATCCCGTCTGGGTTTTAGCCGATGTTACTGCAAACACTAGGGGACGCAGAGACAGGTAACGTGGTCAGAGATAGCCGGGACCATACACTGGAAAGGCGTTATTAGTAGCAATGGATCAGGCGTAGTCAGAAGGGCAGGCCGAGGTCAGTTCACAGGAGAGCGGTATTGGTAGCAATGGATCAGCAGGAAACGCTTGACTAGAGGCTAAGAGCACAATAATCTCGCAATGACACACCCACAGGGCCAGGCTTATATAGGGTGTGTAATTGGCAATCAGAGGCCAATCAAGAGAGCACTAGGTGGAGCCGATCAGGAAGAACAGTCAATGGTATCTGGGTTCAGCAAGGAACCTTGCAGCCAGCAGAATAGCTCAGATGGTAGAGCTGCTGGCCGGTGGACAAGAGGTACTGGGTTCAATTCCTGACAGTACTCCCCTCCTTCCAGGATGGCCTCTGGACATCTCAGGACTCAGGAGATGGCTTATCTGGGTACCTCTGATGAAAGGCTCTTGTAAGTCTAGGAGCATGGACGTTGTCCTTTGGTTCCCATGAATTTTCCTCTGGTCCATAACCCTTCCACTGCACCAGATACTGCAGTTTACCTCTGAATTTGGTATTTGGTATTCTTCTTCACCACGGATCCTTTCTGGTGGAGGAGGTGGCTGAATTCTTCCTGGAAACGGGTTTTCACAAAAGGGTTTGAGCAAGGATATGTGAAATACTGGATGAATCTTTAGATTGTTGGGAAGTTTTAAACGAAAAGCAACCTGGTTAATTTTTGCAGAAATTTGAAAAGGTCCAATGAAGTTTTGACCAAATTTGGAGGATGGTACATGTGTCTTTAGATTTTTAGTGGACAGCCAAACTTTGTCTCCAACCTGAAGAGCAGGGGGCACTCTCCGATGTTTATCTGCTGCTTCCTTATATTCTTCCTGGGTCTTGAGTAACATCTCTGATAGTTCCTTCTGGGATTCCTGTAATTTTGCAAGCCTGTCATTAACAGCCGGAATGGGAGTGTTCACTGGCAGATTAGGGATAAATACTGGATGTAATCTATAGTTAACAAAAAATGAGGTTTGAGATGTAGCGCTATGTATGGAGTTGTTGTAGGCAAACTCTGCTGTTGGTAAATAGTCCACCCAGTCATCCTGAAGATAGGAAATGAAGCAACGGAGATATTGCTCCAAAGTCTGGTTCGTTCTCTCCGTCTGGCCATTGGACTGAGGATGGAAAGCGGTAGAAAGATTCACCGTGACTCCCAAGGCTGTACAGAAACTCTTCCAAAATTTTGACGTAAACTGAACGCCTCTGTCAGACACCACGCTGTCAGGAATTCCATGTAACCTGAATACCTCTTTGATCATCAGTTCTGCAGTTTTTTCAGCAGTAGGAATTCCTTCAGTTGGAATAAAGTGGGCCATTTTTGTGAGTCGGTCCACTATGACAAGGATGACGGTCATCTGTTTGGAAGAGGGTAGTTCCACAATAAAATCCATGGAAATAGATCCCCAAGGCCTGGATGGAACTGGGAGTGGTTGCAGGAGTCCTAGAGGAGACGATCGTGGGGTCTTGTTTCGTGCGCATGTTAAACAGGTTGAAACATATTTCCTCACGTCCTTCCTACAATTAGGCCACCAAAAGAAACAAAGTAGTAAGTCTTGTGTTTTTGCAACTCCAGGATGTCCTGCCAGTTTAGAATCATGGACACTTTTGAGGACTTCAAGGCGAGAAGATTCAGGTACATATATCTTGTGTTTCTGCATCCAAAACCCTCTTTGAATGAAAGATCGACGTCTTCCAAAGGATGGTTAAGGAAAGAGTCCCCTTGGTATCCATCTTTAATTCTATTACATAGTCCTCTAGAGTGCAATATTCCCAAAAAATTTTTAGGGTCTAGAATTGTATCGTCATTACTAGACCTCTCCTGAGGTTCCGAACACATCCTGGATGGGGCATCAGCCTTGCCATTTCTTGAACCAGGCCGGTAAGAAATTATAAAATATATCGCAGTTTTGTCAATATAAAAAAAAAAAGAAGATCAAATTTAGCTTGAATCACAGTATCTCCTCAATTTAAAATAATTTTTTTTATTATTATAACCGTTAAAACACTAGGACAATGCTAGGCCAAATGGCAAATAAAGCGACATCAAATTCAAAAGAAATGAATCCCTCTGGTGTGGATTCATTTCTTTTGAATTTGATGTCGCTTTATTTGCCATTTGGCCTAGCATTGTCCTAGTGTTTTAACGGTTATAATAAAAAAAATTATTTTTAAATTGAGGAGATACTGTGATTTAAGAAATTATAAAATTGAATCTTGAGAAAAATAAGGCCCATCGTGCTTGTCTTGCAGACAATCTTTTTGCTGTACGGAGGAATTCAAGATTCTTGTGGTCCGTGAGGACAGTCACAGGGTGATTAGCGCCTTCCAGAAGGTGTCTCCACTCGGAGAAGGCAACTTTAATGTCTAACAGTTCTTTATTACCGATGTCGTAGTTTTTTCTCTGCAGAAGACATGGTGTGGGAAAGAAACGCACATGGGTGAAGTTGCATTTTGTCCCCAACTCGCTGAGACAGAATGGCTCCCACTGCAGAGTCCGAGGCGTCCACTTCGACAGTAAATGGCAATTCAGGATTTGGGTGTACTAACAATGGAGCAGACGTAAAAAGAGTTTTCAACTTGTCAAAAGCCTCCTGTGCCTCCGGAGACCAGAAAAATGCTTTGGTCTTTTTTGTTAGTGTGGTAATTGGTAGTATGATCCGTGAAAAGTTCTTTATAAATTTTCGGTAAAAATTTGCAAATCCTATGAAACGCTGGACGTCTTTTAAATTTCTTGGAACAGGCCGTTTTGTGTCGACCACGCACCACAATTGTGGGTTACCAGGGCAATGGGGTACTCAGAGCCGAGCCCATGGAAGTCTATGGGGTTTGTCACAGGTAGCTGTGGCTCGGTCTGTGGCCCTGGCGGTCTGGCGTATGTTGGGGGGAATATTTACAGGGGATAGATTTATATACAGTTCGTGACGCCACCTGTAGTATTCTGGTAATTTGTACCAGCGCTGCTGTAGATCTCTGAGGGGATGGTGAGGCAGCTAGATGTCGGGTCCCCTACAGGTGGGACTGGTCCCTCAAAGTCTATGAAGTTAGTGAAGTCGGGTGCAGATAAATAACACAGTCTCACACGGTCAGCGTCTTTCCATACCTTTACTTGTAAGATGTTCAGGCAGGTCCCAGGGAGGCTGATCCAAGGAGAGTGTATTTTGAGACAGCAGCTGGACAAGTTAGGGGCCTCCTTTACTTTCAACACGATGAGTACAACCAGCCTGAAGCGTAGTTCCCTCAATAACTCCAGCTAATCCATAGCTGCACTGCCCAGTCAGTTTTGTGGTAGGAGCCTTCCTGTGAGAGAGCTGAATTCCTGTCTTGTCGTGCACTGACTCAAAGTCTTCACTCCCCCTGACCCCAGTTACGTACTGACTATTTGGGGCTGTTTGCCGCGACCTAAGGTCCGGTAAATCTCTGGTTTTCTTACCACTATGCTTGAAGCGAATAGTGATCCTTCGGTCCCCAGTGACCGGTTACAACGTGCAGGACTTCTTCAATCCAAAAGCACTTTTCAAATAATCTTTCCACTGTGCCTTTCGCCTTGTCCTCGCTGGTAGCATAAACACTCACACTTGCAAAAAGCCATGTAATCACTCCCTTCTTCTCTTCCTTTAGAGTTAGTTCCAGACTCTCAGTTATCCACTAGGCAGGAGCACGTCTCTGAACCTTTCACTGTCCTTGAGACAGGTGACTGAAGTATTTCTGCACTAAGCTCTTCTTTCTTTGTCAGTGTCTTCAAGTGAGGTACAGCTCTGACTAGGCTGAGGTGAACTAGCTCACCTGTACTAGCCTCCACTTTCTGAACTGATGAAGAACCAGGCTGGACTGCTTCCTCCCTCCTAGTCCCAGCTAGACTCCACACGTCTGCTCTGTCCGAAGACAGGAAACTGACTACTCTAATCACTCAACGAATACACCCTGACCACTCCCTCACAAGTAACTACACTACCCTAAGGGTGTGTCTAGTGTATGTTGAGTGAATGGGTATTGAGCATTAAACTGCTGTCTCGCCACACACTCTCCAGGGTACTGCGTGTGCCTAACACCAGGGCTACACATTCCCCCATGGTAAAAGACAGCACTCCCGGGCTGTAAAATACAAAGAGACATTTTGTTTATGCATTAAAACATCAACAATAAACATTAATTCGTCCCATCCGGGAGGTGAGGATGTCTTGAACGTTGCAAACAACAAAACATTATAGAAAAATACAAAAGTATTAAGGCATCAAAACATTCAATAAATATACAGTATTCTTGTGAAGGACCCGCACCAAACCTTCAACGTGGGTCCTGGGTGGGCTGCAGGACATCCGAATGCAGACCTCACTCAGTGCCACACCACACGGGTTTTTGTATTCAGAGGTAGTTGTGCTGGTTTTATGTAAAACCAAGATAAAGCACCGAAGCGCAACTATATACAAATAAGTTCTGGGCTGGCACAGTCCTCAACCTCAAAGTCCATTGTAAAACCAAAGACACAGATATAATATCACATTATAATAATACTAAAGTGCAAACTTTTTCTCTGTTTACCCAGCCGGGCATTCTACTGTTAGAAATATATATATATATGTTATATACGTTATACTCTTCAACTTGTGCAAAAATTTGTAAACATTCTGAAACTTTTTACAGCTTTACTTATGGTAGACCCTATATGGATCTCACCGATTCTTCTTTACTGTTTAATTACTCATTTACTTCAAATACACTTTCCACCCCGGGGGCTGGAACAATGCGATGGTCCCTAGATCCCATTACTAACAAGTCATGCGCTGCTATTAGGGTCTGGGTCGCCACAGTTCTCGTGCGAACCTCTAGGGGCGCAACGGGTACATTCTCCTCACGAGACACCGATTGCGTTTCAATCACAGTTAACGATATGGACCGTGTCATGGATTGCGATTGAGACTGGGTCGCATGTTGCGATGTAGAGGTGGCTTTCCTTTGCGATGAACCTGCAGGGGGCGATGCTGGGGCACGGCCGGATACTGCTTGAGCTGGAGACGGGGACGCTGCGGTAGTGATGCCGTTACCTGCGTCGGGGACGGGGTCACGGACGATGGTGACGTTAAGGGCATACCATCCCTTCATTCCCCAGTGCCGTGTATACGTGACAATGTCTCCATTAACTAAGTCCCTCCCGGGATGGCCTTGCGGTAGGTGGGATTCTACGTCCCTGCGACTAACAAAGACCCCTGGGTAGAGGCCCGGTTCACGGATGAAGCCCCAGCCCTTCCGGAGCTGGAACTCAGTCACACACCCCTGCCGCCGCGGTTCCCTCAGGGTACTTTTCTCTCTCCGGACACTCTCCTTGTCCGCGATCAGCTCTGCATGTTGCCGCTGACGGTTCCGCTGAGCTTCCCGCTCTTCCTCCTGCTGGCGTTTCTGCTTCTCCTCACGACGCTGCCACTCATATTCCCACTGGGCGGTGTAGGCGACGTCATCCAGGCGC
Organism: Oophaga sylvatica; assembly: GCA_033576555.1. NCBI lineage: Eukaryota > Metazoa > Chordata > Amphibia > Anura > Dendrobatidae > Oophaga > Oophaga sylvatica. The sequence goes on from JARQOD010000007.1 coordinate 123,821,652, forward strand.
GCCATCTCGTCCCAGTCCACGTCTGGTAACGACGGACAGGACCCCTCCGGTGTCCCTGTCGGGGACCGATCATCTGCTGCGGCCTCCTGGCCGGGCGGGCGTTCCGGAACTGGCGGTACCTCCTCAACCTCCTTCGCCTCCACCGCTTCACCGGTGGGATCAGGATCGGTACTTTCGGGGGCAGCCTCCGGTTGCTCCTTCGCCTTGGGCAGCAGAATCTTCGGTAACTCGAATCGTGGGGGGTCGTTGAGGGGAGAGATCACCGTGTCCCACAGCCTCCGCTGCTCCAGGGTACGCCGGCGTCTCTCGATCTCTTCAAATCCAGGTTGGTGCTGGACCATCTTCTTCAGGCGTGCATTTTCTTCCTGAATTTCTAGCAACGCCTGCTGCAGGTGCAGGACCACGGATAACTCCGGTGCTGGTGGCAGCTTGGCTGGGGCACGGGGCCTGCCTTCCTCCGCTTCCCTGCTCGGCTGCACACGTCCTGCCTCCATGATGTTCCAGAAGATTCTTTCATCTTCCTCCAGAGACGTCCGGTCTCTTCCGTGGAGGCGGGGTTTGCGTCTCCTCCTCTTTGCAGGGAAGGTGAAGAGGAGGCGGACCTCCTTTGCTGTAGGGCAGGATCGCATATTGTAATAGCACTTTGAGAGGGCAGGCATTTTCTTCGCGCCACTGGGGGGTACACGCCCACGAAGGTACGCCCACCTTCTTCTCCAGCGCCTGAGGGCGCGAATATGGCGACAAAGATGGCGATTTTTGGCGCCAAAAGTGCAAACAGTCCTTTTCACAAAAACAATTCCTTAGGCACACAGGGCTCGCAATTCTGCGAGTTTCGCATCCTGTTCGTGACGCCAAAGTAAGTTAGGGGCCTCCTTTACTTTCAACACGATGAGTACAACCAGCCTGAAGCGTAGTTCCCTCAATAACTCCAGCTAATCCATAGCTGCACTGCCCAGTCAGTTTTGTGGTAGGAGCCTTCCTGTGAGAGAGCTGAATTCCTGTCTTGTCGTGCACTGACTCAAAGTCTTCACTCCCCCTGACCCCAGTTACGTACTGACTATTTGGGGCTGTTTGCCGCGACCTAAGGTCCGGTAAATCTCTGGTTTTCTTACCACTATGCTTGAAGCGAATAGTGATCCTTCGGTCCCCAGTGACCGGTTACAACGTGCAGGACTTCTTCAATCCAAAAGCACTTTTCAAATAATCTTTCCACTGTGCCTTTCGCCTTGTCCTCGCTGGTAGCATAAACACTCACACTTGCAAAAAGCCATGTAATCACTCCCTTCTTCTCTTCCTTTAGAGTTAGTTCCAGACTCTCAGTTATCCACTAGGCAGGAGCACGTCTCTGAACCTTTCACTGTCCTTGAGACAGGTGACTGAAGTATTTCTGCACTAAGCTCTTCTTTCTTTGTCAGTGTCTTCAAGTGAGGTACAGCTCTGACTAGGCTGAGGTGAACTAGCTCACCTGTACTAGCCTCCACTTTCTGAACTGATGAAGAACCAGGCTGGACTGCTTCCTCCCTCCTAGTCCCAGCTAGACTCCACACGTCTGCTCTGTCCGAAGACAGGAAACTGACTACTCTAATCACTCAACGAATACACCCTGACCACTCCCTCACAAGTAACTACACTACCCTAAGGGTGTGTCTAGTGTATGTTGAGTGAATGGGTATTGAGCATTAAACTGCTGTCTCGCCACACACTCTCCAGGGTACTGCGTGTGCCTAACACCAGGGCTACACAAGTCCACTACAGCATTGATTTTGCTGGGATCCATGCTCAGACCTTCTGGGGAGATGATATATCCCAGAAATTGGATACTGGTTTGTTCAAACTCACATTTTTCAAGTTTAATGTAAAGATGGTTCTCCTGTAGTCGTTCCAAGACTAACTGGACGTGCCTGCGATGCTCTTCCAAGGTGTCTGAAAATATAAGAATGTCATCGAGATAAGCCACAACAAATTGATCCAAGAAATCTCGAAATACATCATTAATAAAATGTTGAAAGGTGGCTGGGGCATTGCTAAGGCCAAAGGGCATAACCAGAGATTCAAAATGTCCATATCTCGTTCTGAAGGCGGTCTTCCACTCATCTCCTGGGCGAATCCGTATGAGGTTGTAAGCCCCTCTAAGATCCAGCTTCGTAAAGATTTTCGCAGAACGGAGTCTCTCGAATAGTTCAGGAATCAAGGGTAGCGGGTAGCGATTCTTGACGGTGATATTATTAATCTCTCTGTAGTCAATACATGGCCGCAGAGTGGAGTCTTTCTTTTCAACAAAGAACAGGGGTGCCCCAGCTGGAGATGTGGAAGGTCGAAACAAGCCTTTCTCTAAATTTTCATCCAGGAACTTTCTTAATACCTTCAATTCAGGTTCGGAAAGATTGTATATCCGTCCAAATGGAATGGTTGCTCCTGGCAGCAATTCAATGGGACAGTCGTAAGGACGGTGAGGAGGTAATTGATCTGCTTTCTTCTTACTGCAGACATCAGAGAACTGCTGATATTGAGGTGGTAGTTTCTCTTCCTTCTCATGCGAAATCTCAAAGATTTGGACTTGTTGGAGAACAGGGGGTTCCTTATGACAATTATTCTTGCAGTAGTCAGATGGAAAGGTGATGGTCCTTGATGCCCAGTTGATAGAAGGGTTAATGGACTGAAAACCAGGGGATCCCTAGGATAACCGGAAATTTCGGAGATGCAATAAGGTGGAAACTGACAGCTTCATAATGATCCGGTTCGATACAAATCTCAAGTTCGATTGTCTCATGCGTGACAGGTCCAGAAGACAAGGGTGATCCATCCACAGTTTCCATTTCAATTGGTGTGGATTTGGTCCTACTGGAAATATTGTTATCATGTGTAAATTTTAAGTCCATAAAATTTCCTCCTGCTCCCGAATCCAACAGGGCAGAGCATTGTATTTTTTGGGTGCCGATTACAACCTGAATGGGGATTACAAAATGAGATGATGTAGTATGTATTGTGTCTGTTTCTGGTGTTACTGATGAGATAGTCTGCATGATGGAATCCGACTGCTGAGGAAGGTCCATATTGCTGGCAGACCTGTTGCTGGTAAAGGCTATAGTCCTTTTGTTAGGACAGTTGATGGCATAGTGTCCAGGGTCCCCACAATAGAGGCAGAGATGTTCTGCACGTCGCCTCTCCTTCTCCTGTGCAGAGAGTGGTCTTCGGATGACGTCGATCTGCATCGGTTCAGACACGCCTTGCGTCTTTTCTTGGTGGTCTGATGCTGAAAATGAGAAGCCAGGGCTATTCCCAAGTGCTCGCAGTCTCTCCTTTCTCCTTTCAGTAAGTCTCTGGTCTATCCGGATACACAGTTGAATAAAGTCCTCCAACTGGTCAGGGGTCTCAACCCTGGCAAGCTCGTCTTTCACTGGTTCTGATAACCCTCGTCGAAATTGACTTCTCTGGGCCGCTGAATTCCAGGTGGTGTCGGCCACCCAGCGACGGAACTCCGATGTATATTCCGCAACAGAGCGACGTCCTTGGCGCAAATTATGTAATTTGGTTTCTGCTGTGGCACAGCGGTTTGGGTCATCAAAAACTTGATTCATAGCTGCGGTAAAAGCTTCCAGGTCATTAAGGAGGCCATAGTCCTTTTCTACATAAGGTGAAGCCCAAGCAAGAGCTTCATCCGTCAAGAGATTTATCATGAAAAAAAACTTTCTTCCTTTCACTGGTAAAGGGAGCAGGTTGCATCTGGAAGTATATGCGGCATTGATTGAGGAATCCTCGGTACTGCTGGCGATCCCCACTGAACTTTGCAGGCAGCGGCAGCCGCGCGTTTGATTCAGACCCTGAATTGCGCACGTCCAGAAGTTGTTTTTGTAGCTCAATTACTTCCTGTTGTAGACCCGTAAACTCCGTTTGTAACTTGGAATATTTTCCTTGATAGTTAGTACAAAAATTTTGAAGTTCCGTAACTTGCTGCCTCAGGGTGTTTACAGCGGACTCCATTTTGGCGCGAGATTATTCTGTCAGGATCCCGTCTGGGTTGGAGCCGATGTTACTGCAAACACTAGGGGATGCAGAGACAGGTAACGTGGTCAGAGATAGCTGGGACGGTACACTGGAAAGGCGCTATTAGTAGCAATGGATCAGGCGGAGAGCGTAGTCAGAAGGGCAGGCCGAGGTCAGTTCACAGGAGAGCGGTATTGGTAGCAATGGATCAGGCGGAGAGCGTAGTCAGAAGGGCAGGCCGAGGTCAGTTCACAGGAGAGCGGTATTGGTAGCAATGGATCAGGCGGAGAGCGTAGTCAGAAGGGCAGGCCGAGGTCAGTTCACAGGAGAGCGGTATTGGTAGCAATGGATCAGCAGGAAACGCTTGACTAGAGGCTAAGAGCACAATAATCTCGCAATGACACACCCACAGGGCCAGGCTTATATAGGGTGTGTAATTGGCAATCAGAGGCCAATCAAGAGAGCACTAGGTGGAGCCGATCAGGAAGAACAGTCAATGGTATCTGGGTTCAGCAAGGAACCTTGCAGCCAGCAGAATAGCTCAGATGGTAGAGCTGCTGGCCGGTGGACAAGAGGTACTGGGTTCAATTCCTGACACTGGGTCTCAAACGAAAATACAACAAGCAAGCATTTTTAAAAGAAAAAAAATCTTGTTGTTCACCAAAAAATAATCAGGCAAACGTACCTTTGGCTCCACGAAATGTGCTCAAGAACAACTACTCACGTGTTGCTGGATCTCAGCCACCTCCAGAGAGAGTCCCTGCAGGCGTTGAGCTAAATCCTGAACCGACACCATGATGGAAACAGAAAATCTTTCCTTAGGGATATTTTTGGGCTGGACTTACTGTTATGATCTGCTACAAGCACTAAGGAAAGAAGGGAATTCTGTCCCTACAATGAAACTAAGCTGAATCCCTACGATGTAACGGGGAACCTGATCCTGCGACCAGACCCGCTAAAGTCCTCAGCTAGTCTGAACGAAGACCTATAGATGCGAGGGAGGAATCCCTACAAGATCTAGGGACTGGGGAAAAAGGTGGCCACCTCCTAACAGAAGTTGTAGCAGGGATAAATAAACAGAAAACAAATTACTTAGAGATCCTAAGATCAAGCAAAACTGACTGAGAAAGGCACCTAAGCACCCGGCTAGCTTAAGAATAGATAATACAATGAAGTCCAGCAAAGCCAGAAGGGCGGAGCCAGACTAAATAGGGAAAAAAGGTCATGTGACCAGCAAACTGAAACAAAACCTAACAAGAGGGTTCTAACAGTTTCCAAGGTCTAAAGTTCTTATATCTATCTAGTCAAGTTTAAAAACGTCGATTTCTCTCTCTATGAGCCTCAGGACTCACGCACCCGGCTCTATTACTGCTCCGTTCACGCTCTGTGTATGAAGGCTGATATAAATTAGTGGCGTAGAGGAATGCTGAACAATTTACGCTGAATAATTGAGCGCTGATGGCCTATTCTGCTTGCACTACGCAGAGAGCTACTAAACACTGCCGGACAGCTACCGAAAACCTTGCCGCCTCCATCATAACTCTGTCGGCTAGCGGCTGAACACTAATGTGAAAACTCTTCCTTATTTATATTGTAATCCAATTACTTTCCTACATTATTTCGTTTTTTTTCTGGCCGGTATTGTTGATGGGGACCTTTGGTTGGCATGGATTATGGGGCACCACTCCTGGACGTTCTTCTGGGGTTTCCGGTTGGGCAGTACATTGGTGTTGTTTGATGTGGAGTGGAGGATCCCACTAGTGTTGTCTTTGGTCAGCTCTCGTGTCACGACTTCAAAGACTTAATGGTGAATAATTAATTGTTTGGAAGCTTTTTATTTGCTATTCTATAGTTTTTGTTAGTCAGTATATTTCTTTCATTCTCCCCATGTTAAATATATTCATGATACGTTTTCTATCCCTTGGAGCAACATCATAATAGATTGAGTCATATGTTGCAATGACCCTGGAGCTTGGTCATTGTAAACAGAACTGCTGGATATTATAAGGTTACCGAGCTTTAGTCTTTCAATTCAGGTAATTTAATGGAAGCTTGTGCTGTTAAACCACAGATTTGAACATGCCTGACAATCTGTCCCAGCTGTGGTTGGGTTAAGCTGGTGACAACGCTGCCTTCTGTTCATAGAATTACAGCGGAGAGACATTTGGCAAGCTGTGCCGCGCTCTCTCTAACACCGGCCCGGAGATTCCTGATCCTCTTGCTTACTCACGAACGGTGCTGTAGTGTTAAGGTACTGCCACACTAAACAATCCCGCTAGCGATCACGATAACGACGCATACTAATGCGATCGCTAGCGGGATTGTTTCTATATCGCTAAATGCTGCCACATTTAGCGATATAGTTAACGACGCTATCGCCGTTAGCGATTTTCTTAACGACTTTAGCGGTACAAAAGTACCGCTAAATCGCTAAGAAAAGGTGCCACACAGCGATTAAATACTTACCCAGCGGGAGCGCCGACGAGAAAATAGGGTCCGGAGCGATTCCAGCGACGAGCGAGATCACAGCAGGAAGCTCGTCGCTGGAAGCTGCCGCACTGAACAATATCGCTAACGGGATCGCTAAATAGTGACGTTTTTTAGCGATCCCGTTAGCGATATTGTTTAGTGTGGCATACCCTTTAGGTCAAGGTGGAGACGACATGACAAATAACTACAGATAGAGACTCATCACCACTACACAAAGGCTGTCTGATTCATGTCGTTGGCACTTTTGTATGGAAGACATGTCTCATCTGTGTCAGCGTGAAATTCAAGGTTTTGTTTCCTTCTCATTCAAGGCAGCTTAATAATAAGTTCATTAAAAGGCACAAAATGAGTCTTTTACTTTCTCAAACATAGGCCTGGCCATTAATTTCCTTCCTCTTTGTCTAGTGCAAAATGTTGTGGAAAACGTTCTCCTCCAGGTTGGCATTTTTCACCATTCTGACCTCATAGTTGTGTTCCCAAATACCCTCTCAATATTATGGGCAACACTGTATCCCCTTCCCTTCACAATAACTTTTGCACATGATCATTCAATGCTTTATTACAAACGATGTACATTTGTTCATTGTACACGCGTTGTTTCCTGAAACAACTGGAAGTTACACTCTAAAAAATCCCCAGTGGCTAGTGTGAAAATTGCAAGATTTCTAATTTTTATTTTTAATAAAGACTGTGCTATGGAATAAAAAACAATTGACAAATAAAAAAAAAACACATTAAACACAAAACCCTGATTTAAACAGCAGGTCATTTTCTGATCGCGTACCAAGAGCAGACATTCAAGCATGCAATCTGTATCGCTGCACGGAGGCCTTGTGCGCGATTAGATTACATGAAAGGGTCTATTTTTTTGGAGACACATGGGTGGTCTGATCTGTCATCTAATTAGCACTGTAAGGCTACGTCATATCTTGCGTTTTTGCAGCATTTTTATTTTTTGCATTTTTTTAATGCAAATGTACAGCTGCTTTTAAAGTACCAGCAAACACTATGAGATTTCAGAAATCTCGTGCCCACCATTGTTTTTCTGGCTGAACTGGAAAACTGCAATGTTTTTCAACTGGTGTAAATTTTTTAATCATTTTTGATGCATTTTTCACCCCCTAGAAAGCAATGAGAAAGTAAAGTGCTGCAAAATACCCAACTACATTTTTCATAGCATTTGTGACTAGATTTATTAAACATGGATAAAGCACACATATAATCCACATAAAAAAACTTTGCAAAAAACACGTAAAAACGCTGCACAAAATACCACGAAAATGCTGAAAAACTGTGTTTTTAATGCCTAAAGAGTAGGATTTGACTGCAGAAAAAATGCGGCAAAAATGATGTGTGTGAGCATAGCCTTATTGGTATCTGCCTCTTGATAAGTTACTGTGATGTCACAAGATCCAGACTGTTAGCGATGACTACACATATGTGATTCTCAACGCAACGACCTTCCTGCCACCAAAAAAAAGACACCCAAAAATTTTGCACCGGGGCTTAGGAGCTTGGTTTACTTCTGTTACTCCGGTGGTGCTGTTCAGTGCCGTATGTTTGCGACTGTCATGTGCTGGAGTTCTGAAAGTGCAGTAATTGTGAAGACTAGTGATGAGCCAACGTGCCCGAATAAGGGTGCTAACCGAGTGTCTTCGGTGTGCTCGAATACTATGTTCGAGCCCCCGCGGCTGCATGTCTAGCAGCTTTTCGACAGGCGCAACTCATACAGGAATTACTTAACAAACAAGAAATCCCTGCATGTGTTGCAGCTTTTGAATAGTCTGGAGACATGCAACGGCGGGGACCCGAACATAATATACAAGCACGCCAAAGTCACTCGGTTAGCACCCGAGCATGCTCGGAGAACACCTTATCCCAGCACGCTCGCTCAGCACCAGTGAAGATGTCTCCATTTATCAAAGTAACAAACACTTCTTCTCTTCTGTGAAGTTTCAGCAGATTTAATCCCATTTATGATTAGATAACAAACCTCAGACTTTTGATCAAGCAGCGACTCATCCGCCGTATCTACCCTAAATCCATGAGAATACCGCGTTCCACATGACTATTTGTATGATTAAGGTCCAATTCATTTTTTGGGTCTTTAAGTTGCAGAAATGCAATTTTCTTTCCCGAGTCGCTAAATGCAGTATATTGACCTACATTTATAGAATAATACTCAGAAAGCCGGGCCATTTTCTCCCTTGCTGAAAGCTGATGATTGCACTTGGCTTTGTGGAGCTTTGCTACTTGGACACTTTGATTAATGGGCTCGGAGGAATCCCTCGAAACAATGAGATTATCTTCTCAGCTTGCAGTTACCCAAACATTCTATTCTTTTAGCTGTCACTTTTCTTTGTGGCTTTCTTCCACTTAACAAATAATGTGTAATGGACAGATGTCTCACGGAGGAGCCTGCAGCCTCTTTTTTGTCACTATAATTAAAGTCTATTCTTGCTGGAAAATGGTACATGTATTGCCTGAATGCCAGGGGACTCAACCTCGTTGGGAGATGGTTCCTTGTGTGACAGCCTTGACTTGCGTCAGGTTAAATACCGTTCATAGAATCATTGTGACATTATTAAAGAGAATCCGTCATTACATGGACTTCAAATGAGAGTTTCAAAACTTAGGAGCCAATGTATCAAGATTGGCGTTGCTTATACTGGCATTAAACAGAAGTCTGCAGGAATACGAGTTGGCAATTTCATTAAATGGTGCTCATTTCCTAATTGGTTTCACGCATCTATGAATTACTTGCTCTCTGCAGTTCGTAATCTACATCCTCTATGAGCTTCAAGCTGGATTTAAACTAAAAACAGTGGCATAACGATCAAGGTCGCAGAAGATGTGACTGAGACCAGACCCATATGGGAGTGGGGCCCGCCGACACAAGCGCCTATTTCAGTTGGATGCCCATCAGGTCCCTGTACTGCAATACAAGCCGCCAGCCAAGTCCTGAACCTGCTTCCATGCTCCCCGTGTGACCAGGGTCTTGAACCTGGTCCTGGTGTGGCCAGGGTACTGAACCTGCTCCCCTGGTCTGTGTGCGGCCAGTTCCAGAAACCTCAGCCCCCAGTCCATTTCTATCTGGCCTGCTAGAACCAGTCTCCGAATTAGCCAAGTCTGAACATAGCCCGAATCCTTGTCAGTAACCATTCTGTAGAGCAGCCAGAACTTACTAGTCTGAACAGAGCATTAGTTCTTAATCAGTGTCAGCTTACCTGACTCCTGGGGTCAGCAGCTGCAGTATCGGGTTCAGCCTAGGAATGGTACCTGGTGGCTACCTGCAGCCCAGCCTGTCTCCACCATCAGGAGCTCTGGTGAACACCAGGTAGCCACTTAGCTTTCAAGGTAAGCCCAGCCCTGTTGCATAGTGGGTCCACGAACCACGTGCGCCACTGTTGGGCATAACAGAGGGACATATTTACCAGGATGGAGCACTTGTATATACCAGGATGGAGGGGGAGCCCTGGTCCAAATCTTGCACGGAGGCCCATTGGACTGCTGGAGAAGGCCATCATGGTCGGAAGAATTGAAGGAACAAGGTCAAGAGGAAGACCAGCAACCTGATGGCTTGATACTATAAAAATAATTGTGGAAGAGGACATTGGTGGACCTATCTAGCCTTACACAAGATTGATGTCACGGGTGTGTCGCCACGAAGATCGTCGCGATTGCACAGCCTTACTTCTCGCAGCTGAGTTTTTGGTGCTTGGTGTTTTTCGGCAGTGAGGGAGTTAATTCTCTCTCTCTGTGCTAGACGAGGCCCAGCCTCACCCAGCTGCAGTTCATTCTGCAGTATTGGGACTACTTCAAATACCTGCCGGTCTGATTGGGTAGTTGTCGGTGAAAGCATTTCATACAGACCATCAGAGCGGATCGTGTTATTGAAGAGTTTTTTTAGCGAAGGGTACTCGGTGTGGATTTTTCCCTTCCTTGCTTTATCATTTATATCCTTACCCGTTTGTGTTCCCTCTGTTATTGTGGTGTGAGTTTTGTATGCAAGGTGGTTTTTGGTTTTCCCCTTGTACTGTCTCATTAGTCTAGTACTGTGTATAAGCATTTACTACCCTATCCCCTACTGTTGTGATCGGGGTCCTTCTCAGGACTAGATTACTGAGGTTCAGGGATTCTCAGGAGGTAGGGTTACTCTGGCGGCCTGGACCTCTGTACCATTAACAGTACCTCCAGGTAGAGGGATTAGTCAGGGCCCCAGCTTAGGGTCAGCATAGGACCCTGACCTTCTGTACGCAGTAACAGCGTGACAATTGATCTTTTTACAGACCCTTCATCCATCAAGTTGCCATGGCTGAAGGACATTTAAAAACAAAAGTATGGAAACATAAGTAATGGATAGTACTCAGACTAACTGCCTCATCAGCTTTCTAGAAATATCATGTGTAGAATTAAAAGATATGGTGGTTAGCTCATGAAGCTATTTATTTTTCCCTTTTTTAAAGTAAAGTCCAGTACAGTCCAGTGGAGTAAGATGAGCCAAATTCCTAGAGATGACTGTGCGTCATAATCTGACATCTGTGCTATAAACTGCCGTAGATTTATAAAGTAAATCTGTCAGGCCGCTGTTTGCACACCATATTGTCCTCCTGCCCCATATGGGAAAGCAATAGTGCAAATCTCATACAGTATTGAGGGCCTAATAGATACAAGATACACCCCTGAGAAGGAACTATTGATAGCTCAGAACTTTTGAGAAGTATAAGCTTTAGATGAGCTAAAAGTTGACAGTGGCTCTCAAATTCAGCTAAAATTGTCTTTATTTAGGGTGGGGTTCTTGAGACGTTCTTCTTAGATGAAGAATCACAGAATACATTACAAAAGCTCAATATAACTGAACAGAACTGCAGATACAGTGGTACACAGAGCATTATTTTTACTGTCATTTTAAAGGAAATCTGTCTCTTATATCAACCCTCCTAAGCCGTTTATATGGGCATGTAGGTCATAGGAAGCTGAATAAAACGATACCTTGATATCTGCGATCTGTTATCTTATTCCAGAGAAATACATGCTTTTCTTAATATGTAAATTAGCTGTTAAGATCTATGGGCCTGACATAGATCTCTGTAAGAATCTAAAGGGTATGCCACACTAAGGCTACTTTCACACTTCAGGTTTTGTGTCAGGCATAATCCGTCCTATGCCTGACAGGACGGATCCGGCGCTGATTTTAAAAAACTGATGCAACTGATCAGTTTTTTTGCCGGATCCGTCCTGACCTTTTCAACCCGGAAAGAGAAAATTTTCCATGTTGAAAATGCAGGCTCCAATGTCGAGAGAGAGAGAGAGAGAGAGAGAGACCTTGGATTCCGGATCAGTTTTCTGACGGATTTGTCAAAATACTGGTCCGGCTCCATAGATTTGCATTGTTTCCGGCCGCCTGAAGTGCCGATTCAGGCTCTATCAGGCGGCTCCGGGAAAAAAAAAAAAAATTAAACGTTGCAGCAAGCGTCTTGGCCGGCCGCCGGAATGTACATTTCCGACGGATCGGGCCAAAAACGGATGCAACGCAGTGACATCAGGCGCGATCCGGCGCTAATGTAAGTCAATGGTAAAAAAACGCATCCAGTACCGGATGCGTTTTTTTAAAAACACGCCGGATCGCGCCTGATACAAAAAGCCTGAAGTGTGAAAGTAGCCTAAGCGAGATCGCTAGCGAGCTCGCTACTGCGTCACCATTTATGACACAGTAGCGATCTCGTTAGCGACTTAGCTGTGTGACATGTAGCAGCGATGTGGCCCCTGCTGAGATGTCGTTGATCGCTTATGAACGTTCTGAGCCATTTTTTGGTCGTTGGTGTCCCGCTGGTGAGCCTGAATCGCTGAGTGTGACACCCTTTATGAACGACTTCACCAGCATCGCAGGTGGGACTAGGTTTTCCCAACGACCGCGGAGGTCGTTATACAGATCGCTGATAAGATGTGTTTGGAATCACAGATCGCTGATGAGTTGTGTTTGGAATCTAACTAGCGATCACATAGTGATCGCACTAGCGATCTCGCCAGGTTAAGTCGTTGTCGTGATCGCTGGTGCGATCGCTAAGTGTGGCAGTGCCTTAACTCCATAGCTTGTTTTAAATTAAAGGGAGCATTACTGGTGTGAGACATGTAATGGCTGACAGTCTGCTCTCCTGATCTACATGTCTCACACTGATAATGCTATGAGACCCCTGTCATTTAAAAAAGCTCTGGAGGCAGATTCTCAGGGAGATCTATGTCCAGCCCATATATCTTAGCACCTCATTTACATATGAAGAAAAGCATGGATTTCTCTGGAATAAGACATTGGATCGCAGATATCAAGGTATCATTTTATTCAGCTTACTATGACCTGCATGCCCATATAGAGGGTTTAGAGGAGTTGGTCCTATTGACAGATTCCCTTTAAGAGGCTCAATTTGCTTGTTGGTTTTAATGCTCCTATTCCTAAATGTTGCAGAATAAACCAAACCAAAAAAAACTTTGGGCCCGATTCATAGACATTTTCACAAGCATTCTGGGATAAAAATTCTTGAAATATCACAAAATTTTTGTACAGCTCGAAGTTGAGTTAAATGTTTCTAGTTGTTATGCCACCCCTGGCCAGCTCAGCCAACTATTAGAAAAGTGGGCATAGCTGGGGTAGATAGGGCATGATTCATGAGCCTTTAAGCCACGAAAAGTGACATAAATTACATTTGAAATGTACTCCATTAACATTTTTGGCGGATGCGGGAGGCAGTTGGAAAAATTTGCCAAATTCATTAAGACACGCACAACTCTTAATGAATCAGAAACATCTTACTGCAGTGTGCTGCTCAGCTAAACTGGGGTACAAAACACCAGTCTTACTGAATCGGGCCCTTAATCTGTATACGCAAATAAAAAAAATTGGAAAGGTCAGGTCACCTACTAGACAATCCGTGCAAGGAGACTTAGGCCGGCGTCACACTGGCGACAGAATCGGACGACTGCAATACGATGAAATATCGTATTGCAGTCTGCCCTATGTTAATCTATGGAGCAGCTCCCAGTATCAGATTTTTTGTGGTCCGTTTTAAACGTCCGTGTGCAATCGCAGCATGCTGCGATTGTCACCGATTGTGGGTCGACTATCGCCAATGCAAGTCTATGGGAGCGATGAAAAATCTGATTACAAACGGACTGCATGTGTGACTTGCGATTAAATCGCATCGGTGTCCTTTAGAAAAGCTGGCAATTCATCCCGGCTATACTGTAAAATCACACTGACAGCTTTAATAAAGAATAGAATCAATACATATACACACATAGAATACATATATATATATATATATGTCATTGTGACACATACATATACATATATTTATAGTTCTTACACTTCTACATACTGTAATAGCCGCTAATTCAATTGCCGGCTTTTGTGAAATCACAGAAGCCGACATGAAATGATACATTGTTTAGACACAGTTAACCATGTCATTTCCTGTATTTTGATATATGGTTTGAACTTACAATTACATATGTGTATTTGTGCAAAATTTCAGACATGTAGGGGTTAATTAAAGGTGTAAATTCGTTGAGAAAAAATGCGTGTGCTCCCGCTGTATTTTCTCCACCAGACAGACAAAGCAAGCGAGTGGGGGCAGATAATAGCC
>JARQOD010000007.1:123835865-123910059 GCA_033576555.1 Oophaga sylvatica
TTTTTTTTCATGACAAAAACCTGGCATTTTAAACAAGGGGTATGAAGACTTTTTTTTATCCAATGTACTCGTTTTCCCAACCAAAATTAAAGCAAATCACCTTCAGACGATTAGTTAGTTTGTTCACTTTCTTTCATCGTTCTGTGGATTTTCATGTTGATTGATGATTTATTAACAAATTTCTAATACTTGCCAGCTGCAGTCCTGCTGGATACTTCAAAGGGTAGCTAAGACTTCACGTCAAGCATCAACTGCACAGTAGCGGAGTTGTACAAATGTTTTTTTAATTGTTTCTTCTGCGTTAGTCTTGGTCATTTTTGCTTGTTTGAGGAAATCTCACCGTATTGCCTCCTGATGTCCTGCAATTACAGTATCAGCTTAATACACAGTCCTACCTCACATACAGTCAGGGCCCAAAATGTTTTGAGAATGACACAAATATTAAATTTTTTACAAAGTCTACTGCTTCCTTTTTCTAATGGCAATTTGCTATACTCCAGAATGTTATAAAGAGTGATCAGCTTAACAGCAATTACTTGCAAGTCAATATTTGGCTAGAAAATGAACTTTATCCCCCAAAAACATTTCAACATTATTGCAGCCCTCCCTTTAAAAAGGACCAGCTAACCTCTTTTCAGTGATTGCTCCATTAACACAGGTGTGGGTGTTGATGAGGACATGGCTGGAGATCAATCTGTCATTATTAAATAAGAATGACACCACTGGACACTTTAAAAGGAGGCTGGTGCTTGGCATCATTGTTTCTCTTCTGTTAACCATGGTTATCTCTAAAGAAACATGTGCAGTCATCATTGCAATGCACAAAAATGGCTAACAGGGAAGAGTATCGCAGCTAGAAAGATTGCACCTCAGTCAACAATCTATCGCATCATCAAGAACTTCAAGGAGAGAGGTTCCATTGTTGGCAAAAAGGCTCCAGGGTGCCCAAGAAAGACCAGCAAGCGCCAGGACCGTCTCTTAAAAGTGTTTCAGCTGCAGGATCGGGCTACCAGCAGTGCAGAGCTTGCTCAGGAATGGCAGCAGGCAGGGTGTGAGTGCATCTGCATGCACTGTGAGGCGGAGACTCTTGGAGCAAGGCCTGGTCTCAAGGAGGGCAGCAAAAAAGCCACTTCTCTCCAGAAAAAACATCATGGACAGACTGATATTCTGCAAAAGGTACAGGCAGTGGACTGTTGAGGACTGGGGTTAAAGTTATTTTCTCTGATGAATTCCCCTTTTCGATTGTTTGGGACATCAGGAAAAACGCCTCATTCGGAGAAGACAAGGTGAGCGCTACCACCAGTCTTGTCTCATGCCAATTGTTAAGCATCCTGAAACCATTCATGTGTGGGGTTGCTTCTCAGCCAGGGAATCGGCTCTCTCACAGTCTTGCCTAAAAACACAGCCATGAATAAAGAATGGTACCAGAATGTCTCCAAGAGCAACTTCTCCCAACCCTCCAAGAGCAGTTTGGCGATCAACAATGCCTTTTCCGCATGATGGAGCACCTTGCCATAAAGCAAAGGTGATAACTAAATGGCTCAGGGAACAAAACATAGAGATTTTGGGTCCATGGCCTGGAAACTCCCAGATCTTAATCCCATTGAGACTTGTGGTCAATCATCAAGAGACGGGTGGACAAACAAAAACCTAAAAATTCTGACAAAATGAAAGCATTGATTGTGCAAGAATGGACTGCTATCAGTCAGGATTTGGTCCAGAAGTTGATGAGAGCATGCAGGGGAGAATTGCAGAGGTCCTGAAGAAGAAGGGTCAACACTGCAAATATTGACTGCTGCATTAACTCATTCTAACTGTCAATATAAGCTTTTGTTACTCATAGTTTGCAATTATATTTCTGTCTGTGATAAAAACATCTGTCAAACACACATAAAAACCAGAGGGCAGAGATCATGTGAAAATATATATTTGTGTCATTCTCAAAACTTTTGGCCATGACTGTACAGTATGTAGAAGTCTAGGAACTATAAATATATGTATATATACATGTCACAATGACAAACTCGTCGTTTGTTGTCTATTTTATTAAATGCCCTTGTGGGTTAGGGTATGTCGGCGAAACCACACAACATGTACGCGATCGAATTTTGCAACATAAGTCGACTATTAGGTGCGGACGCACCTGTCTTCCTATTCCGGCGCATTTTCTTCAACACCATCATAACATTTCTCAGCTCAAATTCCAGGTCATTGATCATGTTCCTCCCTCCAGACGAGGTGGGGATAGGGTGAAACTTCTTAAGGAACGTGAATCATTCTGGATTCACACCCTTCAGACTCTGGCCCCCTTTGGTCTCAACAAGGATTATGACTACTCTTGACGTTCTACTGGTACCATTTTGCCTATGGGTTAATGCAGAGTTTTTTTATATATATGCCTAGTCGCCTATGTTAGACCTTTCTCTGTTGTTCATGTGATATCAGGCCGTATCATTTATGATGGTTTGCTCATTTGGCTTCCACACCTTTGTGTATATATATTATATATATGTGTGTGTCGACCCGCCACCACAATTTGTGGGTTACCAGGGCAATGGGGTACTCAGAGCCGAGCCCGTAGAAGTCTATGGGGATTGTCACAGGTAGCTGTGGCTCGGTCTGTGGCCCTGGCGGTCTGGCGTATGTTGGGGGAATATTTACAGGGGATATTTATATACAGTTCGTGACGCCACCGTTAGTCTTCTGGTAATTTATACCAGCGCTGCTGTAGATCTCTGAGGGGGTGGTGATGCAGCTAGATGTCGGGTCCCCTACAGGTGGGACTGGTCCCTCAGATCGGGAGTTAGGTAGGGATTGTGCAGGCATGCAATAATAACTCAGTCTCACACGGTCAGCGTCTTTCCATACCTTTACTTGCAAGATGGTAAGGCAGGTCCCAGGGAGGCTGATGGGGTTGATGGAGGATGAGCTTTGAGGCAACAGCTAAGCAAGTTAGGGGCCTCCTTTACTGTCCAATGAAGATGGTACGACCAGCCTGAAACGTAGTCCCTCTATGATTCCAGCTTATCCAAAGCTGTGCTTCCAGTCAATTTAGTGTTAGGAGCCTTTCTATGAGGGAGCTGAATTCTTATTTTGTCCTGCAGAGACTCAAAGTCTTCACTTCCCTGACCCCAGTTACGTACTGGACTATAAGGGGGTGTTTGCCGCGACTAGGGTCCGGTAAATCTCTGGTTTTTCTCTTCACTATGCTTGTAGCTAATAGTGATCCTTCGGTCCCCAGTAACCGGTAGCAATGTGCAGGACTCTTCCAAGCCAAACGCACTTTTCCAATAATCTTCCTTCCACTTTGCCCTTCGATTTGCTCAACTCTTAATAGCTAGTTCAGTCTTTCTTCCAGTGGGGCACAGCTCTGACTAGACTAAGGTGAATTAGACCACCTGTACCAGCCTCCACGTTCTGAACTGAAGACAGGCTCAAACTGGACACGTCTACTCTGTCCAAGGACAGGAAACTGACTGACTAGAAAATCACTCCCTTCCACACCCCTGCTGGGTGTGTCAGAAGTGTACATGATGTCATGAAGAGACCTTAACTGTTACCTCTCCACTCATCCTCCTGGTATTGTGTACCAGGGCTACACATTCCCCCATGGTAAACGACAGCACTCCCGGGCTGTAAAATACAAAAGAGACAATTTTGTTTATGCAAGAAAACATTAACAATAACATTAATTCGTCCCATCCGGGAGGTGAGGATATCTTGAACGTTGCAAACAATAACATTATAAAGAAATACAAATATTAAATAGCATTCAATAAATATACAGTATTCTGTGAAGGACCCGCACCAAAACCTTCAACGTGGGTCCTGGGTGGGCTGCAGGACATCCAAATGCAGACCTCACTCAGTGCCACACCACACGGGTTTTTGGTTCAGAGGTAAGTCAAGGTTTCATGTGAAACCATTAAAAAGGCACTTTAGTGCAACTATTTACAGGATACAGTTTTTGGGCTGGCTCAGTCCTCAGCCTCTGAGTCCATTGTTAAACGAAGACATAATAGGGAAAAACACATTTATATATATAGACTTTTTACAATGTTCACATAAATTCGTTATAATCACTGCTGATATCTAATGGGTAATTTCCCTTTTGTGATTCTCTCTGATCTACGTGGTGTAGTTTCAGGTATATCAAGTTGCGATCTGTCTGCACTGCGTAACGGCAAACTTAGAACTGCCTTAATCTTTCTATGGATCTGGCAAGCGTACTGATGGCTGGGCGGTGTGAGTCAGCTTCACCAGGGGATCCCATAGTATGGGGCGCTGCTTCAGATGATCCATCTTGAGGTTCCACAGTTGAGGTGTTTGCTGGGATGGGTAACTCCTGAGCGGGCTCAACTGGCACCACAGGCACAACTGGAGGTTAGAACTTCCTCTTGTGGCTGATAAAACTGCAACACTGGAATTATCACAGCATCTCCCAGTCTAGGCCAATCCGCAGGAAAATCTCCAGATCGGTGTGTATGACCTCTTCCTTTCTTTCTCCTTGATTGAGGACAGGGTTCTTTTCACAACGCTTTAAGTGTTTGGACACAACTTCAAATGATCTCTGGACACAGTGGTTGTTGTTCTTTCCTCCGTCTTTACTGACGACACAAACTTTTCTGTTGTCATATTTAGAACCTTGTATGACGTAGGGTTCTTGCTCCCACTGATTATCCAATTTGTGCATCTTCCTTTTTCTTTTTAATACTACCTCTCCGGCATCAGAGGCTTGGAGGAGCATTTCTGTTGTAAACATCTTCCTGTTTCTCCCGTGCCTTATTGAGACTTTCCTCTACACAGATTTGTACTCTTCTGTATTGCTCTTGCCGATTGACGTCCCAGTTTTCAAACAGCGTCGTCTGCCTCCGGTTTACCACTCCAAGTTCTAGATCCATTGGTAGTTTTCCGGGCCTTGCTCTCATAAGATAGGCGGGAGTGCAGTTAGTTGAGCTTACAGGTATATGATTATACAAATCAACCAAATCAGGTAGTAAATCCGGCCATCGATTCCTGTCTTCCAACGGTATGGATCTCAACAAGTCAAGGACAATATGGTTCATCTTTTCACAAGACCATTGGTTTGAGGGTGATATGGTGTTGTTCTTATTTTCTTGCACCCGTACATATGACAGAATTCCTTGAATAAATCAGCTCGAAAGCAGGTCCTGATCGGTTAAGACTTGCTCGGGATACCCATGCGGTCTGCAGAAGCTTGCTTGAAAGGTCTTCGCGGCCGTCACTGCGGTCTGGTCTTTCACTGGAACGACTACCAGAAATCTGGAGTAATGGTCCCCATGGTCAAGGCGTATGAGTATCCAGATCTACTCGGTGACAGTTTGACATGGTCCAAGGCTACAATCTCCAGGGGACGAGTCGTCCGGATAGGTTGCAGGGGTGCCTTCTGACTACCGTAGTCCTTTCTTCTGAGACACAGGGTCCACAGTTCCGACACCACCTCTCGATGGAGCTGCGCATCCCTACCCAGTAGAACCGGCATCTCAACAGGGTCTCCAGCTTCCTCAGCCAAAGTGTCCTGCTTGATCGTGGTACGCTTCCAACACCATTGGGACGTCTGCCTTGGGGACCACGATTTGCCAGACCATTTCATGGGTTCTGGGGTTGACGTATCTTCTGCACAACTTCTCACGGTATAGGAACAACTGCTTTTCTCGTTCCACAGGAGCTTTGGCTGACATAGGTGCATCCTTTTCCAAGGAGGAACCTTCCTGTTTTAACAACTCCTTGATGCGGGCTGACCACTGGATCACTGTCCTGAGTCTCTTTCCAGCTGTGATGGGGTAAAGGATTTAATGTTGCACCATACTGCTTTCTGTGAACTCGATGCTCGTGGACTACCCCATTTCGATGGAACGCGGGTAGCTCAATTTCTTCCAGGTCGTCCGATTCTTCTTTCCGTATCAGAGTCATGCGGCATTCGGGACAACGCATCAGCATTAGCATTCTTTCGACCTGCCCGGGTACTTGATAGTAAACTGATAATTGGACAACCGAGCCATCCATCGCTGCTCCATGGCACCCAGCTTGGCGGTTTCCAGGTGCGTTTAACGGGTTGTTGTCTGTGTACGCCGTGAACTTGTTGGGGCCAGATAGTGCTTAAATCTTTCAGTAATGGCCCAGACCAGCGCCAGAAAACTCCAGCTTGAAGCTGCTATAATTTTCCGGATTCCTCTCCGTTGGCCTGAGTTTTCTGCTTGCATAAGCGATGACTTTTTCTTGGCCATTCTGCTTCTGACTGAGAACTGCTCCCAGCCCTTCATTACTGGCGTCGGTGTACAAACAGGAACGGTTGGCTGTAATCGGATAGGTTAAGATCTCATCACCTGTCAGGATCTCTTTCATCTTTTGGAATGCTTCAGCCTGTTCTTTACCCCAATTAAAGGAGGGTTTCTGCTCTTTAAGGATTGTCCTACCAGGAGGTCCTGTAAAGGAGCTGCCTTCTTCGTGTAATCTTTCACGAATCTCCTGTAGTAACCCGTTAGTCCCAGGAACTGTCGCACTTCCTTAAGGTTCTTCGGCTCCGGCCACTTCTGGATGGCAGTGACTTTCTCTGGGTCGGCGCTACTCCTTCCGAACTGACGATGTGCCCCAAGTATTGTACCTTCTGTTTGAGTAGATGGCATTTTGAGGGTTTCAACTTCATCCCGTACCTGGACAGGGACTCGAATACTTTGCCAGGTGTTTCAGATGGTCCTCATATGTCTTGGAATACACGATAACGTCGTCTAGGTATAGCAGCACGGTTTCAAAATTGAGATGTCCCAGACAGTTTTCCATCACTCTCTGAAATGTTCCTGGGGCACTGCTGAGCCCAAACGGCATTCTGTCGAACTCACAGAGCCCCATTGGGGTGGTGAAAGCGTTTTCTCACGATCCTCCTCAGCCACAGCCACTTGCCAGTAACCACTAGTCAGATCGAGGTAGAAAAGTAGTTAGCCGTTTTCAGAGCAGCTAATGATTCCTCTATACGTGGTAACGGGTATGCATCCTTGTGTGTTATGCGGTTCACCTGCCTGTAATCCACACACATTTCATACTACCATCTTTCTTTTTAACCAGAACTAGAGGGGCTGCCAGGGGCTACAACTATCCCTTATCACCCCAGCTTTCTTCATATCATTCAACATTTCTTTAGCCTTCTGATAATGAGCTGGAGGTATGGGCCTATACCGCTCTTTGATGGGAGGATGACTGCCAGTAGGGATATGATGTTGTACTCCCTTAATTGTCCAAAATCAAGTGGATTTTTGCTAAACACTTGGGCGTACTCTTGCACCACCGTAATACCCTTGCTTCTGGTGAGCGGGAGTGGTGTCCGTCCCAACATGGAGTTGCTGACACCATTCCGCCACCTGAGTTGCTGGGGTCATTGTCCTCCTCTATTTGACAGGAGTCTAAGGACTCAGCCGGGAGAATAGAATTATTATCAACAGCATGAAGTTTAGCAATGGTTTGCATAACGGGGTAAGTTTACCTCATCATCTCCCCAATTGAGAAGCCGTACGGTACTCTTCCATTCACCACTTCTACTACTCCTCTAGCAGTCATAAGTGTAGGTCTATGTTCTGAATGGTGGGGTTCTACTACAGCTTGGTAATTCTGTCCTCTCAGACTATGGCTGCCTGCACAAATGATCATTTCACTCATTGGGGGTATCACAATAGGATCTGAGTCAGTGACCCGTACATTACCAATTTCGCCGTCGGTAAGCTTCGCTTGCTGCTGACACACCAGGGCCCGGATCTCTCTTTGGATTATCCCTTCTGCCTTGGTCGGGCAATCTCAGCGAGCTGTTGGAGCAAGAACACAACTTCTCCAAACAATTACCGATAATGTTAGTACCCAAAATGATATTTAAACCGTTCTCCTCATTTACAGTCTTTACTACCAGAAGGCCCTTGGTCTTTCAACTCCTCTCTGCCCACCTTTACATCTACACATTTTGTTCCGAGTACTTCTACAGGAAGACCATTAGAAGCATACACAGTAAAGTCAAGGCTCGGAGGTTTAAGACTGTCCATTGACAGTACTTGGTATATAGAGCATCAGGTATTAGGGTCACCTGGGACCCAGTGTCTAACAATGCTGGAACAGCAATACCATCTAGAATAATAGCAGGTTAGGGTCGCCCGCCCACATACCTGCGGTTCCAGTCTAGGGGGCCTGACGGGTATTCTCCTGGGTGTTGGCCCTTGGACCCAGGTTCTGCCCGTTTAAAGGACACTGTGTAGACAGATGACCTTTCCGGTTGCAGCGGTAACAGATGATCTCTCGACGAGAAGGGTGTTGATCAGAGGTTGCTCCTGGGGGTGGCGTTGTCCTCCTCCGGGGGGGCGACGTCTTCTTTCTTCTCCGGTGCATCCACGGGACGTCTTCTGGGCAGTCAGCTAACAAGATCTTCCCTTCCTCCTCTTCCGCAGCTGCAGGGCACTCATTACAGCAGCCAGATTTTTAGTCAGCTGGCGCACCTCTGAGCGCAGACAGTCCAATTCACTAGGAGGTGTCACCTGCGCTTTGGCTTCAGCCACTAGCGGGGAAAAGGGGGTTACTGCCGGTTCCGGAGTGACTTCAGCCTGATGATGTTGGGTGGCCACCTCAGGTTTGCCCAGGGGCCGCAGCCCTTTTATTGCCATGTCCTTTAGGGCATCAAAGGTAGCATCCGGATGATCTAAGGACCACCAATTTACAGTTCTGCGTTCCTCTGGGGATCTCAATCCCTGTATAAATTGTTCTTTCAGCATTCTATTCTCGTCGATAGCATTTAAATTGTTAATTTGCTTGAGGGCTCTCAGGGCTCCCTGTAGTCGGCAAGCATAATCCCGGATGCTGTCACCTGGCTGTTGTGAACAGTGATAGAAGGCCATCCGGAGATCCGTTTCTGTGCGGTCTTCAAATATGGCATGTAGCTTAAGGAAGATCGCAGGTACCGACTCCTGATCAACGGTATCCCAAGTCTCCACTTCCCTCTCAGCAGCGCCAGTTAGCTGCCCTATTAGCACAGCAGCTTTTTGTCTCTCAGGCATAGAGTACATTTCTAAGATGCTGCATAACTTCCGCTTGAAGCCTGCTAATGTGCCTGGCTCACCGCTGTATTGGGGAAGCCATTTCGCCCCAGGCATATATGGGAGCGTTAGTGGCATGATCGGGACTACCGGACTGGGTGCAGGGCCTGCGCCCCCATCTGGCGCTACAATACCAGACGGTGCGGGATTGGGGACTCCGGCCGGGGCCGCACTGTCAGCCGGTTGTTGTGACATCTTAGCGCCCCCTTGGTTAAACGGAGCCTACCGGTTTCAGACGCTGCTATTTCACAGGCACCGCAGTGGGAACAGGACCTTCGTCGCAGGCGCTCTGATGTCAGAGCGTTCACTTCCTGTTGCAGGACCTGCTGCTGAGTCAGAGCCAGGGGCGTGTCCAAGACTTTGCGCGCTCTTTCAGGTACGCCCACCTTCTTCTCCAGCGCCTGAGGGCGCGAATATGGCGACAAAAATGGCGATTTTGGCGCCAAAAGTGCAAACAGTCCTTTTTCACAAAAACACTCCACAGGCACACAGGGCTCGCAATGCTGCAAGTTTCGTATCCTGTTCGTGACGCCAAGTTTTTGTGTCGACCCGCCACCACAATTGTGGGTTACCAGGGCAATGGGGTACTCAGAGCCGAGCCCGTAGAAGTCTATGGGGATTGTCACAGGTAGCTGTGGCTCGGTCTGTGGCCCTGGCGGTCTGGCGTATGTTGGGGAATATTTACAGGGGATATTTATATACAGTTCGTGACGCCACCTGTAGTCTTCTGGTAATTTATACCAGCGCTGCTGTAGATCTCTGAGGGGGTGGTGATGCAGCTAGATGTCGGGTCCCCTACAGGTGGGACTGGTCCCTCAGATCGGGAGTTAGGTAGGGATTGTGCAGGCATGCAATAATAACTCAGTCTCACACGGTCAGCGTCTTTCCATACCTTTTACTTGCAAGATGGTAAGGCAGGTCCCAGGGAGGCTGATGGGGTTGATGGAGGATGAGCTTTGAGGCAACAGCTAAGCAAGTTAGGGGCCTCCTTTACTGTCCAATGAAGATGAGTACGACCAGCCTGAAGCGTAGTCCCCTCTATGATTCCAGCTTATCCAAAGCTGTGCTTCCCAGTCAATTTAGTGTTAGGAGCCTTTCTATGAGGGAGCTGAATTCTTATTTTGTCCTGCAGAGACTCAAAGTCTTCACTTCCCTGACCCCAGTTACGTACTGACTATAAGGGGGTGTTTGCCGCGACCTAGGGTCCGGTAAATCTCTGGTTTTCTCTTCACTATGCTTGTAGCTAATAGTGATCCTTCGGTCCCCAGTAACCGGTAGCAATGTGCAGGACTCTTCCAAGCCAAACGCACTTTTCCAATAATCTTCCTTCCACTTTGCCCTTCGATTTGCTCGACTCTTAATAGTTAGTTCAGTCTTTCTTCCAGTGGGGCACAGCTCTGACTAGACTAAGGTGAATTAGACCACCTGTACCAGCCTCCACGTTCTGAACTGAAGACAGGCTCAAACTGGACACGTCTACTCTGTCCAAGGACAGGAAACTGACTGACTAGAAAATCACTCCCTTCCACACCCCTGCTGGGTGTGTCAGAAGTGTACATGATGTCATGAAGAGACCTTAACTGTTACCTCTCCACTCATCCTCCTGGTATTGTGTACCAGGGCTACACATGTGTATGTTCCTTTTATTTGTTCATTATCATTGCTACAAACGTTTTGAGCCAGTTATATGTTGTTTTTCCCCCCCTTTTTTTCACTATTGTGTCATTATTTATTAATTTTTTTTCCTTATACTCTTTTTTCACAGGGAGCCACGGAGCAGCAGTGAATCCTTGCTACATCTTCCTGGGCATGCGCACTTCTGTTTTATTCAGTCTTTATGTACACTCAGTTCGGAGCGCGGCGCGCAGGCGCCTTGGCATTCTTTTCTGTTCTCATTTCTCCTGTCCTTCCCTTCGGTTTCTCGGCTCCTTTCGGCTTTTCCGCACTGCGCATGCGCATCTCTGCCCCGTTTACTCACCTTTGAACCCGGAACTCTCTCTTTAGTTCACGCACGCAGATATAAGAATCCTCCATGGCGTTCTGGTCCCTGCACACCGGATCACTCTCTCTGACACCGGACGTTTCTTTGCACGGTTCCTTGCCTGCGATTTCTTTGTCTTTATATGTCAGCACTCTTATAAGGTAATGGTTGATCTTCTTATTTCTTTGCACTTAGTTTCATGTACTTTTATTTTTCACCTCAGTGCTTTTATACTCACTATGGGCTTTTCTCATATAGGATTCAACTACTCTCCGCTCCTGTGACTGGTTATATCAGCAATAGTAACGTATCTGTCTTTACCTCCATATACATTCTCTTATATGCTCCCTAAGATACTTCCATATACCTTTTCTATATATATATATATATATATATATCGTATCCTTCCTGTGGCTCCCTTTTTTGGTCTCCTATCTCCTCAGAAATGGGATCTAATATATCCTCTTTTCCATATGTCATGGATACTATTTTGTTCCCATTTCTTGGATCCCCTGGCCTAGTACTATCTTTTGATAAAATTGTATACTAATACTCAGTTGTGGTATCACTATATATTATATTGTTGTATATTTATATATGCTTGTTTTTCCCTATATCTTTATTTTATACAGTTTCTTTATGGAGATTGGGTTCCCACTAATGTGGTTCTATTTAATTTCATTATGTATTGATTTCTTTTGTATTGGTTTCTTATACTCTTTATTTTATATTTTGCAGAAAACAGACTATACTTGATAAAGGCGCTACTAGCCGAAACGTTGTTCATTTTTTGTTACGTCTGTCATCACATTGAACCTGCTACCATATTTGAATTATTTCCTGTATTAAATACTTTATTTTTGAATTTTTTTGTCTTGGGTCATTTGAGTGCAGGAGTTCGCTATACTCATATCTGTTGATTTTTTTCTCCTGGCACCACTTTTTATTTTAGTGAGCACCCCTTACTCGTTTACTAGTTTGTACCATTTTTGGGTGTAGCTCCTTTTTTTGATTTTCATGTCTTTTAATACCTTATCATTCAATCAGGATGAGGTTTCCTCGATTATTTCACGGATCACTACGCCAGGGACTTTTTTACATACTCCAGCAGAGGAATTAAGGAGTAAGGACCTGGAAAAGGATCTACGGAAGTTTACGGCACTCGAGTTGCATTGTATTACTTTGGCCGAATATCACCGGGTTCAACGGATCCCCAGAGGCCTTAGGGTTTCTCTGAGACCTACATTGTTTCATGACAACCCAGAATTTTGTTCCAAGTTCGAAGCTGTACTCAATAAATGCTCTATGGACTTAATGGTTCTCACTATTGATTTCCTGCAGAAAGAAATCTCCGAGTTGAAAAAAGGCATTTCAACAACTGAACAACAACTTATCAACACATCTTCTCCTGAGGACTTTAAAAAGCTAAAAGAGAGGTTGGACAAGTCCATTTCAGAATTTCGTGTTAATCTTGAAGGTAAAAAAAGAGGTAAATTCTTAAGGGACACCGAGGACTATAGAAACAACCAAGTTTATCGATGGCACAATACCAGCTCCTTCAGACCTCGACGATTTCAGCGACGCGGCTACAGTTCCGCTTCTACCAGCTCGGACAGCGATTTTGGTCCCACAGGCTCCTCTTTTTTAGGTCAACGTCATACTCGACTTCACAGAGGAAAACGAGGCGGGGGCGGGGTCGCCTCCGGCAGCGGGGACAGCCACATGGACCAGCACAAGATGACGACTCGGTCACAGGTATGGAGACCTCAAACATCGTTTACAACATTTCATCACAATGTCTCTCCCCGGCCGAGGTTTCATTGTTACAGAAAGGACTGACATTCTGCCCTGTTCCCCGTTTCAACACCTTTTTATTAGAACAGGAATTATCTCGTTTTTTCCGGACTCTGAGACTTAAGGCACATTTTTCAACTCTCTCCATAGGAGATTCCATAAGTAATACTACATTGGGTTCTCAATTTTCATTACGCTCGTTGGATCTTAGAATCCCTAGTTCTTTTCAGCCTCCACGTATATATCACCCTATTGAGACATTTATTGGTTTGGTCAAAAATGATATGAAAGTAGTCCTTGATACCATCAAGAAAGGTGACATGAGAATCAAGAACAATTTAACTACTGAAGAATATAGATCCTTAGCCACTCTTAAGTCTAACAAAAATCTCGTAATAAAGCCAGCGGACAAAGGGGGTTCTATAGTTGTCCTAGATCGTTCATATTATCTAGAAGAAATCATGACACAGTTATCAGATTCTGATACCTACTTACCTATAGCTAACAATCCCTCTTTTGATATAGCCAGAGACATTAGAACACTGATTGACCGATACATACATTTAGGTACTATTGATAGTAAACTTGGTGACTTTCTAGTTAACTCACATCCGGTGGTCCCGGTATTTTACACGTTGCCAAAGATTCACAAGAATCTTCTTAGACCTCCTGGCAGACCGATTGTCGCCTCGACCAATTCCATTCTATCACCCTTGGCTATTACTATTGAAAAAATTTTGTCTCCATTAGTTCCTAAAATAAGGTCCTTTCTAAAGGACACCACGCATTTTCTTCTTTCCCTTAAGGATCTGGGCCAGTTACCAACCAACTCTTTATTGGTTACTATGGATATAAATAGCTTATATACCAGCATTCGTCTAATGATGGCATGGAGTCAGTCCATAAATTCCTCCGGGCTCATACAGCGCTGACCTCTGACCAAATACAATTTTGTAATGACTTACTTAACTTAATTTTGACCAGAAACTTCTTCCTATTTGGTGACCAGTTCTATGTTCAATTGAGGGGCACCGCGATGGGGTCTAATATGGCACCGCCTTATGCAAATATATTCATGGATGACTTTGAAAACTCTTATGTATATCCACATACTCTGTTCACCTCTCATGTTATCTATTGGAAGCGTTATATCGACGACGTTTTCCTTGTTTGGACAGGGGGAGTAGACAATTTACTTAGTTTCTACAATGATCTCAACTCATGTGTGCCTGGATTGACATTTTCAATCCAGTATAACCCTAAAACGATCAACTTTCTGGATACCCTTATTACCATTAATGAGAATGGTATTATTGAGACCGACATTTATATCAAACCGACAGACAAAAACAGTTTACTGTTGTATTCCAGTTGCCATCCCTTGCACACCAGGAATTCGCTACCAATTTCCCAACATTGCCGCATTGACAGGATCGTATCTGATCCCGCCCTGTGCAGTCATAGACACAAGGAAATGCAAGCCAAATTTTCCAATAGGGGATATCCTCCTACTCCTTCAGCTGCCACATGGGGTTCACGTGATAGACAAGACAAACCACCTACTAACACCAGGATACCGTTTGTGAGGACTTACCACCCATTTAATTTCCGGATCAATAAGTGCCTTTTTAGACATTGGGGAATCCTTCGGGACTCCTATCCCAACGTCCCTGAATTTAGCAATGTTCCTATGATTTGCAATAAAAGGAGCTCTAATATAAAAAATTATTTAGTGAGGGCCGACATAGGGTCTCTAAAAAAGGATCAGATTCAAAGGGTCATTTCCACACAACGTAAGGGTACTTTTCCCTGCCTGGGCTGTCTACAATGTTCTCATGTTATTAAAGGAGATTCGTTCTCCCATCCTCGGTCAGGACGTAGATTCCCCATTAATGAAGTTTTTACTTGTAACTCGTCGTTTGTTGTCTATTTTATTAAATGCCCTTGTGGGTTAGGGTATGTCGGCGAAACCACACAACATGTACGCGATCGAATTTCGCAACATAAGTCGACTATTAGGTGCGGACGCACCTGTCTTCCTATTCCGGCGCATTTTCTTCAACACCATCATAACATTTCTCAGCTCAAATTCCAGGTCATTGATCATGTTCCTCCCTCCAGACGAGGTGGGGATAGGGTGAAACTTCTTAAGGAACGTGAATCATTCTGGATTCACACCCTTCAGACTCTGGCCCCCTTTGGTCTCAACAAGGATTATGACTACTCTTGACGTTCTACTGGTACCATTTTGCCTATGGGTTAATGCAGATTTTTTTATATATATGCCTAGTCGCCTATGTTAGACCCTTTCTCTGTTGTTCCATGTGATATCAGGCTGTATCATTTATGATGGTTTGCTCATTTGGCTTCCACACCTTTGTGTATATATATATATATATATTATATATGTGTATGTTCCTTTTATTTGTTCATTATCATTGCTACAAACGTTTTGAGCCAGTTATATGTTGTTTTTCCCCCCCTTTTTTTCACTATTGTGTCATTATTTATTAATTTTTTTTCCTTATACTCTTTTTTCACAGGGAGCCACGGAGCAGCAGTGAATCCTTGCTACATCTTCCTGGGCATGCGCACTTCTGTTTTATTCAGTCTTTATGTACACTCAGTTCGGAGCGCGGCGCGCAGGCGCCTTGGCATTCTTTTCTGTTCTCATTTCTCCTGTCCTTCCTCCTTCGGTTTCTCGGCTCCTTTCGGCTTTTCCCGCACTGCGCATGCGCATCTCTGCCCCGTTTACTCACCTTTGAACCCGGAACTCTCTCTTTAGTTCACGCACGCAGATATAAGAATCCTCCATGGCGTTCTGGTCCCTGCACACGCGGATCACTCTCTCTGACACCGGACGTTTCTTTGCACGGTTCCTTGCCTGCGATTCTTTGTCTTTATATGTCAGCACTCTTATAAGGTAATGGTTGATCTTCTTATTTCTTTGCACTTTGTTTCATGTACTTTTATTTTTCACCTCAGTGCTTTTATACTCACTATGGGCTTTTCTCATATAGGATTCAACTACTCTCCGCTCCTGTGACTGGTTATATCAGCAATAGTAACGTATCTGTCTTTACCTCCATATACATTCTCTTATATGCTCCCTAAGATACTTCCATATACCTTTTCTATATATATATATATATATATATATATATATATCGTATCCTTCCTGTGGCTCCCTTTTTTGGTCTCCTATCTCCTCAGAAATGGGATCTAATATATCCTCTTTTACATATGTCATGGATACTATTTTGTTCCCATTTCTTGGATCCCCTGGCCTAGTACTATCTTTTGATAAAATTGTATACTAATACTCAGTTGTGGTATCACTATATATTATATTGTTGTATATTATATATGCTTGTTTTTCCCTATATCTTTATTTTATACAGTTTCTTTATGGAGATTGGGTTCCCACTAATGTGGTTCTATTTAATTTCATTATGTATTGATTTCTTTTGTATTGGTTTCTTATACTCTTTATTTTATATTTTGCAGAAAACAGACTATACTTGATAAAGGCGCTACTAGCCGAAACGTTGTTCATTTTTTGTTACGTCTGTCATCACATTGAACCTGCTACCATATTTGAATTATTTCCTGTATTAAATACTTTATTTTTGAATTTTTTTGTCTTGGGTCATTTGAGTGCAGGAGTTCGCTATACTCATATCTGTTGATTTTTTTCTCCTGGCACCACTTTTTATGTTAGTGAGCACCCCTTACTCGTTTACTAGTTTGCCTAAAAACACAGCCATGAATAAAGAATGGTACCAGAATGTCCTCCAAGAGCAACTTCTCCCAACCCTCCAAGAGCAGTTTGGCGATCAACAATGCCTTTTCCAGCATGATGGAGCACCTTGCCATAAAGCAAAGGTGATAACTAAATGGCTCAGGGAACAAAACATAGAGATTTTGGGTCCATGGCCTGTAAACTCCCCAGATCTTAAGCCCATTGAGAACTTGTGGTCAATCATCAAGAGACGGGTGGACAAACAAAACCCTAAAAATTCTGACAAAATGAAAGCATTGTTTGTGCAAGAATGGACTGCTATCAGTCAGGATTTGGTCCAGAAGTTGATTGAGAGCATGCCAGGGAGAATTGCAGAGGTCCTGAAGAAGAAGGGTCAACACTGCAAATATTGACTTGCTGCATTAACTCATTCTAACTGTCAATATAAGCTTTTGTTACTCATATGTTTGCAATTATATTTCTGTCTGTGATAAAACATCTGTCAAACACACATAAAAACCAGAGGGCAGCAGATCATGTGAAAATATAATATTTGTGTCATTCTCAAAACTTTTGGCCATGACTGTACAGCAAAATCACAGGCTGCAGTGGTGGGAAGTTGCGCATTATTCGTGCATTTGGCTTTTGCCTCCTACCATGTGTTGTATGCTCCGATGGTAACATCAATCATTAAAGTTCAGCAGGTGCAGGTATTGCAAACAGACTTTAATAATTCTAGAAACATATGGCAACATATGAGTTAACCTGCTGGAATGAAGAACAGTTCACAGACATCTAAAGAGACAACGGGAACTGATGAGGACTTTGCTAAAGTTAGAGTTCAAACACACGGCTTTAGGACACAAATATGGTTTAATGTTCAGACACGGGGGTGTGACAAAACGGACCTTAAAAGGTCTAGGGAGATGATGTCATGGAGTTGTAAAACCTCATGTGGAGCACAACACAGGGCAGCGACCATAGGGGAAGGAGTCAGAGCCCTGGGATCTGGGATTTTGTGCAGATCCATATGGATATGGGAATTTACCCTTTAATGTTAATTAGTTAGAAATTAGGATTTACCTGTTTAATGCTAATCAATCAGAGAATATAAATTATTTGACCATTTCCAATTAATATTCAAGGGATCTTTTTTCAATAACAAGATAGAGTATAGATAATTTTGTATGATGTCCTACTGCTGTAGCTGTTCACCCCATGTGTGTTTTATGGTTTGAGGCACCCTCCTTTTTTATACTAGTCTGTTTTTATATGTCTAAAATTTATATTTGTTGAAATAAAATATTTTGTATTTTAATTTACAAGTGTTTAGCACTCTTGATCTACATGTGTGGCTTAATTGTCTCATTATCTGTATGGTTCTAAATAACAGAAACATCTAGACTATCTACTTCTCCTGATTGTCTCGATTCACATGATGCAGAGGTCATGAAAACAAAAAAAGGAGTTTAATTTCAAACTGCATGACTCTTCCGTTCCCCGTCATAATCTGTCAAGGGAGAGTTGAGAGGCCCCCCACAAACATTAATTGGTTGGTCAGTCTAACAAAATCAGCTGACTGTAACCTAATGTGTATGGGGTCTATTGGGCTATCCAGCACTACAACATTATGGAAACACTCCCATCAAAGTTTTTATCCTTTGATAAATCAGCACTTCGGACAGGTGAGGGATATGATTCTTTTTATTTTTATTTTTTGCAGGAGACAAGGGCTTCAATGGAATGGGTGTAAGGTGAGTATTATTTTTTAGTATTTTTTGTTTTTTACAAGGGACAAGGGGTTCAATGGAATGGGTGTAAAATGATTATAGCTGTGTTTTTTATTTTTAAATAAATCTGGTAAACAGGGTGTGTATTTTTATTTAAAATAAAGGACTTTATTCATGCTCACCATTACTAAGTCCTGGACTTAATGTCACCTGACAATACAAAGGTGACATCAACCCCCCAAATATTACCCTATTTGACACCTTCACAGGGCAAGTAGGAAGAGCGAGGCTAAGCACCAGATTTGGTGCATCTTATGGATGCACAATTTCTGGGGCGGCTGAGGGCTGATGTTGGTAGCCTGGAGGGGGAGCAATATCTGTGACCTCTTCCCATACTATTAATACCAACTCACAGCTGTCTGTCTAGCCTTTTCTGGTTTGAATTGATAGGGGGACCCTTTATCAATTTTTTCTGGGGTCCCCTGTAAATTCACCAGAAAAGGCTAAGCAAACAGCTGTGAGCTCCTATTAATAGCCTTGTTCCAGGTTATAAAAATCAGCCCCCAGCTGTGGGCTTTCCCTTTGCTGGTTATGAAAATTGTATGGGAGCCCACAACATTTTTTTATTTAATTCTTTATTTAACACAGGAGTTACCCAACTGCTCCTTACTACAACACCCGTTATTGTCTCCTGGTTGCACTGAGACCAGAGTGATCAGTAGACAATGATGAGAGCTGCATTCAGCAGCCAGCCGGTGCCTTGGATCAGCATGAACTGTGCTGCTTCTTCCCAGGCGCCAGTATTTGTGACACATACACACAGATGTAAAACACGGACACACAGACCACGGACAGCACACGGATACACGGATGTCCTTCACTATGTTTGCTCCTAGCTATGTTAGTCAATTACAATACTATACAAGTGGCCTCATTACCTACTAATAATCACAATCATCTTTATTTTAATTGAGGTGTTTAGGGATGAGATGCTGGGGAGAATGTTGTGAACGTGTTGGAGACGACTTCGGAGCTGAAGCCCCTCTGGTGGTTGCTGAGGGTATTGAACCTATGTTGAACAGCAAAAGTCCACCACCTGGCTTCCATGGTGTAGGTTGGAATTCAGCTTGCTTTTTCTGCTGTCTCCTGCTATCATTCAGATAAGTTACTTTCTGTTTATTTTACTGTGGTTTGATTTTCCATGTCTTTGATGCCTAGCTTTTGAGTTCAGCCGGGTCCCTTTGGGGGCTTGTGCTGGTCTCTGTCCTCTTTTAGTATTTGTTCATTTGTTCAGTTCTTGTGATATTTTACTGCTGGGTAGCTGCGTGTTCACACCAGAGATCTGATATAGGTGGTCGAGACCGTGTGATCTCAGGATTTTGGATTTAGAAGTGTTGGAGTTTTTCCTAGGGTTTTTCTGGGTTGCAGACAGTATTGTCTCCTGTGCTGTCCTATCTAGACAGTTTTGGGCCCCAGCTTTTGCTCAATCTATTTTCTGTCTGTGTTCGTGTTTTCATCTTGTCTAACCGCCATTATATGTTTGGGGGCTTCCTATTCTTTTGGGGCTCTACTCGGGGCAGTTAGCTTTCCTCTTTCCATCTTCAGGGTTAGCTAATCTCTCCGGCTGTGACGAGGCGTCTAGGGCACCGTAGGAACGTCCCACGGCTGCTTCTAGTTGTGCGGTTAGTTTAGGGGTCTGCAACCTATTAGTTTCCAACCTCTCTGGTGTTTGGCTGCCTATGTGGTTTTTTTCTCCTGCTCTCCTCAGCTACCAATACATAACAGGAGAAGCTTTCATGCCAAAATACTCATATTAAGCGACATTGTTAAATGAGCGCTGAAGCTGTGCTGTGTTTGGTTTATAAATCATGACTACCCCTAGGAATCGTATGAAAGGTTTCTCTTTTGAGTCTGAAAACGCATAAATCTTTCATCACAAGACTGGCTGCTTTTGATCTGAGGATCACCGGCTCTGAACGCAGAATTGGTGGAAGGTTTATGTTCAAAGTAACTTAAAAAAACAATGAACTGTTGTGATGAAAAGTCTGCTGTTCGCTCGCTTGAAGAATTTTGTAAAAAAAAAAAATATTTTATTTTATTTGGTGATTTGACAAACTCGCCCATTTCTCGAGAACCGCCACGCAAAGTAACAGAAGGAATCACGGGAAATATCCCACACAATTTCAGCCACGGGAAGCTCATAAAATATGTATTAATAATATTCACAATAGAACCAGATGCTTAAAATAAACACGTAAAAGCGTGAAAAGGACGTATCCCCACTTGTCGTAATTGAGTGAGGTCCAGCCTCTACCTACGATGGGAAAAGCATAAGTAGAAAAGACAAAAACCTACAGGGCTGCCAACGCTTTGATGCCATGAACCATTCTCACCGACCGGAATCATTAAAACAGATCAAGGGCTTTATACGCAGTGTGAGCCGGCGGAGGCATAACCCATTAAAGTGAACATGACACATCCGGGAATCCATTTTGTATTCAGTTGGGTGCATTAAAGTGCAGATATAGACAGACAAGACAGAGCTGGTGATCAAAGATGTCTCTAGTCTGCTGGCATCGAGCAGCCATCGGAAAGCTTTTATTTCGCCGTGTGCAGTAATGAAGCTTCGTTTCAGATTACGGGTTTACATTCTGTGTCTTTAGAAATATGAGGATTGTAGATGTCAGCGTAGTTATATGAATTATAATGGTAGATGTTTCTTTTTTATAAGGATTTGCTCACCAGACGAGGCAGGCCAACAGGGTCCTTAGAAGGCAAAGTTGTGGTCCCTCTTTTTGCAGGGAGGAGAACATTTATGTAAGCTCACAGATTAGAAGCATAGGATAGGCAATAATATACTGAGATTTAGGGGATTTGACAGTTGGGAGTCCCCATATTCCAACATCGGGGCTCAGAAAGCTGGAAAGTAGCTCTTGGAGAGCCCTGTCTTGAAAGGATCGGAGGATCACATGCTCAAGCTCCACTCCAATTATTGCCTATGGGTCTGCCGGAGAAAGCCGAGGGCAGGATGAGCATGCGCAGCTCCGCTACATTGAAGATGAGGCTTGGCAGAGCCCAGTATCTGAGTCCTTAAATCGGGATCGTAGGTGGTCCCAGTGATCAGACCCCCCCAGTAATCAGTAAGTTATCTCCTATTCTACGGATGGGGGACAATTTCCTATTTTGGAAATAACCCATTTTTGGCAATATCTGGTGGTATAGGCTACTGAATAAGTCAATGTCCTTTGCTTAGTAGAGACTATAAGCCCAGAAACAATACCTGGCCGGAGTAGTAAGAACGTAGGCGACAACACAGGAGAGGATACATGGAGTATTGCAGTGTAGGGGGAACAGACTTTAGGAGCGGTGCCGCCTTGACAATTTTTCACTGCGGCAATTGTGGTGTTAGGACAACTCTAGATCTCATAGTAGTTTAGCGATTCAGACTTAGAAAGATGGTTGTTATAGGAGAGGAAGATGTATCACACCCAATACTTGGTGTGGGACAGGCACAAGGGTCTCTCTCTGCCCTTAGAATCACACTAGTATTATAGATGACATATGATAATTGGGGAAGCCATGTTACAGATTTGACTTTGAGGAGCATACACCTCTATTGTGGAACTCTATGATATGACATTGTTTTTTTAGTATATTAGAAACTAGAGGGTCTGTTGAAATTTCAATTTTTACACTTTGCCAAATTCCTCCTTCCCCCAAAATTTTTTATTTTGACTTCAATAAATTTGCCGCTAATCATAGAGTTTTTAGTTGCCATAAAATACATATATGACACTATGTGGTCTCCTAGATCGGTATCGAACCTCTTTTAATATTCGATTATTACAACAAGGAAGTGTGAAAAAAAATATATTTCATTTTTACAACCCACACACTTTGGTAGACAGTTGTGTTTACATTTCTGGAGATTTTTCTATTGTCTTTTAAAACAATATGGCTTTCCCTTCTCATAATCCGGGAAGCATACTGTATGTGAGACACCAGCCTTGGTTTCAGGAGTTTTGTTTAGCAGCAAAATTAGGACAAAGGGATAAACGGTCCTCCTTGTTTGCGGTGTGTGAAGAATAAAAAATGCTGTTATTACAGTGCTGTTACTGCAGTATTTCACAGCTCAATTAACAGAGATACTGACTAAGAAGGTTCAGCACCTCCCTATACATCACTTAAACCTTTAGATTAGTATTCCCAGACCACCACTCCCATTTTAAATGCGCTTTTTCAGGACAGCAGTAGTAAACGCGATCAGATCAGACCTTTTTCTATCCCTATGTGGAATGAGTTGTGCGTTCGGAGCTCTATCCGTACTCTGTGAAATTCTAAAATTGGCGCTGTGTCAGGGATCGAACCCAGTGTCTCTTGTCCACCGGCCAGCAGCTCTACCATCTGAGCTATTCTGCTGGCTACAAAGTTCCTTGCTGAACCCGGATACCATTGACTGTTGTTCCTGATCGGCTTCACCCAGTGCTCTCTCGTTTGGCCTCTGATTGCCAATTACACGCCCTATATAAACCTGGCCCTGTGGGTGTGTCATTGCGAGATTATTGTGCTTCCAGCCTTTAGTCAAGCTCTTTCTCCTGCTGTTCCTGCTGCTACAAACACTGCTCCCCATGTGAACTGACGTCGGCCTGCCACCTGACTACGTTATCTGCCTGCTCCTCTGCTACGAACTGCCTTTCCTGTGTACCGTCCTCCGGCTGCCACCTGACTACGTTATCTGCCTGCTCCTCTGCTACCGAACTGCCTTTCCTGTGTACCGACCTCCGGCTGCCACCTGACTACGTTATCTGCCTGCTCCTCTGCTACAAACACTGCCTTTCCTGTGTACCGACCTCCGGCTGCCACCTGACTACGTTACCTGCCTCTGCTTCCCCTAGTGTTTACAGTAACATCGGCTCCAACCCAGACGGGATCCTGACAGAATAATCTCGCGCCAAAATGGAGTCCGCTGTGAACACCCTGAGTGCAAGTTACGGAGCTTCAAAGTTTTTGTACTGATTCTCAAGGAAAATATTCCAAGTTACAAACTGATTTCACGGGTCTACAACAGGAAGTAATTGAGCTACAAAAACAACTTCTGGACGTGCGCAATTCAGGGTCCGAATCAAACGCGCGGCTGCCGCTGCCTGCAAAGTTCAGTGGGGATCGCCAGCAGTACCGAGGATTCCTCAATCAATGCCGCATATACTTCCAGATGCAACCTGCTCCCTTTACCAGTGAGAGGAAGAAAGTTTTTTTCATGATAAATCTCCTGACGGATGAAGCTCTTGCTTGGGCTTCACCTTATGTAGAAAAGGACTATGGTCTCCTTAATGACCTGGATGCTTTCATCGCAGCTATGAATCAAGTTTTTGATGACCCAAACCGCTGTGCCACAGCAGAAACCAAATTACATAATTTGCGCCAAGGACGTCGCTCTGTTGCGGAATATACATCGGAGTTCCGTCGCTGGGTGGCCGACACCACCTGGAATCCAGCGGCTCAGAGAAGTCAATTTCGACGAGGGTTATCAGAACCAGTGAAAGACGAGTTTGCCAAGGTTGAGACCCCTGACCAGTTGGAGGACTTTATTCAACTATGTATCCGGATTGACCAGAGACTTACTGAAAGGAGAAAGGAGAGACTGCGAGCACTTGGGAATAGCCCTGGCTTCTCATTTTCAGCATCAGACCACCAAGAAAAGACGCAAGGAGTGTCTGAACCGATGCAGATCGACGTCATCCGAAGACCACTCTCTGCACAGGAGAAGGAGAGGCGACGTGCAGAACATCTCTGCCTCTATTGTGGGGACCCTGGACACTATGCCATCAACTGTCCTAACAAAAGGACTATAGCCTTTACCAACAACAGGTCTGCCAGCAATACGGACCTTTCTCAGCAGTCGGATTCCATCTTGCAGACTATCTCATCAGTAACGCCAGAACTAGACAAAATACATACCACATCATCTCATTTTGTAATCCCCATTCAGGTTGTAATGGGCACCCAAAAAATACAATGCTCTGCCCTGTTGGATTCGGGAGCAGGAGGAAATTTTATGGACTTAAAATTTACACGTGATAATAATATTTCCAGTAGGACCAAATCCACACCAATTGAAATGGAAACTGTGGATGGATCCCCTTTGTCTTCTGGACCTGTCACGCATGAGACAATCGAACTGGAGATTTGTATCGACCGGATCATCATGAAGCTGTCAGTTTCCACCTTATTTCATCTCCGAAATTTCCGGTTATTCTAGGGATCCCCTGGTTTTCAGTCCATAACCCTTCTATCAACTGGGCATCAAGGACCATCACCTTTCCATCTGACTACTGTAAGAATAATTGTCATAAGGAACCCCCTGTTCTCCAACAAGTCCAAATCTCTGAGATTTCGCATGAGAAGGAAGAGAAACTACCACCTCAATATCAGCAGTTCTCTGATGTCTGCAGTAAGAAGAAAGCAGATCAATTACCTCCTCACCGTCCTTACGACTGTCCCATTGAATTGCTGCCAGGAGCAACCATTCCATTTGGACGGATTTACAATCTTTCCGAACCTGAATTGAAGGTATTTAGAAAGTTCCTGGATGAAAATTTAGAGAAAGGCTTTATTCGACCTTCCACATCTCCAGCTGGGGCACCCCTGTTCTTTGTTGAAAAGAAAGACTCCACTCTGCGGCCATGTATTGACTACAGAGAGATGAATAATATCACTGTCAAGAATCGCTACCCGCTACCCTTGATTCCTGAATTATTTGAGAGACTCCGTTCTGCGAAAATCTTTACGAAGCTGGGTCTTAGAGGGGCTTACAACCTCATACGGATTCGCCCAGGAGATGAGTGGAAGACCGCCTTCAGAACGAGATATGGACATTTTGAATCTCTTGTTATGACCTTTGGCCTTAGCAATGCCCCAGCCACCTTTCAACATTTTATTAATGATGTATTTCGAGATTTCTTGGACCAATTCGTTGTGGCTTATCTCGATGACATTCTTATATTTTCAGACACCTTGGAAGAGCATCGCAGGCACGTCCAGTTAGTCTTGGAACGACTACAGGAGAACCATCTCTACATTAAACTTGAAAAATGTGAGTTTGAACAAACCAGTATCCAATTTCTGGGATATATCATCTCCCCAGAAGGTCTGAGCATGGATCCGGCAAAATCAATGCTGTAGTGGACTGGCCTGTTCCAAGAAATTTAAAAGACGTCCAGCGTTACATAGGATTTGCAAATTTTTACCGAAAATTTATAAAGAACTTTTCACGGATCATACTACCAATTACTACACTAACAAAAAAGACCAAAGCATTTTTCTGGTCTCCGGAGGCACAGGAGGCTTTTGACAAGTTGAAAACTCTTTTTACTTCTGCTCCATTGTTAGTACACCCAAATCCTGAATTGCCATTTACTGTCGAAGTGGATGCCTCGGACTCTGCAGTGGGAGCCATTCTGTCTCAGCGAGTTGGGGACAAGATGCAACTTCGCCCATGTGCGTTTCTTTCCCACACCATGTCATCTGCAGAAAAGAACTACGACATTGGTAATAAAGAACTGTTAGCCATTAAAGTTGCCTTCTCCGAGTGGAGACATCTTCTGGAAGGTGCCAATCACCCTGTGACTGTCCTCACGGACCACAAGAATCTTGAATTCCTCCGTACAGCAAAAAGATTGTCTGCAAGACAAGCACGATGGGCCTTATTTTTCTCAAGATTCAATTTTATAATCTCTTACCGGCCTGGTTCAAGAAATGGCAAGGCTGACGCCCTGTCCAGGATGTGTTCGGAACCTCAGGAGAGGTCTAGTAATGACGATACAATTCTAGGCCCTAAAAATTTTTGGGGAATATTGCACTCTAGAGGACTATGTAATAGAATTAAAGATGGATATTGTAACGCTGGTATTGTCTGTACTTTGTTTTCCAGCGTTACTCTGCATGTTTTTTGCATTAACCCTTTTGCTCCTTTCCCCCTAACCAGCTGGGATACTGTTGTCTGTTACCATATATGGATGCTGCTCAGTTCCCGGCACTGCTGCGTACCCGTACTTGCGTGAGTGGCTCCGCTGCTTTGCATGACCGCCCGCATGTGCGGTTCCTGACTTGCTGTGAAAGCCGTCCGTAGCTTGCAAAGTCCTCTGCAGTGGTGCATGACTTACTGCGTGGTTGGCAGCAGCCATTGT
This sequence comes from Oophaga sylvatica, assembly GCA_033576555.1. Lineage (NCBI taxonomy): Eukaryota > Metazoa > Chordata > Amphibia > Anura > Dendrobatidae > Oophaga > Oophaga sylvatica. Next base: position 123,862,385 of record JARQOD010000007.1, read on the forward strand.
TGGGTTCCCTCTGTGTTGTGCTGTCTGGCTCTGCATAGGGGGCGCGGCCCACACCTGTCCTGCTTTTATGTGGATTGGGTGTTTACTAGAATTACTGCTCCAGCCTATCGCTGTGAAGCAGCTCATATATAAAGTTCCCCAGCCCTAGTGGGCGTTGCCAGAGCTTCACATTGAATCCACACTGAATCCCTGAACCTAGCCGTATGTGGTTGTGTGTTCAGCTCCTGCTCTGAAGTTGATCAGCTCTGGAGAGCTGATTCCCTGTTCCTGCTGTGTCTTGTTCCCTGATCCTGGATCAAACCCGGTACCTGAATGTCTGAATTGTGTCTTGTGTTTCCGCCTATGCTGGGGGCTGATTACCCAGATCGCCGTTCCTGGAGGCTGTATATCCAGGCCTGTTCCTGCTGTGTCTAATTACCTGAACCCCTGATCTTGGATCGCATCCTGTACCTGACTGTCTGAACTGTGTCCTTTGTGTTATGTTCCTGAAATCCTGCTGTGTCCAGAACCCTGTGCCAGTGACTGTGAATCCTTGCTATATAACCTGAGTTCATCTTGGAAGAAGGAGTCCGGTGTGTGCTGAGTTTCTGTTACTCTGTGCTCAGCCTCTGTGCAATCCCCGGCCAGCTCCCGTTGAGCCTGGCGGGGCTTGCACCAGACCGCTGGGGTTCCTTTTCAGGTCGCTGCCAGATGTCCGGATCCTATGCCTGATGACCATGGCCTGATGTCCGATGTCCGACGACCACTTCCAGATGTCCGGATCCTATCCTTCCTGCCTGATGTCCGGATCCTGCCGATCATTGCCAGATGTCCGGAGCCTGCTGATCGGTGCCAGATGTCCGGAGTCCGAGGCCGGTCCGTGTTCCTGTGATTCAATCCATGTTCTTGTCCGTGTTCCTGACTCCCTGAGACCCAATCCGTGTTCCTGATGTTCTTGTCCGTGTTCCTGACTCCCTGTGATCCAATCCATGTTCCTGTCTGTGTTCCTGACTCCCTGAGATCCAATCCGTGTCCCGGTTGTTCCTGTGCAGTCTAACTCTGTTTCAGCCATCAGCTCCTGATTCCAGTTACCTGCCTGTTACCTGTCGGTTTGCCTGTCTGCCATCCATCTGCAGTTCCATCCAGAGGCTCGGACGTCATCTGCAGAGATCCCCGGCTCTTGCCTGCTCACCTAGGAGCGATCATCTGCCATCCGACTGCAGCTCCATCCGGAAGTTCGGACATCATCTGCAGAGATCCCCGGCTCTTGCCTGCTCACCTGGGAGCGATCATCTGCCATCCGACTGCAGCCTACCTGGAGGCTCCACCATATCAGGTCGTATATACCTGCCTGTCCCAGAGACTGCCCTGGTCACTAGCCGTGACAACCTGCCTGTCCCAGAGACTGCCCTGGTCACTAGCCGTGACAACCTGCCTGTCCCAGAGACTGCCTTGGTCACTTGCCGTGACAACCTGCCTGTCCCAGAGACTGCCCTGGTCACTAGCCGTGACAACCTGCCTGTCACAGAGACTGCCTGGTCACTTGCCGTGACAACCTGCCTGTCCCAGAGACTGCCTTGGTCACTTGCCGTGACAACCTGCCTGTCCTGCCGGTTCCTCCTTGGTCTACCCTGTGATGACGTCTGTCCTGGGTCGGTGTCTGATGTTCTCCTGCTGAGCCTGTGCTACGCCTGAGGCCTGAGAGAGAGGCCGTCCTAGTATGCCCGTGCCAGATGACCCTGGACTTCATCAACCCGTGATGACCCCGCCATCGTCTGAAGTTCGTCCTGGGCCGGTGTCTGATGTTCTCCTGCTGAGCCTGTGCTACGTCCGAGGCCTGAGAGTGAGGCCATACTAGTATGCCCGTGCCAGATGATCCTGGACTTCATCAACCCGTGATGACCCCGCCATCGTCTGAAGTCTGTCTGAGGTCGGTGTCTGATGTTCTCCTGCTGAGCCTGTGCTACGCCTAAGGCCTGAGAGAGAGGCCGTCCAAGTATGCCTGTGCCAGATAACCCTGGACTGCATCTACCCGTGATGTCCTCCAGCACTCGTCTGTGATCCTGAGTTGTGTACCCTTCTCTGATGTGCGGAATCGGGAGCCCGGTCTTATGTTCTGTTTATGTACTTTGTTTCTTTAAGTAAACTTTATGTTTCTTCTTACCTGAAGTTGTGCGGTGTTGTCTAGTCCTGCAGGTCGCCACCTTGCCCACATGCTCAGCTGCCACGGATCCCGGTCGCTGCCCTTCCCTAGTCCGGGCAGGCCCGGGTCTCCCTCCGTGGTCCAGTGGGTCCACATTCTCTTACCATCTGGGACCCATGCCTCACGTCGTCGTGGACTGGCGGCGTGGGAGCATTGGCTAGCTAGGCAAGCTATGCCATGTCCCGACGCCCCACAGCCGTGGGAAGCGCCACAGATATCAAGAGGACTCTTTCCTTAACCATCCTTCGGAAGACGTCGATCTTTCATTCAAAGAGGGGTTTTGGATGCAGAAACACCAAATATATGTACCTGAATCTTCTCGCCTTGAAGTCCTCAAAAGTGTCCATGATTCTAAACTGGCAGGACATCCTGGAGTTGCAAAAACACAAGACTTACTACTTTGTTTCTTTTGGTGGCCTAATTGTAGGAAGGACGTGAGGAAATATGTTTCAACCTGTTTAACATGCGCACGAAACAAGACCCCACGATCGTCTCCTCTAGGACTCTTGCAACCACTTCCAGTTCCATCCAGGCCTTGGGGATCTATTTCCATGGATTTTATTGTGGAACTACCCCCTTCCAAACAGATGACCGTCATCCTTGTCATAGTGGACCGACTCACAAAAATGGCCCACTTTATTCCAACTGAAGGAATTCCTACTGCTGAAAAAACTGCAGAACTGATGATCAAAGAGGTATTCAGGTTACATGGAATTCCTGACAGTGTGGTGTCTGACAGAGGAGTTCAGTTTACATCAAAATTTTGGAAGAGTTTCTGTACAGCCTTGGGAGTCACGGTGAATCTTTCTACCGCTTTCCATCCTCAGTCCAATGGCCAGACGGAGAGAACGAACCAGACTTTGGAGCAATACCTCCGTTGCTTCATTTCCTATCTTCAGGATGACTGGGTGGACTATTTACCAACAGCAGAGTTTGCCTACAACAACTCCATACATAGCGCTACATCTCAAACCCCATTTTTTGCTAATTATGGAGTACATCCAGTATTTATCCCTAATCTGCCAGTGAACACTCCCATTCCTGCTGTTAATGACAGGCTTACAAAATTACAGGAATCCCAGAAGGAATTATCAGAGATATTGCTCAAGACCCAGGAAGAATATAAGGAAGCAGCAGATAAACATCGGAGAGTGCCCCCTGCTCTTCAGGTTGGAGACAAAGTTTGGCTGTCCACTAAAAACCTTACGACACATGTGCCATCCTCCAAATTGGGTCAGAAATTCATTGGACCTTTTCAAATTTCTGCAAAAATTAACCAGGTTGCTTTTCGTTTAAAACTTCCCAACAATCTGAGGATTCATCCAGTGTTTCACATATCCTTGCTCAAACCCTTCTGTGAAAACCCGTTTCCAGGAAGAATTCAGCCACCTCCTCCACCAGAAAGGATCCGTGGTGAAGAAGAATACATTGTGAATAAGATTCTGGACTCCCGAAAATTCAGAGGTAAACTGCAGTATCTGGTGCAGTGGGAAGGTTATGGACCAGAGGAAAATTCATGGGAACCAAAGGACAACGTCCATGATCCTGGACTTACAAGAGCCTTCCATCAGAGCTACCCAGATAGGCCAGCTCCTGAGATGTCCAGAGGCCATCCTGGAAGGAGGGGAGTACTGTCAGGGATCGAACCCAGTGTCTCTTGTCCACCGGCCAGCAGCTCTACCATCTGAGCTATTCTGCTGGCTACAAAGTTCCTTGCTGAACCCGGATACCATTGACTGTTGTTCCTGATCGGCTTCACCCAGTGCTCTCTCGTTTGGCCTCTGATTGCCAATTACACGCCCTATATAAACCTGGCCCTGTGGGTGTGTCATTGCGAGATTATTGTGCTTCCAGCCTTTAGTCAAGCTCTTTCTCCTGCTGTTCCTGCTGCTACAAACACTGCTCTCCTGTGAACTGACCTCGGCCTGCCACCTGACTACGTTATCTGTCTGCTCCTCTGCTACCGAACTGCCTTTCCTGTGTACCGACCTCCGGCTGCCACCTGACTACGTTATCTGCCTGCTCCTCTGCTACCGAACTGCCTTTCCTGTGTACCGACCTCCGGCTGCCACCTGACTACGTTATCTGCCTGCTCCTCTGCTACAAACACTGCCTTTCCTGTGTACCGACCTCCGGCTGCCACCTGACTACGTTACCTGCCTCTGCTTCCCCTAGTGTTTACAGTAACATCGGCTCCAACCCAGACGGGATCCTGACACGCTGCTTGGTCGCCCTCAACTTTATAGTGGCTGTGATAGTTCCCCCTGATTGACTGTGCAAGACCATGTAACGTGATAGCTGCAGGGAATCTGGTGCGGCCCACTCTCTGAGTCTTCAACAGTGCGTGAAATGGCGACCTGTTTTTTTGGCGAACCTCGCAAATTGAATTGCAAAGTGTTCAATTTTGTAGAAACATGCAAATTTAAGTAAATTCGGCAAGACGTTCATCCTCCTTGGATTAATATGCTCATCTCTAGGAGAATATGTACAGTAACCTCATATAGATCAAACTTTAGCTTTTCTTGTTAAAGGATCTGACTTTTGCTATTTAAACTGAGAGCAGCAAAATGTACAGGCAGAGACCCTGATTCCAGGCATTTTACATTTAATAGGCTGTATACTGTAAGTTCAATGCAATCAGTGTTTTTATCAGCAGATCATCACTACCGGACTAGTTCTTATGTGCCAGGCAGTCCAGCTAATCTGTGTAACCCCGCCCCCAATCACTGATTGACAGCTTCCGGACAATGCACAGTGAACACAGAAAGCGGCCAATCAGTGGTGTGGGCGGAGTTATGCAGACAGCTGCTAGATCTGCAGGAGAGAAAACTACCAAAACTGCACCAAGCAGCCCATTAAGTGATACATGGCAGGACTCAGGGTCTCTGCCCCTACATTATGCTGTTGTCAGATTACATAGTAAAAAAAATGCTGACAGATTACCTTATAGCAATGTAACTTTCTTTAGCATATGAAATTACTTCTGAAAATCAATTGGTTTCTTAAACTAGAGTCACCAACTGTGAATAAAACTGATTAAATAGGTAAATATTTGCATATTCAGCATAGGATGGCTTCCTGGAAACTTGCTTATTAGATGTGATGATCAGTGGGTTGCAAGTAATCTCTCCTCATTCAATTCTACTCTGAGAGATTTTATGACGGCAAAAGAAAATGTGCAGCGTTTAAATATTAATGTAAATTTAATGTATTTTTTATTTTTAAACACGAGATTTTATTGGAAATGTATATACTAGCAAGTAAAGTCTATCTGGTTTTTGCATAGCCGGTGGGAATACCTATACCCCTCAATATTAAAATTGCAACACCTAGAAGGAAAAGCCATGAAATGATGGAAATCGCAGGACGGACAGACAAGTTAATGATATGCAAATGGTGAAAAAATGGAAGAAAACTAATAAAATAATTTGTGTTTTCTTCTATATATTGTACTTTTGAATAGATTTAAATACATTTTATATCTGTTTTATATATATTTATTTATTGCATATGCCCAGTTTGCACAAGGGAAGTCTTGTCCTGGAAGGGTAAAGGTCTACTGGATGTGATGAGTTAACCAAAATGTTTTGTAAGTTGCCCATTGTTTAAAAAAGCGAGAACAATCCAAGAACCGTTCACAGTAAACATATAATTTCAGCGTAATTTTAGCTTGCAGCGGGCAGTCGGTATTGTGCTCCTGACGTTAAAGAGATCAGACATTTTCGTTTCTCAGTGCTCGGTGACATGAAATTAAAGGTACGGGTTTTCAGCAAGACGCAAATCTTCAGAAAACCCATGTAATTAAATGCTACAACACAGATTAGTGAACATCACACTCGACAGGCTCAGGGCTCGGCTTACTCATCTCGTACAATATTACTCAGAACCGTGTTTTGTAAGAGCGTTAAGGACGACTGCCTGCTCTCCTGACATGTCTGAGCAATTAAGTGTAATCCCCATGACATAACAATTCTGGAGGATCTTGTCCCATATCTCAGTGTTATACCGTTTACCATTTATTCCGAGTGGAAATTAATGTATGAATTGACAACGAGGTGTTACCAGTAGGGAGCGTGTCCCTCTCACATTGTCCAATCAGACTGTTCGACTGTATAGTGACACACCCCATTGGCAAAGGGAATAGTATCATCCACTTGTCAATTTATTAATGTATTTCTAGGAGGAAAAAGAGATTAAAAGACAAAAAAACTGACTGGCACATCCAGACTAATGTGAATAGGTGCATACCAGGAGGAGCTACCCCCATATACAATATACAGAAAAAAAAGAGAGTAAAGGCATAACTGAAGGTTATGAGAAAACATGCTCCAGCATTGCTATATAATGAAAAATTCACCTGTTTTCATTTACTAAAACAGATATGTTAGGAGTAACGATGAGCGAACGTGCTCAGATAAAGTCTTTTCCGAGCATGCTCGGGTGTTATCCAGTACCTTTGGTGCGCTCGTGTATTACTGTATTTTTCGGACCATAAGACGCACTTTTTTCCCAAAAAATTTTTGGGAAAAAGGGGGTGCGTCTTATGGTTGCAACATACCTAAAAATCCGGTTTCGGCGGCGGTCCCGATGCAGCCTTCCTGTGCTCTGTGGTGCGGTGGTGTCAGGGCACTCTGATGTGGCGGCAGCAGGGCTCTGTGCTGCGTGGGGGGCTCCGTGCTGAGTGGGGGGCTCCGCTGGCATTTCGTCATAGCACAAAAGCCCCCCGCAGCTCCGTTGCTGCAACGCGGTGGCCTCCAGAAAGATGGCCACGGGGGGCAGCGCATACTGAAATTCAAATCTCGGCAACGAGATCTCGTCTCCCGAGATCTCGGGACAAGATCTCGTCGGAGATATGAATCTAAGCATGCGCCGCCCCCAGCAGCCATTTTTCTGGAGGCCCCTGGCGGCCATCTTTCCGGAGGCCTCCGTGTCTCAGCAACAGAGCTGCGGGGGGCTTTCAGGCTTTGACGAAATGCCGGCGGAGCCCCCCACGCAGCACAGAGCCCCGCTGCAGCCACACTACAGAGCCCTAACACCACCGCACCACAGAGCACAGGGAGGCTGCATCGTGACCACCGCCACAGGACCGCCGCCACAGGATTTGTAAGTATATTGCGACCCCACGAATTCAGCCACTCCACAGAGCACAGCCACCCCACAGAGCACAGCCACCCCACAGAGCACAGCCCCCCTGAATTCAGACTGTAAGACGGACCTCCATTTGACACATTATTTTTTTTTCCCTATTTTCCTTCTGAAAATTTGGGGTGCATCTTATGGTCCGGTGCGTCTTATAGTCCGAAAAATACGGTTCCAGTCCCTGCAGCTGCATACTTTGTGGCTGTTAGATAGCAGCAACACATGCTGGGATTGCCTAACAAGTAGGCAGCAAAAATCTGGTAACAGGTGATTCATCTCCTTGTGAATCAGGACGGTACTGTGGGCAGGACTGTGGGTAGGGTCTTCAGCTTTGTTCCGTCTCCTCCGCTATGTCTGGGTATCTCTTCTTTATCTAAAATTTCGCACTGGCACTGTCTTAGCAGCGGGCGACGCTTCTGCACATTGAGCTCTTGGAAGTCTTCAGGAACATAGCGCCGCCTGCGCATGCGTAGATTGCTCAGTGCCACGGGCGCCATTCTTCTGAAGCCCACCATTAGATCGCCCACCATTAGATCAATCTGCCCTTGGCTAGGACTATTAATGGGCTTCACTAAAATGGCGCATGTGGCACTGAGAACTCTGCGCATGCGCAGCCTCCGATGCCATTTTTCTGAAGACTCCCAAGAGCTCAATCTGTGCAATCGCCTGGGTTCTGGAGCATAGAGGGCCCCAGAAAGTCTCATATATAAGCAGACCAATACTAATAAAAACATATAGTTAGGGCTTCTGAGGGAGATTTCGCATTGGGGCCCAATGAGTGTCACGTTACGCCACTGCCTATGCTATATGCATAGACTGAAAATCCACTAGAATCAAATAAACAACAAGACTTTCATGTTTTTTTTTACCTTTTTGATAAATTTAGGCCTTTTCAATTCCAAATAAACTGCTTAGATGAAAATTATAAATTAATTAAAGTAAAGACTGAGGAGAAGGTGGGCTTCACGTACTGTACCTGCTGCTCACTTAGGGGCCAAGAAACAGTAGTTTATCTGTCTAGCTTTTTATGTAAAGCAGCAGTCATCTCACTATAATGTTTTCCAATGAAGGATACAATTTCTCATTGAAGTTAATGAATGACTACACTGGAACATTGGGATTGGGTCATCATCACCAGAGCCAACTTTGGGTTCACTGCATTTACCATATGGGTTAAATTATTTCATATTTTGATATATTGGAAGTGGCAGCAATAATTTTTACTTATTTACAATGTCTTTATTTTATAAAGGGAAGAGAGGATGATTAGATTTTTTTTTAGTTTTGAAATATTTCTAAAAATTCTTTGTTTTACATTAGTTTTCTTTTATGGTTCCCGTAGGGGGGACTTAAATCTGCAATTTTGTGATCACCTGTACTAAATACTGCAATAATACAGTATATACTATAGCAAAAATCATGGCCTCTAATGAAGCCTAGCATGTGGTTGGTCTCCGCAGGAGCACCAAGATGGCAGCCAAGGGGACTTTCAACAGGATCGTCGATTGACTGCAGCATTTAAGAGGTAAACAGCAGCGACCGGAGCAACACAACCCATGAGTGGAGGGGGCTCAGCGCCTGATCCTGCTCCATACACCTACACCTGACATAGGACCTGCAACTTGAAAAGACACTAGTACAATAAATGGTAGATATGGGCCATATTACAGATTTTATATTGGGGCCACCACATTTGAAGCTTCACCTAGGATGGCTTCTAATTAGAGTTGAGTGAATATGTTCGGAGTCGGTCGCCGATTCTGAATTTGCCATATTTTGGTACCCTGTTTGTGCCGAACTTTTGTATGACAATCGATTCTGAACATATTCGGTCATTTCTACTCCCATTGACTCCGATGATGTTTGGCTGTGTTTGTAGACTATTGCAAACCAATTTTTTTTTTCGTTAGACTATTGCAAACATAATATTCGCTGACAATCGTAATTGGTACCAAATTTTGAAAAATTTGCACAACTCTACTCTTAATACATTCTTCTGATAAAATCTTATTAATTAATATTTGTGCAAATTTCCCATCACTTGTCGTTGTGCATCTAGCACTTCCGTTGACTAAGCGAGAAGATAATATTGATCGGTAGAACATTCTGTACATAGAATATTCGTGCTTACATTCCAATAACCACACTATGTACTTTGACACACAACCACACATTTCCAGGACCCTTTTTTTTTCGCCTTGTTACTAGCTAAACATTTATCCTCCCTAGGGTTCAATACTAATTTTTTATGCACATCCATCCATGTTCCAGTCATCCATAGAGAACAATTATGATTTCCTGTATACAGGATCATGTAACACAAGGAGATATAAAATAATGGTCTGGTAATAGAAGTAAATGTGATTACATACATTAAACACAGCATTAAATCCGATAAAAGAGCACTTTAACTTCACGCCATGATGTGATAGTATATATGCTATAAACATGTTATTATGATATTAATTCTGTTTCTAAATTTGAGATTTCCGTAAAATACATCCGCAATGTTCACTGAAATAACGTTAAAATAAATTTTTAAATAATATTTATTGAATATCAACTAATGAAAATCAATCATTGCTTTTGAATTGTGGTTTAACAGGAAATATAAAAAATAGTGAAAATGACAAAAATGATGGTACCCCGAGAAAAGATTGGAAATAATTTTACCATAGGGATATGTTAAACACAGGTCGATATGAATCCCCTAAAGATGCTGACGGAGTCCTATTAGACCTGAGTGCCTTGTGGTCACAGCAGTACGCCTGTGAGTCACAAAGCAAAATAAAAGTAAGCATGGACCTGGTCAAGCTATTTGGCCAAGGCATTGTTCAGTAAAACCCGTTGTGGGCTTTTATTTTTGAAACGGACTACAGGAAGGTAGCAGGGAGGTCCGTTTCCTCCAGGCCGGGTTTTGCAAGTGGCCGGTGGGGACAGATTACAGTTTAAAAAAAACCTTCAGCAAGTGTTTTGGGTGTGTCAGTTTGGAGTTTGCAACTTGCGGAGCAGAAGGCTCTGCAGAAGCTCAGCCTGTGTGAGTTAACACGGAGCCATCAATCAGAGTGAACTCCTGGCATCCCACAGAGTGATACGGTGGTTCAGTCGCCCTCGGCAACCTGACTCCCACAGACTGTTTTGTTTTGTTTCCCGGCTGCGATCCGGAGGATACTGTGTGCTGTACACTGTGTGAGTGTGGACACTAAACATGTTTGCTGTGAACTTTTCCTGTGCTCACTGTCTGTCACACTGAACCAACCCCGCTGCACTACAACTTGTAATCAGTAAGTCTGCCTATTTAGAGGGTGAAAAGTGGTCATTGTTCTGTTTGATTTCATGGTGTGTACTACACTGAACCTGGATCAAAGAAAGCTAAGGCTGCTTTCACACATCAGTTTTTTGACATCAGGCACGATCCAGCGTGTTCTTAAAAAAACGGATCCGGTACCGGATGCGTTTTTTTGGCATTGACTTTTATTAGCGCCTGATGTCATTGCGTTGCATCCGTTTTTGGCCGGATCCGGCGGAAATGTACATTCCGGCGGCCGGACAAAACGGTCACTGCAACGTTTTTTTTTTTCTTCCGGACCCGCCTGATAGTGCCTGAATCGGCGCATCAGGCGGCCGGAAATAATAGAAATCTATGGAACCGGACCAGTCTTTTGTGAAATCCGTCAAAAGACTGATCCGGATTCTGGAAATCAAGGACTACTACTACTACATTTTCCACTCTCTCCGGACATGCGTACCTGCATTTTCCGGCTGCAAAACTTCTTTTTCCGGGTTCAAAAGTTCAGGTCGGATCCAGCAAAAAAACTGATCCGTTGCATCAGTTTTTTCATTTCAGTGCCAGATCCGTCCTATCAGGTATTCGACGGATTATGCCTGACACAAAAAAAACTGATGTGTGAAAGTAGCCTAAGAATAATGTTGTCTCAGGAGATTAAAAAGAAAATTAAATAGAAACATGTTAAAGGCAAACACTATAAGAATATCTCCAAACAGTTTGATGTTCCTTTTACTACACTTGTACATATTATTCAGAAGTTCTGTATCCAACCTCCCTGGACGTGGCTAGAAGAGGAAAATTGATGACTTAAATAATATCAATGGTAACCAAAGTACCCAGAACAACTTCCAAAGAGATTAAAGGTCAACTCCAATGTTAAGGTACATCAGCGTCAAATCACACAATCCATTGCTGGATAGGCCAAAGTGGACTTTATGGAGGACTACTGAAAGCAAATCATATAAAAGTGAGACTGGAATTTGCCAAAATGCATATTAACAAGCTGCAAAGCTTCTGGAGCAATGTCATTTGGACAGATGGACCATAGAATCATAAAATGTTAGAGTTGGAAGGGACCTCCAGGGTCATCGTGTCCAACCCCTTGCTTACTGCAGGATTCACTAAACCAATGATGACATCCTGAGATGAGACAAAACTGGAGAGTTTTGGAACGTTACATCAGCACTATGTTCACAGATGCATAAATAAAGCAAACAAAGAAAATATAATTATACCTATTATGAAGCATGGAGGAGGCACGGTTATGTTTTGTGGTTGCTTTACTGCGTCTTGGTCAGGGTGTTATGAATCTGTGCAGAGTGCAATGAAATCTTAAGAATAATAAGGCATTCTGGAGTTAAACGTGCTGCCCAGTGTCAGAAAGCTTCGCCTGAGCCGCAGGTCATGGGTCTTCCAACAGGATAATGACTCAAAACACATAGCTAGAAACATCCAAAAAAGGCTAAGAGCGAAGACGCTTCTGAAGTGGCTTCTGTGAGCCCCGATCTAAATCCTATTGAACATCTGTGGAAGGAGTTGAGACCTGCAGTCTGGAGAAGGCGCCTTCACATCTGAGACACAAGGAAAAGATTGACCGCAGTCTGTCTCTGCCCTACCAATTTTGGAATGGACATGAACTTTTCGGTTACTGCCCGAGATCTGTCCTGACTATGTTCCTGACCCAGCCCAGCTGTTCGACTGTCAACTGAGGACTATCCTGGGGACTGTGACTGGTGACTCCACAGCTCTTTAACTGACCTAAAAGTGAAGAAATCTGGTCCAGATGGGTACTGAAAAGTCACTCTTAAAATGATATTAAACAGAGGATTTTCTCTAAAATGTCTAACAATTTGTTATGTTTCTTGGAAGAATTGTTTTTCCCATCTGTAAAGAATGTGATAAAACTGTTGATATGTGAATGTGTTGTCGTCATCTTGTACGAGAGCTTTCTCACTATTAGTATTGTAAGGTTAAATATGTTCCATGATTCAGTATTACAGGAAGATTCCAGCATGACAATGGCATAAAACATTACAACAAAACCACATGAATGAATGTTGTAGGAGATGGGTTTTATGTTGTAAGTGGAAATCATAATGAAATAGAATGAATCTGACTTCTCTATCTTTGCTCATAAGTCATTGTGATGTGCTCTGCTCTGCTGCGGCTATATACTAAAACTCAGTTATGTTTTATGAGACCACAGCTGACTTTTTGTAGACTTGTTTTTTGCTATTATGTTGAAAAATGCAATATATATAACTTTAGTCTATTCAGTTTGGATATGGAGGAAGACTCAGGAACACTGTCTCTTTAAACTTCTCACTGGTTTATTAAGGATACTGCATAAACCAGTGCAGAGTTGGCAAAAACAAAACATTGCCTTTCTGGCCTAAGGAAAAACAAAAGCATAACAAAAAACACAGGCCTACTTGTCGCGGTGATCCACCCACTCAGGGTTAGCAAAACACACAGTCCTGGTTAGCACAAACGTGAACACTTCTCTGGAGTTAGCCTCTCCAGACACACTGACATCTGGTGAATGGGGAAAGGGAGTTTTAGCCATAGAACAAGGAGGGTCAATGAAATATAACCACCAGGTAAATATGTCCAATGCAGTAAGGCTAATACATGAAATAAACTAAGAGAATAAGGGAGTGTATTCACCCATACTGACCCTTCCTAGCCGCAAAGGTTGGCACCCTGAGACTTCGATGTGGTGCCCCTGCTCATCTTAGACTCTCCATACGTGACCCTACTAAGACCTACCTTAAAAAGCCACCACCACCACCCAAATAAAGTGTTGAAGTGCTATGTAAAAATAATTATGTCTATCTCAGTAAATGGACTTAGTTAGAATAGTCCCATATAAGAAGGTGTGTGTATATACATATTGTCACTGACAAAGTGCTGGAGGGGAGATATGTTTCACTGTGGCTGTTAACTTCAGTGATTTGAAACCTAGAAGTTTTGCTCCAGCACACTAAGTGTTGAGAGAGGTTAAGCAGCTATTTAAAAAGGGCTGGGTTTTTGAGAACAACCATAAGGAGTGTGGGAGGTTGTCCACCTTATCTCCACCCCAGGGTGTGGTCTGGGATTTAAATAGCCGGCCTTCTGAGGCTTTCCGTGTTCAGTGGGTCTGGAGAGGCTAAAGGTACTGCCACACTAAGCTATCCCGCTAGCGATCTCGTTAGCGTTGCATACTAATGAGATCGCTAGCGGGATTGTTTCTATATCGCTAAATGCGGCCACATTTAGCGATATAGTTAACGACGCTATCGCCGTTAGCAATCTTCTTAACGACTTTAGCGGTACAAAAGTACCGCTAAATCGCTAAGAAAAGGTGCCACACTAGCGATATATACTTACCCAGCGGGAGCGCCGACGAGAAAATAGGGTCCGGAACGATTCCAGCGACGAGCGAGATCACAGCAGGAAGCTCGTCGCTGGCAGATGCCGCACTGAACAACATCGCTAACGGGATCGCTAAATAGTGACGTTTTTTAGCGATCCCGTTAGCGATATTGTTTAGTGTGGCATACCCTTTACTCCAGAGAGGTGTTCATGTTTATGCTAACCAGGACTGTGTGTTTTGCTAACCCTGAGTGGGTGGATCACTGCGACAAGAAGGCCTGTGTTTTTTGTTATGCTTTTGTTTTTCCTTAGGCCAGAAAGGCAATGTTTTGTTTTTGCCAACTCTTCACTGGTTTATGCAGTATCCTCAATAAACCAGTGAGAGGATTAAAGAGACAGTGTTCCTGAGTCTTCCTCCATATGCAGCAGAGTGAGCCGATCTTCCACATTATACAGCAAACGTCATTGTCTTTAAATATTAAATACTTTCAGATAAAGTGCTGAAACGCGTATGTCATTGATGTACGTCCCTTTAAATGCTGAACTCAGGTTAAATCAAGTAGGTATATGCACCAGGATCATATTCAAAGACAATTCAATCCAATGAATGGATATCTGAATAATAAATTGCATATATCCATGGTTGTTTTTCAAGTTGATAATTCAAATGTACTTCCAGACAAATATGCTAATCAAGTAACCATCAACATAAGTAGAAAGCGTCAGACACTGATAATGTTCAGCATATCCATAATAGGATCCATACAAAGGCGGTACAGGTATGCAGACCAATTGTCTATATTTAGTATGTAGGATAGACTTATCTTTTAGTAGATGTTGTATATCCCATTCCAATGCGTTTCGCCCCTTCAATGTAGAATAAGGGGTTCATCAGGGGATAAACTCATAGTCCAGGGCGGAGAAAGCAGTGCTATAATGAGGCTTCTGATGTCCGGGCAGCATGTGTGTGATGGAACGCTACTTCTTTGGCCTTGCTTGGACCCCCAGGACTATATCACAATATAGTGACAGTTTCCATTCATAGCGTTTTGGGGTTTATATGACTTTTTGGTCACTTTTTATTCCATTTTTTTGGGAGGCAGAATGAATAAATATAGCAATTATGTACATGTTATTTTCTTCTTTATGGGTTTTACTTTGAGGCATTATTGATGTGACAAGTTTCTTGTGTTGGTCAGTATGAATGCAATGATACCAAATTTAACTGTGTGGTTTTATATGCTTTACTACTTTTGGACAATAAATCGCTTTTGATGGATCTGTATGAGGACTTGTTTTTGGCTTTTTGGAGGGATGAAATTATTGTTTTCATTGGTACCATTTTAGGGTATTAAAAGCTTTTTAATGATCATTTCTTCCATTTTTGGACGGAGAGATGAACATAAAAAAACAGCAATTCTGTCATTCATTTTATTTTCTTAACGAGCATTTAGATACTAATTAAATTATACAGATAATTAATTCACATCTCCCACACACTACAATAAACCTGCTAAAAAGCTGTTTTATTTAGCATTCTCATTAACAACCATGTATTTACCTGTTCTTGTTTTTTTTAATGATTATGCTCCTTCTGTTTTACAATGAGTTTAAAACCTCTAAATAAATTGCGTAAACTACATTTATATAATTTTTTCTCACAATTTTAATAAGGATTATAAACTTTTAACTACTTTTATAGTATAATAAAGCATAAGGAACAGATGTTGTAGAAAAAAAACATTTTGTTGCATTTTTACTAAAAAATACACAAAAAATGGTTATTATAGCAGGTTTATTGCAGGCAGACATTCAAAATATGTAAACATGGCTGTACAGTGGCAGGTAAAAGTTTGGGCACCCCTGGTCAAAATTACTGTTATTGTGAACAGTTAAGGAAGTTGAAGATGAAATGATCATGGTGTCATCTCCTCCATACATGCAGGGATGCCGGCTTACTCACCATCATGGCCCCACAGCGTGGTGACCCAACCGGGGGTCAGCAGCTGCAGTGCCGGGATTTGCCTAGGAGTGGTACCTGACAGATACCTGCAGCCCAGTCTGTCTCCACTATCAGGATGGAACTCAAGTGAACGCCTGTCAGCCGCTTAGCTACACCCCTTCCTAGGCAGGCCCGGCCCTGTGGCACAGTGAGTTCACAAATCCACGTGCGTGACCATTGGCCGCAACAGCCTTAAGTTAAAGATGACACATTTCCTTTGGATTTTAGGCAATTATATATATATATATATTTTTTTTATCTTCCATCTTTTCCATTTTAAAAATTACAAAAAAGGAAAATGGGCAGAAGTTTGGATACCCTGCTTGGTTAGAACCTAGCAGCATCCCCTTTCGAAAGCATCACAGCTTGTAAACACTTTTTGTAGCCAGCCAAGAGTTTTTCAATTCTTGTTTGAGGGATTTTCATTCACTCCACCTTGGAAAGTTCCTCCAGTTCTGTGAGATTCCTGGGTCATCTGGCATGCACTGCTATTTTAAGGTCTAGCCACAGATTTTCAATGATGTTCAGATCATGGGACTGTGAGGGCCATTGTAAAACCTTCATCTTGTGCCTCTTGAGGTAGTCTATTGTGGATTTTGACGTGTGTTTAGAGCCATTATCCTTTTGCAGAAGCCATCTTATTTTCAACTTCAGCTTTTTTACAGATGGTGTTATATTTACAGTCATGGCCAAAAGTTTTGAGAATGACACAAATATTATATTTTCACATGATCTGCTGCCCTTGGTTTTTATGTGTGTTTGACAGATGTTTTTATCACAGACAGAAATATAATAATTGCAAACATATGAGTAACAAAAGCTTATATTGACAGTTAGAATGAGTTAATGCAGCAAGTCAATATTTGCAGTGTTGACCCTTCTTCTTCAGGACCTCTGCAATTCTCCCTGGCATGCTCTCAATCAACTTCTGGACCAAATCCTGACTGATAGCAGTCCATTCTTGCACAATCAATGCTTTCATTTTGTCAGAATTTTTAGGTTTTTGTTTGTCCACCCGTCTCTTGATGATTGACCACAAGTTCTCAATGGGATTAAGATCTGGGGAGTTTCCAGGCCATGGACCCAAAATCTCTATGTTTTGTTCCCTGAGCCATTTAGTTATCACCTTTGCTTTATGGCAAGGTGCTCCATCATGCTGGAAAAGGCATTGTTGATCGCCAAACTGCTCTTGGAGGGTTGGGAGAAGTTGCTCTTGGAGGACATTCTGGTACCATTCTTTATTCATGGCTGTGTTTTTAGGCAAGACTGTGAGAGAGCCGATTCCCTTGGCTGAGAAGCAACCCCACACATGAATGGTTTCAGGATGCTTAACAGTTGGCATGAGACAAGACTGGTGGTAGCGCTCACCTTGTCTTCTCCGAATGAGGCGTTTTCCTGATGTCCCAAACAATCGAAAAGGGGATTCATCAGAGAAAATAACTTTACCCCAGTCCTCAGCAGTCCACTGCCTGTACCTTTTGCAGAATATCAGTCTGTCCATGATGTTTTTTCTGGAGAGAAGTGGCTTCTTTGCTGCCCTCCTTGAGACCAGGCCTTGCTGCAAGAGTCTCCGCCTCACAGTGCGTTCAGATGCACTCACACCTGCCTGCTGCCATTCCTGAGCAAGCTCTGCACTGCTGGCAGCCCGATCCCGCAGCTGGAACACTTTGAAGAGACGGTCCTGGCACTTGCTGGTCTTTCTTGGGCGCCCTGAAGCCTTTTTGGCAACAATGGAACCTCTCTCCTTGAAGTTCTTGATGATGCGATAGATTGTTGACTGAGGTGCAATCTTTCTAGCTGCGATACTCTTCCCTGTTAGGCCATTTTTGTGCTTTGCAATGATGACTGCACGTGTTTCTTTAGAGATAACCATGGTTAACAGAAGAGAAACAATGATGCCAAGCACCAGCCTCCTTTTAAAGTGTCCAGTGGTGTCATTCTTACTTAATCATGACAGATTGATCTCCAGCCATGTCCTCATCAACACGCACACCTGTGTTAATGGAGCAATCACTGAAAAGAGGTTAGCTGGTCCTTTTAAGGCAGGGCTGCAATGATGTTGAAATGTGCTTTGGGGGATAAAGTTCATTTTCTAGCCAAATATTGACTTTGCAAGTAATTGCTATTAAGCTGATCACTCTTTATAACATTCTGGAGTATATGCAAATTGCCATTAGAAAAAGTGAAGCAGTAGACTTTGTAAAAATTAATATTTGTGTCATTCTCAAAACTTTTGGCCATGACTGTACATCAAGATTTTGTTGAAACTTCATTAAATCCAGTTTTCCCTCTACCTGTGAAATGTTCCCCGTGCCATTGGCTGAAACAAAACCCCAAAGCATGATTGATCCACCCCCATGCTTAACGGTTGGCTAGTAGTGTTGAGCGATACGATACTGCAAATATCGGGTATTGGCCGATATTAGCTCTATCGGCCTTTCGATACTTCGTTTCGATATTTTCGTCTTATCGAATACCGGAATCGGAAGTTCCCATAATTCTTTGCGAGGCAATGTGATTTTAGTCAGCCAATGAGGAATCCTAAGAAGTGTGGGCACATCCTGTACTGCTGCGGTCATGTTAACTAATGGCATGGCTGTGATTGGATGCTGAAATGATGTCAGAATGCACTATAAAAGGCGCCGCCGCCATTTTAGTGTCACTGTGCTGTGAATTCAGTAAGGGACAGAACGCTGCTGTGCTGACTCTGAGGGACAGTTAGAGATTGCGATTTAGTGTACTGTGCTGTAGGCAGGCTAGCACCAACCGCTGTGTAAAGCTTCCTTTTGCCTGCAGTGTTGTTTTAACAGCTCTGCAAGGTGTGTGTGAGTGCAGGTGATGCTGCAGTTTGCTCTGCATGCAACGCTGTCTGTAGGCATCTGCACATGTCACTCACAGACTCTTTTTTTTTCCTTCAGTGTAATTCTTGCAGCTCCATGCAATTTAACTATTAGTGTGACGCGCTTTCATCCGTATCCAATACATTGGTTGCAAACACTATAGAAGTAGACAAAGGAGTAGCCTTTCACAGATTGTGAACAGTTGTGTTTCAGTGTTCACTTCAGTCTGTGTTTTTTATTTTTTGAGTGCACATCACGCTCCAGTTACTTGTTCAAGCACTGCTGCTTGTACTCTGCTGAGCGTGTCTCAGTGGCTCATCCTTTTCATTTATCTCCAATTGGTTCTGCTCCATTCCATTTAAAATATAATCTATTAGTGTGACGCGCTTCCATCCGTATACAATACATTGGTTGCAAACACTATAGAAGTAGACAAAGGAGTAGCCTTTCACAGATTGTGAACAGTTGTGTTTCAGTGTTCACTTCAGTCTGTGTTTTTTATTTTTTGAATGCACATCACGCTCCAGTTACTTGTTCAAGCACTGCTGCTTGTACTCTGCTGAGCGTGTCTCAGTGGCTCATCCTTTTCATTTATCTCCAATTGGTTCTGCTCCATTCCATTTAAAATATAATCTATTAGTGTGACGCGCTTCCATCCGTATACAATACATTGGTTGCAAACACTATAGAAGTAGACAAAGGAGTAGCCTTTCACAGATTGTGAACAGTTGTGTTTCAGTGTTCACTTCAGTCTGTGTTTTTTATTTTTTGAGTGCACATCACGCTCCAGTTACTTGTTCAAGCACTGCTGCTTGTACTCTGCTGAGCGTGTCTCAGTGGCTCATCCTTTTCATTTATCTCCAATTGGTTCTGCTCCATTCCATTTAAAATATAATCTATTAGTGTGACGCGCTTCCATCCGTATCCAATACATTGGTTGCAAACACTATAGAAGTAGACAAAGGAGTAGCCTTTCACAGATTGTGAACAGTTGTGTTTCAGTGTTCACTTCAGTCTGTGTTTTTTATTTTTTGAGTGCACATCACGCTCCAGTTACTTGTTCAAGCACTGCTGCTTGTACTCTGCTGAGCGTGTCTCAGTGGCTCATCCTTTTCATTTATCTCCAATTGGTTCTGCTCCATTCCATTTAAAATATAATCTATTAGTGTGACGCGCTTCCATCCGTATCCAATACATTGGTTGCAAACACTATAGAAGTAGACAAAGGAGTAGCCTTTCACAGATTGTGAACAGTTGTGTTTCAGTGTTCACTTCAGTCTCTGCGTAATAACCACACTTAGGCCTTATAACTTTTCTGACTTTCTTTCTCAATCTACCAAGATGAATAAGTCAGTGAGTAAGGCACGTGGTCGTGGCCGTGGAGTTTCAGCAGGGAGAGGACGTGGGGATTCTGTGGCTGCTGCCGCCCTCAGTGACACAGCATCCACCAGTTTTCCCCGTGAGCGTTCCTTTATGCGCACTTTGGTAGGAGCTCGGCGTGCCCCCCTGCTGCGGGAAGAACAAATTGAAGCCGTTGTTGGTTGGATGGCAGCCAATGCATCAACTTCAATTCCTTCCACCTCCTCTCAGGAACACAACACTGTTGAGCAACCATCTGTCTGTTCACCGCCTGTCAAATTGCCCAGGCAGTCAGAGAGTTCTGTACAGGAGCCAGCTGAGTCTCTGCTTCTGTTCTCAGAATCTGTTGGCTCGCAAACACGGGCACAGGCAAGCAGCATTCTGCAATTTGAAGAAGAGGGAGTATGCAGTGATGCGCAACAGCTGTGTCTCTCTCAATCTGAAGAGGCGGGTGAGCCAGTGCCGATGGACAGCACACCGCAGAACGCATCTTATGATGATGATGAGACTCAGGTGCCAGGTTTTGTGGAGCATGGTGCTGCCCAGACCATCCAACAGCAGCAGGTGTTGGAAGAGGGTAGTGGAGATGATGAAGTCCGAGACCCAACATGGCGTGAGCAACAGGAAGGTGGTGGGAGCAGCTCTGAGGAAGAGATTGTCCCAACGGTACAAAGAGGAGGGAGAGGTAGGCTGCAGACTCGCTTGCCTGTAGCCTCCAGTTTGGCACCTGTTGGGAGCAGTTCTCTTAAAAATGTCAAAATTGGCGCTCCCATGACTTGCACTGCGTGGTCCTTTTTTGACAGACTTGTAGATGATATTTGCTATGTTCAATGCAAGCTGTGTAAGCAAAAAGTTAAAAGAGGTAAAAATATCAGTAACCTGAATACCACAAATATGTGGAAACATGTACGGACAAAGCACGTAGCTGAGTTACAAAGACACACTGGAGATGTAGGCCAACCTACAGCAGCACCTACATCTTCAGGTCGTGTTGGAGCCTCTACCTTCAGCTCACACACACCTGGTTCGGCTTCCTCACAGGATCTCCATGGAAGAACCTTGGTCACTGTTGTCCATAGACAAACTGTTATTCCACCCACAGCAGCAAGTTCACAGTCATCGTCACACTCCCAGACCACAAAACAGCCATCGGTACCACAGGCATGGGATAAAAGACGGCCATACTCGGCAAACCATCCACGAGCACAGGCTCTGAATGCTGGCATTGCAAAACTCCTGTCCCTTGAAATGCTGTCATTCAGGCTGGTGGAGACTGACAGTTTCAGGAACTTTATGGCATTGCAGTCCCACAATATAATGTGCCAAGTCGATTTTATTTCAGCAGGCAAGCTGTCCCTGCTCTGCAAAAACATGTCGAGGGAAACATTAAACATGCGCTACTAAACGCCCTCAGTAGCAGGGTCCACCTGACCACCGATGCGTGGACCAGTACCCATGGCCAGGGACGATACCTTTCCCTCACTGCCCATTGGGTCAATGTTGTGGAGCCGGGTACAGATCTTGCCAGTGGCACTGTACGTGTTCTGCCAACTCCAAGGATTGCAGGAATCCAGTCTGTACACATTGATTCCTCCTCCTACTCCAGTTCCTCAGAATCATCGCTGCACGAGTCGTCACGGTATACCTCCACATGGACCCGTGAACGCTTACCTGTTGCGACCGATATGAGCACAGCCGTGGCCAAACTCAACAGGCCGTCCTGAAATTAATTTCCATGGGGAATCGAAGCCACACAGCGCAGGAGCTCTGGGATGCCATCAAGCAGGAGAGCGACGTGTGGTTTTTGTCAGCTAATCTCCAGCCAGGCTTGGTAGTGTGTGACAATGGCCGAAATCTGGTGGCAGCTCTGGGCCTTGGCAACCTCACTCACATACCATGTCTGGCACATGTGCTCAACTTGGTCGTGCAGAGTTTTTTGAGGGACTATCCGGATCTTGATGCACTGCTGCACAAGGTCCGCCTAGAGTGCGCTCACTTGCGACGTTCCAGCATGGCCAGATCGTGCATTGCAGCTCTGCAAGTCAGATTTCGCCTTCCTGAACATCGCATCATATGTGACGTACCCACCAGGTGGAATTCCACGTTACATATGTTGGAGCGGTTGTGTGAGCAGCAGCCAGCAGTAATGGAGTATCAGCTGCAACAGGCGCAATCAACTCGCAATTTGCGCCGTTCACACTTCACCACTACTGAGTGGGCCTCTATGAAGGACATCTGCGACGTTTTGCGTGCGTTTTATGTCTCAACGCGGATGGCGAGTGCAGATGATGCACTAGTCAGCATGACTGTCCCCCTTATCTGCCTGCTTCAGAAATCACTGAAAGCACTAAAGGAAGAGGTTTTGGAAGAGGTGGAGGATGAGGAGTCACAAATTCAATTACCTTCAGGACAGTCAGCGCAACGTGGTTCCTCACAAGGGCTGGGCAGGGCTCACTTTGTGAGGAGGATGAGGAGGAGGAGGAGTCAATGGAGGAGGAAGAAATCCCTACAGAGGGAGGTACACAACGCTCTAGTCAGTATGTAGAGCGAGGGTGGGGTGATGCAGAGGAGGCAGAGATGACGCCTCTTCCAGAGGACAGCCTTTGTTGGCCAGTTGGGAGTCTGCAGCACATGGTTGATTTCATGCTTCAGTGCCTGAGAAACGACCGCCGCATCGCCCACATTCTCACCACGTCAGATTATTGGGTGTACACCCTCCTAGACCCTCGCTACCGGGACAACTTACAAACCCTCATCACACCGGTGAACCGGGACCGTAAAATGCAGGAGTACCAAGACACACTGGTGCAATCCATACTGTTGTACATTCCAGCCGAGAGAGCTGCTGCTGCTGCTACTGCTTTACAAAGCAGCTCTGTGCGTCGAGGCAGTGTAGACACCTCTACAACAAGAGGGAGCAGAAGCAGCGCCTCTGCACAGGGCAAGAGCTGTATGTTACAAATGTGGCAAAGTTTTGTGACAGCGCCAGCAAGGTCTACACCATCCGAGACGGCTCCAGTCACCAGGAAGAAACGTTTCCGTAAGATGGTGACAGACTACTTGGCTTTCCCTCTAAGTGTACTCCCAGATGCCTCTTCCCCTTTCAAATTTTGGGTCTCTAAGTTGGATACATGGCCAGAGCTTAGCCAGTATGCATTGGAGGTGCTGGCTTGCCCTGCTGCCAGTGTATTATCTGAGCGTGTCTTTAGTGCTGCAGGTGGTGTAGTAACAGACCGTCGCATGCGACTATCCTCAGAGAATGTAGACCGGCTTACTTTTCTGAAAATGAACAAGGCATGGATCTCACCTGAATTTGCCTGTCCGTTTTCAGATTAAATAACTGTTTGGCAACGTTTTCCATGTCTCCTGTTATGTTCATCTTTCTACCACCTGAACTCTACTCCCTGGGCTACAACACCGCCATTTGTTGCTCGTAAGTAATTGGCAGGGGTACTGACTCCTGGCCAGCCTGGTTACAGCACGACAGCTGTTTCCTGGCAGTGTGAACGTCAATTATCCTCCAATAAGTTGTGCTGTCGTGTTGCATTCGGGTTAGCCGACTCTATGGTGCCTGCAGTTTAGGTGATTCCTATGTGTGCTGTGGGATATGTAAATAAAGGCGGTTTCCATTGTGACAATAGGACAAGCACCCACTGTAGGACTGTGTGATTCGGTAACTGCGGACGGCTTGCGTCCTGTCAACTTACATTTTCATGGGTGCGTTCTGCTACCCGTCCGGGGTCCAGTACCGTCAACTGGTTCTCCCCAGTGCCTTTGGCCTAGGTGCCTCCATCTCCGTATCTGAGTTCCACCAACGTCTGCTGGTCCTTGGTAGTGCTTTGGAGCACAGGTACCTCCTGCTTAGTAACTGTGTCACAGTAACGTCAGCTGGTACTCGGTTGTGACATTGCCTCTTTTCCTTCTGCTACCCGTCCGGGGTCCAGTACCGTCAACTGGTTCTCCCCAGTGCCTTTGGCCTAGGTGCCTCCATCTCCGTATCCGAGTTCCACCAACGTCTGCTGGTCCTTGGTAGTGCTTTGGAGCACAGGTACCTCCTGCTTAGTAACCGTGTCACAGTAACGTCAGCTGGTACTCGGTTGTGACATTGCCTCTTTTCCTTCTGCTACCCGTCTGGGGTCCAGTACCGTCAACTGGTTCTCCCCAGTGCCTTTGGCCTAGGTGCCTCCATCTCCGTATCCGAGTTCCACCAACGTCTGCTGGTCCTTGGTAGTGCTTTGGAGCACAGGTACCTCCTGCTTAGTAACCGTGTCACAGTAACGTCAGCTGGTACTCGGTTGTGACATTGCCTCTTTTCCTTCTGCTGCCCCTCCGGGTTCCAGCACAGTCAGCTGGTCCTCGTTACTTCCATTGTCTCTTGCTCCATCTGATACCCGTCAGGGTTCCAGTAACGTCAACTGGTTCTCGGAAATTAGACGACCTTAAAGACCACCCAGAAGAAGATGACGACAACAAGGACGACGAGCATGAAGCCAACCAGCCTGAACACCATCACAAAGAAAAAATAAAAGATTACCCAGAAGAAGATCACCAACAGGACAAAGAAGGTTAAGACAAACTACAAGATACAGAACAAGAGACAGCAGAACAATAAGCAGAAGATCAAAAAGCAGAAGAACATGAAGTATAAGACCAAAATGAAGAGCAAAATATATGCTCTAAATTCTAAGCAGAAGAAGACTAAGCAGTGTATGGGGGTGAGTCCGTTCCTCCTCGTGGTGCCCCTGGAAAATGCCTGCTGCTGCAGGCTAAACTAAACACGGACAAATACTGTTGTAATTTAAATCTTTTGTGACAGCAAGAACGGAAGGATGAACAATTCATACTTTTACAGATTACAAGTACAGGAATCTCTGTCACAAATAAGAATATGATGAAGAAGATGAAGAGGAAGAAGATGAAGAATTTGAATATGAAGAAGATTACCGTATTTTTCGGACTATAAGACGCAACGGACCATAAGACGCACCCCAAATTTTGGGGTGAAAATAGCAGAAAAAAAGATTTTTACAATATGGGGGTCTGTCTTATTGTCCGAATTTTAAGGTACCTGTGGGCCGGCGGTGGTACAGCAGGGGTTGCGGCAGTGGTGTGGCAGAGGTGCGTTGATGCTGATACTGTACTCACCTTCCTCAGGTGAGGTGACGCTGCGGCACGGAGAGCAGAGCCGGGTTTGTGGCTGTGGTGTGGCGGTGGCAGAGGTGCGGCGGTGGCAGAGGCGCGATGGGCGGCGTGCACATGAGCAGGGTCCTTTCCTCAGGTGTGGTGACGCCGCGGCACGGAGAAAGCCAGCTCCACCCAATCACCTCCGCCAAAACTTCTCGCAGCCCGAGCCCGGCTACAGATAGAAGGCCTTTTCTCAGATTCCTGCTGAAGCTGAATGAAAGGCAGCTCAGGATAAGCTTCTTTCACTCTAGCATCTCTAACCTGTATGGGGCAAGATCTGGTAATGGAGATGTGGAAAGTAGGATAAGCTCAGCTTTCTCTGTAATTAATCCACAGCTGAATGAAACTCACCAGTTCCCATGAATGCAGCAGGAAGCTGACCTGGCACCGGCAGAATACTTTACATATTAAGCAATGCGGGACCTACCGCGGCACGGAGAGCAGAGCTGGGTTTGTGGCAGGTGTGGCGGTGGCAGAGGAGCGGCGGTGGCAGAGATGCAGAGGCGCGATGGGCGGCGTGCACCTGAGCAGGGTCCCTTCCTCAGGTGGTGAGGTGACGCCGCGGCACGGAGAGCAGACAGGACAGCAGAGCCGGGTTTGTCGGTGGTGGCGGCCATCTTCCTGAGGCGGCGCGTGCGCAGAGTACTCTGCTTCCTGGGGCTTCAGAAAAATGGCCGCCGCGATCGCTATCTGCGCATGCGCGGCCTACCGCGGCCATTTTCCTGAAGCCACAGGAAGAAGAGTACTGTATCTGCGCACGCGCCGCCTCAGGAAGATGGCCGCCACCACCGGCAATCCCGGCTCTGCTGTCCTGTCTGCTCTCGGTGCCGCAGCGTCACCTCACCACCTACCTGAGGAAGGGAACCTGCTCAGGTGCACGCCGCCCACCGCGCCTCTACAACGCCGCATCTCTGCCACCGCCACACCGCTGCCGCAACCCCCCGGTAAGCTGCGGTCGGGCTATAAGACGCACCCCCCATTTTCCTCACAATTTTTTTGGGGAAAAAGTGCGTCTTATAGCCCGAAAAATACGGTAATTAGTTTAATAATAACAATATGAGTAATGTAAACAAAAACATGAATAGCAAGAAGTTTAAGAAGAAGATTAAGAAGGTGAAGATGAAGAATAATTTGATGAGAAAGATGATGCTGCTGAAGATTATGAAGGAGAAAGTGTGGCACTGGCAAAAGTTAAAAAGGTGAAGAGCATGGAAGTTGTGAAACATACATATTTGCCAAAATAGAAAAAAGGTTAACAACATTGTCAATTTGTTAGTCAATCCAAACGTATTTCCAAAAAAAAATATATTAATGCTATTCCAATGCATTGGGTTAAACATGTATGCCTTTATTGTCTCCTCAACCTCCCCCAATACATTCTACATTAGTCTTTGTTGTTTTCCTTCATGTACAATTAACCAACAAGGCAAGAATGGTTTTTTTTAATGTCGATATTTGGTTCCCATAGACTTACATTGGACTTCCGTATCGGAATCGGATATCGACGATATTTAGTGATATCGTCGATACCATTTCGATACGATATTTTTAGATATCGAGCAGTATCGCTCAACACTATTGGCTAGATATTCTTTTTCTGAAATTCTGTACCTTTTTTCTCTACACATACAATTGTGCTCAAAAGTTTACATACCCCCGAATATGAATGATAATACCAAAACTTTTTCTCCACTAATGGTTAGTGGTTGGGTGAAGCCAATTATTGTCAAACTACTGTGTTTTCTCTTTTTAAATCATAATGATAACCCAAAACATCTAAATGACCCTGATCAAAAGTTCACATGCCCCATTTCTTAATACAGTGCATTGCCCCCTCTAACATCAATGACAGCTTGAAGTCTTTTGTGGTAGTTGTGTTATTTTTTTCAGGTGGTAAAGCTGCCCACTCTTCTTGGCAAAAAGCCTCCAGTTCCTGTAAATTGCTATCTAGCATGAAGTGTGCGCTTGAGATCTCCCCAGAGTGGCTCAATGATATTGAGGTCAGGAGACTGAGATGGCCTGCAACATTCTTCAGCATGACCGGTTTGGCAGTGGGTCAGTAATGGTGCGGCGTGGCATTTCTTTGGAGGGCCACACAGCCCTCCATGTGCTCACCAGAGGTAGCCTGACTGCCATTAGGTACTGAGATGAGATCCTCAAACCGCTTGTGAGACCATATGCTGGTGCGGTTGGCCCTGGGTTCCTCCTAATGCAGGACAATGCCAGACCTCATGTGGCTGGAGTGTGTCAGCAGTTACTGCAAGATGAAGGCATTGAAGCTATGGACTGGCCCGCCCGTTCCCCAGACCTGAATCCGATTTAGCACATCTGGGACAGCATGGCTCGCTCCATCCACCAACGTCACATTGCACCACAGACTGTCCAGGAGTTGACGGATGCTTTAGTCCAGGTCTGGGAGGAGATGCCTCAGGAGACCATCCGCAACCTCATCAGGAGCATGCCCAGGCGTTGTAGGGAGGTCATACAGGCATGTGGAGGCCACATACACTACTGAGCATCATTTTGACTTGTTTTACACTTTAAATTTGTCTTGTTTTGATTTTCATTTTGAGTTGTTTCCACTTTCATTTTGGGGGTCTCTCCAAATCCAGGCCTCCATTGGTTCAAAAATTTGATTTCCATTGATGATTTTTGTGTGATTATGTTGACAGCACATTCAACTTTGTACACAACAAAGTGTTAAATGAGAATATATCATTCATTTAGATTTAGGATGTGTTATTTGAATGTTCCCTTTATTTTTTTGAGCAGTGTGTATATATTCTGTTGTTACTTTAAATACAAAGGAAATGTGCCATGTTTAACTGTAGCCTTTTTAGAGATCATTTCATCTTCAACTTGCTTAACTGTTCACAACATAACAGTAATTTTGATCAGGAGTGCCCAAACTTTCACATGCCACTGTATGGATAATTGAGAAAATGGAAAACGGTCTTAGGAGCGCAGGAAAGAGACCCAGACGAAAGATGGGGTTAAACCACAACGCGTTTCGACGGAACATCCACCTGATGAAGACGGATCCTCTGTCGAAACGCATTGTGGTTTAACCCCATCTCTACAGGAGAGCGAGGACCCTACTGACCATAAGAACTCACACATTACAGAAGAGAGGACTCCGCAGACCATAAGAGCTTACACTATATAGGAGAGAGAGGACCCTGCTGACCATAAAAACTTACACTCTTCAGAAGGTACCTAGTTACTCTGGTGATTCTAAACAACTCTGACAAACAAACTATGCTCCTCTGGGAACCGCTGGTCTGTGATTGCCCAGGTACTGACCACCACTGTGTAAGGTATGATAATCGACTAGATGTCATAGCTGAAGGGTATTACGAGGAAGATGCACGGCACATAAAAAGTTGTTAGCCTGCTCTCTGAGGCTTCAGCCATTTGGGAAATGGTGCTGGGCAAATTTTTAGTTCTATACGAACTACAAATCAAATCTCAAAATGTTTAAATTTGCATGAAACCGCAAATTTCAGGAAATTTGACTTGAACTTGATCCTCTGAGGATCAATCCGCTCATCTCTACTTGTAGGCAAAAAGCACCACCAACTTTGGGGCATCCTGTTTTACATTTAGAGAAGTTTAGCCTAAAACGTCTGAAAACGTGCTAAATTCATGCCAGTGGCTAACGTCAGATGACAGCTTTGGATCTTTGGATAGTTTGTCTAACTTTATACTACTTCTTGGCAATTCTTTATGCCTAAATTTTGCCATAATTTCGCCCTCGATGTGACATTTTAAGCTGTACCCTTTCCATCTAGGTCAGACCCTTTTGTATTAAGCCACTTTCCATTTCAAATAAAATGCAAAAAGCATGTTTCACATACATGATAGGCTTAAAACCAAAAATTTGGAAAAATTGGCAAAGTCACTAAAAATTTTGCCCAATGTGCTCCATTAACTTAC
Source organism: Oophaga sylvatica (assembly GCA_033576555.1). Lineage (NCBI taxonomy): Eukaryota > Metazoa > Chordata > Amphibia > Anura > Dendrobatidae > Oophaga > Oophaga sylvatica. Next base: position 123,891,670 of record JARQOD010000007.1, read on the forward strand.
TGCTTGCAGTCGTTGTAGCAAGAGTTACTAAATTTGGCCCCATCTTTGTCCAATCACTCTCTCTATCCGTACTTCATACCGACCCCAGGTTGTCTTACATTCCCATCCATCATGAATGAGTTCAGGGAAGTTCGGCTTTGCTGGAGAACACTTTGCTCATTGACTTGGGTATCAATTCTGTACAGTTTGAGAATTCTATATTGTTTTCTACATCCGGTATATTAATTATTCTGCTTCATAAACTCCCAAATCGCTCTTAAATTATGAAGCAAATGAAGAACAGCTGTCACGTTCCTGCGACTAAAGTATTAATTGCTGCTAATTGCTAAATTTTTCACTGTATCATTTGGCAGTTCGGCGTATTATCATTTTCCAGCATTCAGTGGCAGTACTTTCCTTCAATAATTAAAAGAAAATGCGCACCTCCAAATGGAAAGAGGTCACGTCATTTATATGTTGTGCACTGTCCAAAATGCTCCTACAAAATCGGAAAAGGATAAATTATCCCTAATGTCAAATATTGCAGTCATGAGCACAGGCATGAATAAAACCTAAGCGGCTGTCTAATTTTATGCAAATCAAGCTTAATTACTGCATCATTAAAATTTCAGAACTCGTCGGTCAGGCTTTTGTTTTGTAACTTTTTGCCATTTTCAAAATCTCTGCTAGCTGTCATTAATTAAAAGGAATCCGTCACCAGGTTTTTGCACCCTCATCTGAGAGCGGCATAGTGTAGGGAAAGAGACCCTGATTCCAGCGATGTATCACTTACTGGACTGTCTGCTGTCATTTTGATAAATTCACTGTTTTCTCTCTGCAAATCTTGCAGATCTCTGAATGCTGAGTTCTGTATAACCCCACCCACATCACTGATTGGCTGCTTCCTCTATGCACTGTACATAGGAAAGCTGCCAATCAGTGGTGGGGGCACTGATTGGCTGTTCTCTGTGTACACTGTGAATAGGCAGTAAGCTGCCAATCAATGTTGGGCTTGGGGTTATACCAAGTCATGAATATTGGGGACTACATGGCAGCAAGTTTACTTGTCCCCTAGTGATAATTTCCTGATGATTTTATGTGAATAAGCGCTAGCATCAGGGTCTCTGCCCCTACAATATGCTGCTGCTATGTCATGTGGACAAATCCTGGTGACAGATTCCCTTTAAATGGAGGTAACATAGATCAGTCTTAGGTCCTGACTGTTAGTGATTTTGATGCGATCACAACTTATGGAATACAGCTAATAAATCCAAGAACAGCAAACGTCCAATAGTCGCTGGAACTTGCATCTATCTCAAGAACAGGGTCTTGATGCTCACTTTCTTAATATAGAGAGGTGGATGCACATGTGGTGCTCATCATATATTTCCATGGGCCGAGTCAGCACGCACGGGCCCCAATATTTTCATTAATTTAATAAAAAAAAATTATTTGTCTTACCTTCAAAATCCCTCAAGTGCCACCCAGTGTCTCCCTTCTGTCAAACTCAATGTCAACTGCCTGTTGTTCAGTACAATCTGTTTCTAACTACAAAGACGCCAAGATGGATAAGCACAATTGCGGACAAAGACAGAAAAGGGTCCCTGTGAAAGAATAATATATGGGCCATTTGCAGGCCAATAGCTCATCATAATGCACATTGCCACCTGCTTTGCAGAAAAAAATGGGTCCCTTATTGTGGGCCCGTGTGTGGCTGCACAGTTTGCATCAATGTCGTAGAAGTAGGGTTTGGGTATTTATCCCTTTATTTCTACTGCCGTGTCTTGGAATAACGGAAAGGTAGGAATTTAGTTTGGGACAGCGAAAAATTGTGTGATAGAAAGGATGTTCCAGCACATTTAGTGCTGCAAAGATGCTGATAAAATGGAACCACACACTCAAAGACTGGATAGGGCAAGAGAATCAGGGCCATTCCTGCATGTATTACATTGGTCTTTATCTTATAGGGACGAGGGCGGCAAGACTTTTCTACAGATGAATGAAATGTCAGAAATCTCATTCACTTTGCTGGTTCTTTAAAAAAATCAAAAATGCGTGAAAAAAATACGGCAAAAAGCAACGTATAAACAAGCCCTAAATAAGGATCTTTTTTTTTAAATTTTTTAAGGATGAAATCTTTATACATAAGATACTGTTTGAGGAATGGAAACAGAGCGCAGGCGAGTTCTCGATGGAATCTTCATTATTTTCGCGGATGTCCGAAACCAGAATCTCCCTTTGAAATGACATTTGTATTATTGCGAGGCGCGTACCTGACAGGGTTAATTCCACAACAGGTTCTAGTCCCACGTAATCCTGTCGTGTGTGCCGCTGAACAAATTGGAATACGAGCACGTCCGAAAATATCATTTCCTTTGAAAACAGGAGATGTTGCCAATTTGTAATAAAAAATGAAACATCTATTCCGTGGGCAGAGGGAAGATGTTGAATTGTGACGCCGGCCTCGAGGTCAGGCACAGCGATATCGGCATGGTAGATACTTCAAGCTGTCACACTGAGTTCCCTGCACTGTTCAGCAGTTTACCTCCGGAGCAGCGATACAACGACAAGCGCCGCTTTTATTTGGTAAATGAATTCATCACATGTGGCTGCCGGTCGGGGCTTCGAGTATTCCGCGCACTCGAAATAATGCATCTTTTCTACAACAGTTTGCAAATGACAAATGTGTATGACTGTGGAGTCGTAAATAAAATGACATTTTTTAAATTGTATTTTTATGGCACAAAGCAAAGAAGTCTGTAGGGGCTGCCAGTCCTGGAATGCTGAGAACACGACAAGCGCAAGAGAAAGCGGTGTACATAGTGAAGATCTTCATGGTCAAAGCAAGAAGGTTCATAGAATATTGCAAAAATGAATAAAGTAGTATATAAGTAAAGTGATACATAAAGTATGTAGTAATAGACAAGTAATATATAAAGTATGTAGCAATATACAAGAAATATATAAAGTATGTAGTAATATACAAGTAATATATAAAGTATGTAGTAATATACAAGTAATATATAAAGTATGTAGTAATATATAACTAATATATAAAGTATGTAGTAATATATAAAGTATGTAGTAATATACAAGTAATATATAAAGTATGTAGTAAATTATAATAAATATAATAATATAAAGTATGTAGTAATATACAAGTAATATATAAAGTATGTAGTAATATACAAGAAATATATAAAGTATGTAGTAATATATAACTAATATAAAGTATGTAGTAATATACAAGTAATATATAAAGTAATGTAGTAATATATAACTAATATATAAAGTATGTAGTAATATACAAGTAATATATAAAGTATGTAGTAATATATAACTAATATATAAAGTTTGTAGTAATAAAAAGTATGTAGTAATATACAAGTAATATATAAAGTATGTAGTAATATATAACTAATATATAAAGTATGTAGTAATATACAAGTAATATATAAAGTATGTAGTAATATACAAGTAATATATAAAGTATGTAGTAATATATAAATAATATATAAAGTATGTAGTAATATATAAACTTAATATATAAAGTATGTAGTAATATACAAGTAATATATAAAGTATGTAGTAATATACAATAATATAAAGTATGTAGTAATATATAACTAATATATAAAGTATGTAGTAATATATAAATATAAAGTATGTAGTAATATACAAGTAATATATAAAGTATGTAGTAATATATAAAACTAATATATAAAGTATGTAGTAATATACAAGTAATATATAAAGTATGTAGTAATATACAATAATATATAAAGTATGTAGTAATATATAACTAAATATATAAAGTATTAGTAGTATATTACAAATATAATATAATAAAGTATGTAGTAATATATACAATAATATATAAAGTATGTAGTAATATATAACTAATATATAAAGTATGTAGTAATATATAACTAATATATAAAGTATGTAGTAATATACAAGAAATATATAAAGTATGTAGTATTAATATATAAAGTATGTAGTAATATAAATAAATATAAAGTATGTAGTAATATATAACTAATATATAAAGTATGTAGTAATATACAATAATATATAAAGTATGTGTATAAATATAAAGTATATATATAAAGTAGTATATTAGTAAGTAGATATATAACTAATATATAAATATGTAGTATTAAGTAATATATAAAGTATGTAGTATATATAACTAATATATAAAGTATGTAGTAATATAAATAATATATAAAGTATGTAGTAATATATAACTAATATATAAAGTATGTAGTAATATTATAAAGTAGTAAATATACAATAAAGTATGTAGTAATAAAATATATATAAAGTATGTAGTAATATAACAAGTAATATATAAAGTATGTAGTTAATATATAACTAATATATAAAGTATGTAGTAATATACAAGTAATATATAAAGTATGTAGTAATATACAATAATATATAAAGTATGTAGTAATATATAACTATTATAAGTATGTAGTAATATAAAGTAATGTAAAGTATTATATAAGTAATATATAAAGTATGTAGTAATATATAACTATATTATATAAAGTATGTAGTAGTATTATAACAATATATATAAAGTATGTAGTAATATACAAGTAATATATAAAGTATGTAGTATATATATATAAGTTGTAGTAATATAAAGTTATAATATAAAGTATGTAGTAATATATAACTAATATATAAAGTATGTAGTAATATACAAGTAATATATAAAGTATGTAGTAATATACAAGAAATATATAAAGTATGTAGTAATATATAACTAATATATAAAGTATGTAGTAATATACAAGTAATATATAAAGTATGTAGTAATATACAAGTAATATATAAAGTATGTAGTAATATATAACTAATATATAAAGTATGTAGTAATATATAACTAATATATAAAGTATGTAGTAATATACAAGAAATATATAAAGTATGTAGTAATATATAACTAATATATAAAGTATGTAGTATTATATAACTAATATATAAAGTATGTAGTTATATATAACTAATATATAAAGTATGTAGTAATATACAAGTAATATATAAAGTATGTAGTAATATATAACTAATATATAAAGTATGTAGTTACAATATATTATAATAACTAATATATAAAGTATGTAGTAATATACAAGTAATATATAAAGTATGTAGTAATATACAAGTAAAATGATATATAAAGGATTTAGTAATATATAAGTAATATACTGGTTGGGCCATTTATATGGATACACCTAAATAAAATGGGAATGGTTGGTGATATCAAGTTCCTGTTTGTGGCACATTAGTATATGGGAGGTGGAAAACTTTTCAAGATGGGTGGTGACCATGGTGGCCATTTTGAAGTCGGCTATTTTGGAACCAACTTTATTTTTTTCAATGGGAAGAGGGTCATGTGACACATAAACTTATTGGGAATTTCACAAGAAAAACAATGGTGTGCTTGAGTTTAACATACATTTATTCTTTCATGAGTTATTTATAAGTTTATGACCACTTATAAAATGTGTTCAAAGTGCTGCCCGTTGTGTTGGATTGTCAATGCAACCCTCTTCTCCCACTCTTGACGCACTGATAGCAACATTGCAGAAGAAATGCTAGCACAGGCTTCCAGTATCCGTTTTTTCAGATGCTGCACATCTCGTATCTTCACAGCATAGACAATTGCCTTCAGATGACCCCAAAGATAAAAGTCTAATGGGGTCACATCAGGAGACCTTGGTGGCCATTCAACTGGCCCAGGACGACCAATCCACTTTCCAGGAAACTGAAGATGGCACGTTCCCTGAGTTTTTCCAGCAAGATGGTGCACCACCACATTATGGGTGTCAGGTCTGAGCATTCCTACATGAACAGTTTCCTGGAAAGTGGATCGGTCAGGAACCATGTAATGCCTGAATTTCACTTTGAGAGTATTACAGAGGAACTAACAACCCTATGAACCCATGATCAACTTGTTAATTGATATGCTTCACTTAGTGAGATGGATTCTCTAAGCCGTAGGTCAGGGTGAGCAGCCCAGACCACAGGTGTTGATACAGCAGAGATGGATAAACTGGATTGCGTGTAGGATAGTGAGGATAAGTAGATCTGGATATGCTAGATGGCATAGTAGACAAGGGAGCTGGTTTTCTGAAACAGCATGTGGAACAGTGAGGATTAGTAGAGCTGGATATTCTGTCCTCATGCACGTTAGCAGGGTGTGCAATGAGACATGTAGCTAAACCCCCTGTCTTCTTTAAGAAAAAGAGGCTGTAAAATTGTAACCTTCTTTTATTGATTGCAGATGTGACAGGAAAGGGTAAAACTATAGAATGCAATAATAAGAGCATTTCAGAATATATAACTGTACAGAGCATGAAACACAAATAGTTTACAATATACAGAATACACAAACTGATTATTACCTACTTAGTACAACAAACGTACTGATAAACACAGGATTATAAACACAGATAGTGCTTACCGACTATGCTTAGAGAAGGCTGTTTAAGAAACATGAAGAACACGAGTGATGTAGTTTCTCTTAAGGCACATGGAGAATAAATGGCTGCTGTCCTCCTTCAGTGTGATACACAAGACTATAATGCAACAGGAACAATCCCACAATGCTCTTGGAATTTCCCACAAGACATTACAAATTAAACTAGAATCTATGCATCAAACAGCCAGCAGGTGGCGCTTCTACCTTACAACATAAAATGTAAGAAAGACCAATACATTCAAAGATTGCAATGTCTATAACAATTGGAGACATAAAAACGATGACTATACTTTCTAGACAGCAATTATATGGCTGGACAGAACATCCCCGCTTGACGTCAGCCGACGTCACTATTGTGTTTATTGGACGAGAACAGCAGAACGAGTTCCCCTACTGGCCTGAGGAACAATTTGGTCTCGCTTTGTTTCCCTATTTTTACTTCCACCTTACGTACGATTCCATCCTTACTTGGGAATGTCTGAGTAATGAGACCTAATGGCCATTCATTTCTCCGAGACTGACAGTCTTTCATTAGTATTACATCGCCAGGCTGGAGGTTAGGCTTGCTGGTTTGCCACTTTTTCCTCTGCTGCAGGATAGGCAGGTACTGTTTTTTCCACTTGTCCCAAAAGGCATTGGAGAGACTCTGCACTTGTTCCATCGACTCCTGTAACGGTCCTTGTAAGACTGAGCTATGTGGGTCAGCAGGCGATGGCACGAACAAGTGAATTCCAAGTAGAGAACCTACTGAATCGCTGAGATCCCAGGTGGCGCTTCAAAGTTTCAGTATGTAACGCAGACACTTGAGGGCGAATTTCAACGTCAGCATGTGGATCTACTAGTTCAAACAAGGACGTTTCTGTCATGTTGGGCAATGACCTACACAAAAACTCAGGGCCTGTAAACCAAATCGTGTCTTTGAGGCGATTGGCAGCAACAAATCTGGTAGCCTGGTCCGCAGGGTTGAGATGTGTAGGCACATATTTCCATTGTTCAGGTGAGGTAGACCTTCGAATTCTGAGCACTCTGTTGCTAACATAGACATAGAAGCGTCTCACTTCGTTATGGATGTACCCAAGTACTATCCTGCTGTCAGTGTAGAACTCAAAGTCTTTAATTTCTAGATTATTTCCATAGCAATGAGTTCTGCCAACTCGACTGCTAACACGGCGGCACAAAGTTCCAGGCGTGGTACGGTGTGTTCACGGAGCGGTGTTAGTTTTACTCTGCTCATGACAAACCCTACATGGCATTGTTGACTTGTGTCTATCGTCCTCAAATAGGCTACCGCAGCAATAGCTTTGATTGAAGCATCGGAGAACACACAAAGGTTTTGTGTCTCTATCTTGGTACTCGGTACAGACACATACGAACGTGTTATATGAAGGCTTGACAAGGCTGTGGGGAATTTTTCCAGATCATCCACTTGGTTTTCTCTTTTGTGGGAAGAGGAGTATCCCAGTTTGTCACCTCTGTGGTGAACTCTCTTAACATAGCCTTGCCCTCGATGACTACAGGAACTACAAACCCCAGTGGGTCATACAAACTGCTTATGGTAGACAGTACTCCTCTGCGAGTAAAGGGTTTATCTTCTCTGTTAACCTGGAAGGTGAAGGTATCAGCTTTTATGTCCCATAGTAGGCCGAGGCTCCGCTGCATCGGTAGGGAGTCTATGCCTAGATCTAAATTCTTCAAGTCACTTGAATGATCCTCAGGAGGTAAGGCTTCCATCACTTCCTTGCTGTTAGAAGCGATCTTGTGCAACCTCAGGTTAGATACAGCGAGCATGTCCTTGGCTCTTTTCAGAAGACTAATCGCGGTCTCGTTTGTTGGCATCGATTTCAAACAGTCATCCACATAGAAATCTTTCTCTATAAACAGTCTGGCATCCGTTCCGTACTCTGCTTCAACCTCTTGAGCCGCGCGTCTCAGCCCATAGATGGCTACTGCAGGAGAAGGACTATTACCAAAAATATGTACCTTCATACGATACTCCGTAATCTCTTTGGAAGGATCGTTATCCTTGAACCACAAGAATCTCAAGAAATTTCTATGTTCCTCTTTAACAAAGAAGCAGTGGAACATCTGTTGGATGTCTGCTGTGAATGCAATGGAGTCTCTACGAAAACGGATAAGCACTCCTAAAAGTTTGTTGTTCAGATCCGGGCCTGATAACAAGACATCATTCAATGAAACACCTTCATACTTAGCACTCGAATCAAATACTACTCTGATTTGACCTGGCTTTTTCGGGTGATACACTCCAAACAGAGGCAGGTACCAACGTTCTTCAGCATCTTGAAGTGTGGGTGCTAACTCTGCATGACCGTTTTTAAATATTTTCTCCATGAAGGTAAAGAAATGACCTTTCATCTCTGGTTTATTATGAAAGCTGTGCCTGAGGGAGACAAATCGTTTGTAAACTTGTTCTCTGTTGTTAGGCAAGCGTTGTCTTTGAGGCTTGAAGGGTAGAGGTGCAATCCAGTTCTTCGTTTTGTCCTGCACCATTCCTTGCTCCATCATCTCTAAGAACAGTTTATCTTCAAATGACATTGCTATACGATTATCTTCTTTGGTTTTGTGGAAGACTGTACACCCAAGTTGAACTTGGTCCCAATTCTGAATGCAATCATCATTGGCACTACTCGCTAAGATACTTGGTGCTGAAGTACTGTGTAGCAGCTCCTTTATGAAGTATAGGAAAGATGTGTATCTTCGTACCGTGTTAGCCAGTAGATAGAAAAATATTTAGACTTGAGAGTCCTCAGTGGTTGATACCTTTTAATGGCTAACTGAAAAGATGGTAACAAATTGCAAGCTTTCGAGACTACTCCAGTCTCTTCATCAGGCAAAGACTAAAACAAAAACTGAAGAATCACATATATATATATACACAAGAGGACACAGGAATAGTGCAATAGGTAAGACAAGTGACGTGAAGCAGAACTGTCATTATGGCAGAGGAATGAACATAAATATTGGAACAGATCATAGATAAGGAGAGAGTTTTATTACCCTCTGATTGGGGTCTGGTGTTGCTTTTTGATGCCCCTAGAAGGTCAGAGACGCAGATTCCTTAATTGATATAGAATGACATGAATCCATGTGACACGTTCATTCCAGCACTAAGAGTGTCAAAGGTCATCATAAGTTTGTATTCCCAAACCTTTCTATCTTCTCAGATTTGAAGTTAGATTTTAATACCAGTAATTCCATATCCATCATGCTATGACCGGCATACAAAAGTGTTTTGCCACAGGTAAATCCATTCTTTTTCTCTTATCGTGTGGCGATGAGAATTCATCCTTGTTCTCAGTTTTTGCCCGGTCCTCCCCCACATACAGACCCCCAGTTGGACATTTAGTACATATAATTAGGTACACCACATTAGATGTGATGCAGCTGAAAGTACCTGGGATCTTGTAGTCCTGATGGGAGTTGGGTATCTTTATCTTGTCCGTGGTCATTATAGATGCACATGTTTTACACTTCTTCTGTTTGCAAGGAAAGGTTCCTGCAGCTGTTGGGGAGGACAGGGAGCTTCTGACAATGATGCTCTTAGATTTGGGGGCTGCCTAAAACATAGTAGTGGGGGGTCTGGAAATAAGGATTGTAATCGGGCATCTTTTTGTAGTAAAGGTTGTAGTTTCCGTGCAGCTCCCCTTAGCATCTCCAGATTTGGATTGTAGGTGACCACTAAAAGGCACCCGGTTATTTTCTTCTTTAGTTTTGTAATGTAGCAGGTGATTCCTTGATATTCTGGTGGCTCTTGTAATTTGGTTTTCAATTGTTCTTGGATGGTAGCCCTGGTTCAAAAAAGTCTTTCTGAGGCGACCAAGGTGTTCATCTCTATCCATGGGGTTGGAACATATACGGTTGTATCTGATGGCTTGGCTGTAGACTATAGAGTTTTTTATGTGTTTTGGATGGAAACTGTCCCATTTAAGGTATGTTGGACGGTCGATTCATGTCATTCTATATCAATTAAGGAATCTGCGTCTCTGACCTTCTAGGGCATCAAAAAGCAACACCAGACCCCAATCAGAGGGTAATAAAACTCTCTCCTTATCTATGATCTGTTCCAATATTTATGTTCATTCCTCTGCCATAATGACAGTTCTGCTTCACGTCACTTGTCTTACCTATTGCACTATTCCTGTGTCCTCTTGTGTATAATTATATGTGATTCTTCAGTTTTTGTTTTAGTCTTTGCCTGATGAAGAGACCGGAGTAGTCTCGAAAGCTTGCAATTTGTTACCATCTTTTCAGTTAGCCATTAAAAGGTATCAACCACTGAGGACTCTCAAGTCTAAATATTTTTCCTTTATGAAGTAGTGATTTTCACATGGTTGAAGGAGAGATGGACGTCCATTCTCGAGAGTCCTGGTAAACATGTTGTTAACTACTGTCGGTTTGTGTGTACCTCCTAAACAGACCTCTCCTACAATGACCCACCCAAGGTCAAGTCTCTGAGCATATGGAGCATTGTGTGAGCCATTGATCTGTTGTCTAACCTTGTGAACTTGTAGAATATCTCTCCCTAAGAGCAAGATTATTTGAGCCTCTGGGTCAAGGTTAGGAATCAGGCGTTCTATACGCTTCAGAGAGGATGGTACGATGCCACTTCAGGCGTAGGTATCTCTGACCTGTTGTCAGGAATCTGGTTACATTCCAATATGGTTGGTAAGGGCAGACACATTTGGCCATCTATAGACTCGACTACGTATCCTGTTGCTCCCTACCAGCTGTCTCTATTATACCGGCACAGGTTTTTAAAGAGTAAGGGGCTGGGTTCCTCTGACGTTAAAGCTATCAAAGAAGGCAGACTTGGCTAGTGACCTATTACTCTGATCATCTAAAATCACGTATACTTTGATGGCTTTGTCCTTTTCATCTGCTGGGTAGACTCTCACTAGGGAAATTTTAGAGCAAGACTTGCCTCCCATGAGATTTTCCACAAACTTCTGTACACTTAGAAGTAATGGCTGGAGTTTCAGTATTTGAGTCATTCAGCTCCCCGCTATGCTCTTGGGGCAAAGTATCTGATGGTGATCCAGGGTGTAGAACTGAGTTATGTTCGGTGCTGTCACATTCGGTACACCTTGCACTAACCTCACAGTCCCTGGCGAAGTGGGATGTTGAAGAGCGCATTTGTAGCAGATGCGATCTCCTTAAGGAAGGCCTTCCTTTCCTCCAATGACTTTTCTCTGAAAGCTCTGCACTTAAGTAAGGAATGTGGCTTCTTGTGTAAGGGACACTGCCTGCTTGGATCCTTGGATTTGTCTTCTCCTTGACTGGAGTTGAACTCTTTGTGAACTGGACCTGTGGAAGAAATGTTAGTTTTGTGGACCTCTACAGTTGTTCTACGGGGGTTTGCTAACAGAGTTATTGGCACATGACGACATGAAATCAAAGCTAGGGTCATTTCTAATTTTTGCTTGTTCTGAGACAAAATCTACAAACACATCGAATGGAGGAAACGGTACATTGTAAGTCTGTTTATACCTAGATCCATATGTAACCCATTTGTCTTGCAGGTTTATATGGGAGTTTCTGAACTATGGGGTTCACACCTCTAGCAGTGTCGAGATATGTCAACCCCACAAGATCTCCTTCTGCTTTTGCTACACATAACTCCATTAACAAGTCAGTTAATTCTCTGAGCTTTGAATAATCCTTGTTTGCTATTCTAGGAAAATCCTCTATTCTTTTAAACAAGGCATTTTCTATAACCTCTACTGAGCCATAGCATTCATCAAGTCTATTCCAAATTCTTTTGAGGCCGACATCTGGATAATTTATATTAATGTCTCTGATTCTCTTTGCGTGTTCGGCGGACTCACTTCCTAGCCATTTTACCAAGAGATCCACTTCTTCACTACATGATAGACCTATGTCTCTTATGGTATTTTTGAAGGAGGCTCGCCAAGCCCTGTAGTTTTCAGTGCGATCGCTGAACTTTACAAGTCCCTTAGTGATCAACTCACGTCGAGCAAGGAACTTGGCAAAGTCCATTGTGGCTTAATTGGCACTGATGCCAGCTGATGGAGTGTTGTCAGAGTACATGTGTGCGTGCGATCATACCTGTTAGGTGTCTCTGGTTTCGTCCAACTGCTGTAGTACCTTTCTGAAGCGAAGGGATTCTCTTTAAAACGGACAGATTTCGGACCTTCTGCTCTGGAGAAAGATTATTGTAGTCAGTATCATCCCAATGTGTATCTCCTTGCTTTCGGTAGGGACACTGATAGTTGGCTTTCTGGGGTCCGAATTATCTAGTTGGCTTGGCTTGTTGACAAAATGCTCTGTCTTCGCCTGTGGGTCTGGATCGTCATTTGGTTTGGAATGTCGATGGACGTACTCTGCAGTACGCTGCAATGGATCGTGAGTAACTCGTTGTAGACCTAGCACACTGCTGTGTCTGCTGTGTTCACCGTCGGAATATACGGCAGTTTCTAGGGCTTCTGCTTCTGCTATGGCAGCTGCTGTTTCTTTTTCAATAGCAAGTTTCTGTAATGTTGCTTCAAGACGCGCTTTCTCTGCGTCCAGGCAGGCTTGTTGGCGTGCCTTTTCTGCATCCAGGCATGCTTGTTGGTGTGCCTTTTCTGCATCCAGGCATGCTTGTTGTAGTTTCAATTCTATCTCCTGCTCAGCAAAGTGCTTCTTGCTTTTGCCGCTTCAACCTTTGCGCGGGCAATAGCGGCGGCATTGCTGACGGAGGATGTCTTGGAGGAACCAACTCGTGATGTCGTCTTGAAAGAGGATGCTCGTCCTTGAGACATGATTCGACAGTTGGGCGACCACTGTAATATCCCTTTGTCGGCTCTGCGTGGATAATGGCGGGCTCTGTATGGTCCGATTATTCGGTCCGACCGTTAAGAGATTGCTGCAATATCCGCATGCAATAACCGTATGCTTGGATAATGGGGGCTCTGTATGTCTGATCTTCTGAGCTTGTTCTCAGCAGTCGTTTTACTATTCTGTCCTCATGCACGTTAGCAGGGTGTGCGATGAGACATGTAGCTAAACCCCTGTCTTCTTTAAGAAAAAGAGGCTGTAAAATTGTAACCTTCTTTTATTGATTGCAGATGTGACAGGAAAGGGTAAAACTATAGAATGCAATAATAAGAGCATTTCAGAATATATAACTGTACAGAGCATGAAACACAAATAGTTTACAATATACAGAATACACAAACTGATTATTACCTACTTAGTACAACAAACGTACTGATAAACACAGGATTATAAACACAGATAGTGCTTACCGACTATGCTTAGAGCAGGCTGTTTAAGAAACATGAAGAACACGAGTGATGTAGTTTCTCTTAAGGCACATGGAGGAATAATGGCTGCTGTCCTCCTTCAGTGTGATACACAAGACCATAATGCAACAGGAACAATCCCACAATGCTCTTGGAATTTCCCACAAGACATCACAAATTAAACTAGAATCTATGCAATCAAACAGCCAGCAGGTGGCGCTTCTACCTTACAACATAAAATGTATGAAAGACCAATACATTCAAAGATTGCAATGTCTATAACAATTGGAGACATAAAAAACGATGACTATACTTTCTAGACAGCAATTATATGGCTGGACAGAACACTGGATGTGTGGACAGCCACCTTAGAATAGCAAAGCTGAGAGGAAGTACAATAACTTCGAGGAGCAGGTCATTAGATGTAGTTGGGCACCTTGGTGCAGCAGAGCGGAGTGTTGGAATAGCAAGTTATTTAGACAGACAGGTATTTTGATGCTCAGTGTGTAGACATCACCTTGGAACAGCAAAGTAGTATGGAAAGAAAGGTACCTACCTGTGGCAGAGCTGAGGGTGCGGACAGCATATTAGAATGGCAAAGTCAAAATCTATCCAGGCACCTTGGTATGGTAGAGCTGAGTGTGCGACAACATATTGAACAGCAGAGTCGAGTTGGCAGATAGACATTTATGTACGGCAGAGTCAAACTGGGTAACAGACACCTTAGTAAAGCTGAGATTAGTGTGTGGACAGCACCATGAAGCAACAGGGCCAAGTTTACATGTGGCTGGGCGCAGTGCAGGCACGTCATAGCAGTGTGTGTGTTTACTACCTGAATACTCAAGCAGTCTGCAGCTGCCAAATGGCCATAGAAGTTCTAAGGTCATTATGTCACAAGTGTGCACTGGATTATCATGGTAAACAGATAGGCACTGTCACATCCAGCTTTAAGCATCTCCTCTTGACACTTCACATCATTCGGTCTCCCACCTTACCATACTTAAATTATTTCCAAACCCCCAAGCCAGAAATATGCACATTCACATCTACTCTTCTGTACTGGGCTACACACAAATTCACCATCTGGAAAACTGCTCTTCATTGTTGTTTTGCTAGACCTGATGCTAATGCACCAAGCTGGAAGCCATCGCGAGCCACATATCATGGGCCCGAGAGCCACAGGTTGAGGACCCCTGCTCTATAGAAGTTTTAAGGCGAAAAAATATTTTACAAACATTTTCTTTATCTCCTTCCCGGCTCCTGGCTGTGATGTGTAATACCTGAAGGCTCAATGGTCTTATCTAACAACCATGTATAGGATCTGCAGGACTGAATCCCTATGTTTTGCTTGGTTAATGCTACGGACTAAACTGCAATCCGGATGTGTAACCTTTAAAATGGCAAAACGGCAATTCTTATACTACTTTGATAACAAACTTCTTAAGACAAGTGATGAATTTCATTAAAATTGCAGAAAGTTCCCTCATTTTAATAAATGCATTTCTCTATCATTACACCATGAAGCACTCCTCCCTCCATCCAAGTTTTTATCCTCTAATATTTTGCAGTCATCATATTATATGGCACTGTGTACTTACAATTGCTCATTTTGCCTTTCTACCCAGTTATTTATTCTCTTTTCTCTGCTCTATAAGGATCAGGAAGTCTCTTGTCCCTGCATTTTACCATGCCCCTCTTCACCTCCTGACCCCGCTGCTCTCTCTCTCCCCTACCAGGGACTTTTGCAGTGACTTGTGACTTATACATGAAAAATTGACCTCCTGTTTCACATAGAGCTTAGATGGATTCAGCTAGTCAGTTTTTAATCATGTGAGTCAAGATCTAATGGAAAAGAGAAGAATTAGCTGGGTAGAAAAGGCAAAATGAGCAATTGTAAGTACACAGTGAGGTATAATATCATGATTACTATACATTAAGAGGATATTTTTTTGATGGGAGGAGGACTTCTTTAAGTTAACACATGCTTCATCAAGAACAGTCTGCAAAATGTTTCTACACAATTTTGGAGTCAATAAAAAACCAAGTACCAAAAGTTCATAGAGAAACCTTCATATGCATTTCTAATCATGACAACCAGAGTAATCATACGTGTCCTATGCAAATGTTTCGCAGTTATCCAAGATTTAGAAGCCAGTTTTATAAGCCTTAGCGGCTTATTCTCTGCACTATCGATAAGATGGAGTGAATTTTTGAAGTTCAAAGAAATTTTTTTTTGAAAGTTTAGACTTTATGTACTTACTTGGCACAGGGTTCTCTGTTACCACTTAGACCTTGGAAGGTTACCAGCTAGAAATGGAGTTATCCATAAAGGACCGCAATGTGTGTCTCTACATGTGAATAATCCCCGATGATTCTAGCTGGAAACTAATTGTCCCCATATAAGCATTCTCTGCAAAGACAGGCAATAATGGCTGAAATGTTATAAATGAGTCATTACCTATGTATGCACAGTCAAAAAGAAAATGCGTCTATGCTACACTGCTCAGTGCAACGATTCCCATAGATGCTGCTTTACAATGAGATACAGGCAATATAAGGAGTCATTTGAAGCAAACTACACAGTTTGAGACCTTGTATCTTAGCACTGAGCATACTGACAGTAAAGTTGTTTTACATGGCCACCAAATCCGGAGGGTCCAGACACAGGCGTGACCCTGGTATCGTATGATACATTTATTCTTTTAAGGATTTTTCATTGTGTCGGAACTTACTGTGTGCATTACAGGACAGTGTAACTCGGTCTTTGTACTTTTCCCTCACATATAAGTAATTGCTATTAGTAATGGTCGAACCACTGGATGTTAAGTTCTGACGGGTTTGGCCGAACATTAAAAAAAGAGCGTTTCGGGTACCAGAAGAGTACTTGAACCCAGACCCCCATTCACATGAATGGGGTGTCCGAACATCCATTATTTGTTACTCTGTTATCTGCATGACAGCACAGCAAACACTGTAGACAGCTTGAGCCCGCAGCTATGACCAGACGTAAAAGTTTACCTTCAGTCACAGGCATCAGCTTATGGGACTGCTAATCCCATCCGCCTACACCTGTTGTCGCTGATAAAAGCAAGAGCAGGTGCCGCTGATGAGAGTATTCATTAGGCAGTGTCTGCGCTATAAATAAATACATTTTTTTTTAATGATGTGGGTTTCCCTGTATATTTTAATGCAACTCTCAGCTGTCAGCTTTATCATGGCTGGTTATCAGGAAGAGAGGGTCCACACGCCGTCCAGGCTGAAAACATGGGACAATGACTGCTGCTAGCGCAGCCTCAGTGACGAGTGGTAGCATCGAGGTTACTGAGGCTGCTTTCCCAGCCGACCAGTGAGCTACGGTGACCTCATGAGCTCACAGCTCCCCTGTAAGAAGTCTTACGTGCAGCATTGATTTAAGTGATTCACTGCAGTTCACCACTGAACTCAATGAGTTCGCTTGAGTTCATTATAACTATAAGAATTATTAATGTATAGATGTCTTATAAATCCTCTCCATTACTAACCCGTGGCTTGATGTCACCTGACAATACAAAGGTTACAACCCCACAAATATTCCCCACTTGCCACTGCCACAGGGCAAGTGGGAAGAGCTTGCAAAGCACCAGCTTTCTGGGGCATCTGCGGGCTGCTATTTTTAGTCTGGGAGGAGCCAATATCCATGGGCCTTTCCAGCCTGAGAATACCATCCCCCAGCTGTCTATTTTAGCTTGGCTGGTTGTCAAAAATGAGGGGCCCCATGCTGGTTTTTAAATTATTTATTTAAATAATTAAAAAAAGTGTGAGGAACTCTCTTTTCTTGATAACCAGCCATGCCAAAGTTGACAGCTAAGGGTTGCAGCCCGCAGCTGTCAGTTTTGCATGGCTGTTTTATCAAAAATACAGGGAACCCACGTCATTTTTAAAAATTTTTCATTTATTTATTTATAGCCATACACCGGCTAATGAATACTCTATTCAGCGGCACCTGCTCTCGCTGTGATATCAACGGAAGCTGCTGAATCGCCAGCAGAGTGGTCTGTAACCGCCTGTACTAGCAGAGATTGGGCTCGGCACAGCAGCAGATATTGTTATTCTTAGACCCATAGTAAAAAAAATAAATAGTCCCAGACAACCCCTTTAAGCTCCTTTTTTTTCTTTTATCTATGTGAATGTTAATAGTTAAAAAAGCACTCTCCTCCTCCCCTAAAAATTTGTAAAATTACTGTTATTGTGAAACATGTAAAGGATTTTCCACTACTAGGAAAACCCCTTCTTGATCTAAATGTTTGGGACAATAAAAAGCTTATATTCACCTCCTTGCTGGCGCCGTTCCAGTGGTTGTCATCACTCGTGGTCCCGGGACTCTCATGTGGATATTGTAACATGTGACCCCAGCTCCTAATCAGCGTTGGCATACTGTGTCCGCCTTTGAAAATTTTTGAATATGAAGAGGAAGTGAGACAGCACCCGCAGCCCTGACTTCCTCATGTTCAAAATGTCACAAGGAGGAGACAGTGACGCCAGCTCTGATTGGGCGCCGGGTCACATGTCACAATAACCACATGAGAGTCCCAGACCACAAGTGCCAACGTGTTGGAACGATGCCGGCACGGGAGGTGAGTATAGACTTTTTTATTTTATCGGCCCCAAAACATT
>JARQOD010000007.1:123910159-123936397 GCA_033576555.1 Oophaga sylvatica
AGCACAGCTTCAGCGCTCATTTAACAATGTCGCTTAATATGAGTATTTTGGCATGAAAGCTTCTCCTGTTATGTATTGGTAGCTGAGGAGAGCAGGAGAAAAAAACCACATAGGCAGCCAAACACCAGAGAGGTTGGAAACTAATAGGTTGCAGACCCCTAAACTAACCGCACAACTAGAAGCAGCCGTGGGACGTTCCTACGGTGCCCTAGACGCCTCGTCACAGCCGGAGAGATTAGCTAACCCTGAAGATGGAAAGAGGAAAGCTAACTGCCCCGAGTAGAGCCCCAAAAGAATAGGAAGCCCCCAAACATATAATGGCGGTTAGACAAGATGAAAACACGAACACAGACAGAAAATAGATTGAGCAAAAGCTGGGGCCCAAAACTGTCTAGATAGGACAGCACAGAGACAATACTGTCTGCAACCCAGAAAAACCCTAGGAAAAACTCCAACACTTCTAAATCCAAAAATCCTGAGATCACACGGTCTCGACCACCTATATCAGATCTCTGGTGTGCACACGCAGCTACCCAGCAGTAAAATATCACAAGAACTGAACAAATGAACAAATACTAAAAGAGGACAGAGACCAGCACAAGCCCCCAAAGGGGACCCGGCTGAACTCAAAAGCTAGGCATCAAAGACATGGAAAATCAAACCACAGTAAAATAAACAGAAAGTAACTTATCTGAATGATAGCAGGAGACAGCAGAAAAGCAAGCTGAATTCCAACCTACACCAGGAAGAACAATTGATCACCGGCAAGGATCATGGGAGGTCAGCTCACTTATATCAGGCCAGTCCGCCCCACCTGATAACCATTCCTCATTAGCAGGTGGTGGACTTTTGCTGTTCAACATAGGTTCAATACCCTCAGCAACCACCAGAGGGGGCTTCAGCTCCGAAGTCGTCTCCAACACGTTCACAACATTCTCCCCAGCATCTCATCCCTAAACACCTCAATTAAAATAAAGATGATTGTGATTATTAGTAGGTAATGAGGCCACTTGTATAGTATTGTAATTGACTAACATAGCTAGGAGCAAACATAGTGAAGGACATCCGTGTATCCGTGTGCTGTCCGTGGTCTGTGTGTCCGTGTTTTACATCTGTGTGTATGTGTCACAAATACTGGCGCCTGGGAAGAAGCAGCACAGTTCATGCTGATCCAAGGCACCGCTGGCTGCTGAATGCAGCTCTCATCATTGTCTACTGATCACTCTGGTCTCAGTGCAACCAGGAGACAATAACGGGTGTTGTAGTAAGGAGCAGTTGGGTAACTCCTGTGTTAAATAAAGAATTAAATAAAAAAATGTTGTGGGCTCCCATACAATTTTCATAACCAGCAAAGGGAAAGCCCACAGCTGGGGGCTGATTTTTATAACCTGGAACAAGGCTATTAATAGGAGCTCACAGCTGTTTGCTTAGCCTTTTCTGGTGAATTTACAGGGGACCCCAGAAAAAATTGATAAAGGGTCCCCCTATCAATTCAAACCAGAAAAGGCTAGACAGACAGCTGTGAGTTGGTATTAATAGTATGGGAAGAGGTCACAGATATTGCTCCCCCTCCAGGCTACCAACATCAGCCCTCAGCCGCCCCAGAAATTGTGCATCCATAAGATGCACCAAATCTGGTGCTTAGCCTCGCTCTTCCTACTTGCCCTGTGAAGGTGTCAAATAGGGTAATATTTGGGGGTTGATGTCACCTTTGTATTGTCAGGTGACATTAAGTCCAGGACTTAGTAATGGTGAGCATGAATAAAGTCCTTTATTTTAAATAAAAATACACACCCTGTTTACCAGATTTATTTAAAAATAAAAAACACAGCTATAATCATTTTACACCCATTCCATTGAACCCCTTGTCCCTTGTAAAAAAAAAAAAATACTAAAAAATAATACTCACCTTACACCCATTCCATTGAAGCCCTTGTCTCCTGCAAAAAATAAAAATAAAAAGAATCATATCCCTCACCTGTCCGAAGTGCTGATTTATCAAAGGATAAAAACTTTGATGGGAGTGTTTCCATAATGTTGTAGTGCTGGATAGCCCAATAGACCCATACACATTAGGTTACAGTCAGCTGATTTTGTTAGACTGACCAACCAATTAATGTTTGTGGGGGCCTCTCAACTCTCCCTTGACAGATTATGACGGGGAACGGAAGAGTCATGCAGTTTGAAATTAAACTCCTTTTTTTGTTTTCATGACCTCTGCATCATGTGAATCGAGACAATCAGGAGAAGTAGATAGTCTAGATGTTTCTGTTATTTAGAACCATACAGATAATGAGACAATTAAGCCACACATGTAGATCAAGAGTGCTAAACACTTGTAAATTAAAATACAAAATATTTTATTTCAACAAATATAAATTTTAGACATATAAAAACAGACTAGTATAAAAAGGAGGGTGCCTCAAACCATAAAAACACACATGGGTGAACAGCTACAGCAGTAGGACATCATACAAAATTATCTATACTCTATCTTGTTATTGAAAAAAGATCCCTTGAATATTAATTGGAAATGGTCAAATAATTTATATTCTCTGATTGATTAGCATTAAACAGGTAAATCCTAATTTCTAACTAATTAACATTAAAGGGTAAATTCCCATATCCATATGGATCTGCACAAAATCCCAGATCCCAGGGCTCTGACTCCTTCCCCTATGGTCGCTGCCCTGTGTTGTGCTCCACATGAGGTTTTACAACTCCATGACATCATCTCCCTAGACCTTTTAAGGTCCGTTTTGTCACACCCCCGTGTCTGAACATTAAACCATATTTGTGTCCTAAAGCCGTGTGTTTGAACTCTAACTTTAGCAAAGTCCTCATCAGTTCCCGTTGTTCTTTAGATGTCTGTGAACTGTTCTTCATTCCAGCAGGTTAACTCATATGTTGCCATATGTTTCTAGAATTATTAAAGTCTGTTTGCAATACCTGCACCTGCTGAACTTTAATGATTGATGTTACCATCGGAGCATACAACACATGGTAGGAGGCAAAAGCCAAATGCACGAATAATGCGCAACTTCCCACCACTGCAGCCTGTGATTTTGCTGTACAGTCATGGCCAAAAGTTTGAGAATGACACAAATATTATATTTTCACATGATCTGCTGCCCTCTGGTTTTTATGTGTGTTTGACAGATGTTTTATCACAGACAGAAATATAATTGCAAACATATGAGTAACAAAAGCTTATATTGACAGTTAGAATGAGTTAATGCAGCAAGTCAATATTTGCAGTGTTGACCCTTCTTCTTCAGGACCTCTGCAATTCTCCCTGGCATGCTCTCAATCAACTTCTGGACCAAATCCTGACTGATAGCAGTCCATTCTTGCACAAACAATGCTTTCATTTTGTCAGAATTTTTAGGGTTTTGTTTGTCCACCCGTCTCTTGATGATTGACCACAAGTTCTCAATGGCTTAAGATCTGGGGAGTTTACAGGCCATGGACCCAAAATCTCTATGTTTTGTTCCCTGAGCCATTTAGTTATCACCTTTGCTTTATGGCAAGGTGCTCCATCATGCTGGAAAAGGCATTGTTGATCGCCAAACTGCTCTTGGAGGGTTGGGAGAAGTTGCTCTTGGAGGACATTCTGTACCATTCTTTATTCATGGCTGTGTTTTTAGGCAAACTAGTAAACGAGTAAGGGGTGCTCACTAACATAAAAAGTGGTGCCAGGAGAAAAAAATCAACAGATATGAGTATAGCGAACTCCTGCACTCAAATGACCCAAGACAAAAAAATTCAAAAAAAAAGTATTTAATACAGGAAATAATTCAAATATGGTAGCAGGTTCAATGTGATGACAGACGTAACAAAAAATGAACAACGTTTCGGCTAGTAGCGCCTTTATCAAGTATAGTCTGTTTTCTGCAAAATATAAAATAAAGAGTATAAGAAACCAATACAAAAGAAATCAATACATAATGAAATTAAATAGAACCACATTAGTGGGAACCCAATCTCCATAAAGAAACTGTATAAAATAAAGATATAGGGAAAAACAAGCATATATAAATATACAACAATATAATATATAGTGATACCACAACTGAGTATTAGTATACAATTTTATCAAAAGATAGTACTAGGCCAGGGGATCCAAGAAATGGGAACAAAATAGTATCCATGACATATGGAAAAGAGGATATATTAGATCCCATTTCTGAGGAGATAGGAGACCAAAAAAGGGAGCCACAGGAAGGATACGATATATATATATATATATATATATATATATAGAAAAGGTATATGGAAGTATCTTAGGGAGCATATAAGAGAATGTATATGGAGGTAAAGACAGATACGTTACTATTGCTGATATAACCAGTCACAGGAGCGGAGAGTAGTTGAATCCTATATGAGAAAAGCCCATAGTGAGTATAAAAGCACTGAGGTGAAAAATAAAAGTACATGAAACTAAGTGCAAAGAAATAAGAAGATCAACCATTACCTTATAAGAGTGCTGACATATAAAGACAAAGAATCGCAGGCAAGGAACCGTGCAAAGAAACGTCCGGTGTCAGAGAGAGTGATCCGCGTGTGCAGGGACCAGAACGCCATGGAGGATTCTTATATCTGCGTGCGTGAACTAAAGAGAGAGTTCCGGGTTCAAAGGTGAGTAAACGGGGCAGAGATGCGCATGCGCAGTGCGGGAAAAGCCGAAAGGAGCCGAGAAACCGAAGGAGGAAGGACAGGAGAAATGAGAACAGAAAAGAATGCCAAGGCGCCTGCGCGCCGCGCTCCGAACTGAGTGTACATAAAGACTGAATAAAACAGAAGTGCGCATGCCCAGGAAGATGTAGCAAGGATTCACTGCTGCTCCGTGGCTCCCTGTGAAAAAGAGTATAAGGAAAAAAAATTAATAAATAATGACACAATAGTGAAAAAAAGGGGGGGAAAAAACAACATATAACTGGCTCAAAACGTTTGTAGCAATGATAATGAACAAATAAAAGGAACATACACATATATATATATATATATACACAAAGGTGTGGAAGCCAAATGAGCAAACCATCATAAATGATACGGCCTGATATCACATGGAACAACAGAGAAAGGGTCTAACATAGGCGACTAGGCATATATATAAAAAAATCTGCATTAACCCATAGGCAAAATGGTACCAGTAGAACGTCAAGAGTAGTCATAATCCTTGTTGAGACCAAAGGGGGCCAGAGTCTGAAGGGTGTGAATCCAGAATGATTCACGTTCCTTAAGAAGTTTCACCCTATCCCCACCTCGTCTGGAGGGAGGAACATGATCAATGACCTGGAATTTGAGCTGAGAAATGTTATGATGGTGTTGAAGAAAATGCGCCGGAATAGGAAGACAGGTGCGTCCGCACCTAATAGTCGACTTATGTTGCGAAATTCGATCGCGTACATGTTGTGTGGTTTCGCCGACATACCCTAACCCACAAGGGCATTAATAAAATA
This sequence comes from Oophaga sylvatica, assembly GCA_033576555.1. Taxonomy (NCBI): domain Eukaryota; kingdom Metazoa; phylum Chordata; class Amphibia; order Anura; family Dendrobatidae; genus Oophaga; species Oophaga sylvatica. The sequence continues at coordinate 123,915,622 of JARQOD010000007.1, forward strand.
GACAACAAACGACGAGTTTGTCATTGTGACATGTATATATACATATATTTATAGTTCCTAGACTTCTACATACTGTACAGTCATGGCCAAAAGTTTTGAGAATGACACAAATATTATATTTTCACATGATCTGCTGCCCTCTGGTTTTTATGTGTGTTTGACAGATGTTTTTATCACAGACAGAAATATAATTGCAAACATATGAGTAACAAAAGCTTATATTGACAGTTAGAATGAGTTAATGCAGCAAGTCAATATTTGCAGTGTTGACCCTTCTTCTTCAGGACCTCTGCAATTCTCCCTGGCATGCTCTCAATCAACTTCTGGACCAAATCCTGACTGATAGCAGTCCATTCTTGCACAATCAATGCTTTCATTTTGTCAGAATTTTTAGGTTTTTGTTTGTCCACCCGTCTCTTGATGATTGACCACAAGTTCTCAATGGGATTAAGATCTGGGGAGTTTCCAGGCCATGGACCCAAAATCTCTATGTTTTGTTCCCTGAGCCATTTAGTTATCACCTTTGCTTTATGGCAAGGTGCTCCATCATGCTGGAAAAGGCATTGTTGATCGCCAAACTGCTCTTGGAGGGTTGGGAGAAGTTGCTCTTGGAGGACATTCTGGTACCATTCTTTATTCATGGCTGTGTTTTTAGGCAAGACTGTGAGAGAGCCGATTCCCTTGGCTGAGAAGCAACCCCACACATGAATGGTTTCAGGATGCTTAACAATTGGCATGAGACAAGACTGGTGGTAGCGCTCACCTTGTCTTCTCCGAATGAGGCGTTTTCCTGATGTCCCAAACAATCGAAAAGGGGATTCATCAGAGAAAATAACTTTACCCCAGTCCTCAACAGTCCACTGCCTGTACCTTTTGCAGAATATCAGTCTGTCCATGATGTTTTTTCTGGAGAGAAGTGGCTTCTTTGCTGCCCTCCTTGAGACCAGGCCTTGCTCCAAGAGTCTCCGCCTCACAGTGCATGCAGATGCACTCACACCTGCCTGCTGCCATTCCTGAGCAAGCTCTGCACTGCTGGTAGCCCGATCCTGCAGCTGAAACACTTTTAAGAGACGGTCCTGGCGCTTGCTGGTCTTTCTTGGGCGCCCTGGAGCCTTTTTGCCAACAATGGAACCTCTCTCCTTGAAGTTCTTGATGATGCGATAGATTGTTGACTGAGGTGCAATCTTTCTAGCTGCGATACTCTTCCCTGTTAGGCCATTTTTGTGCATTGCAATGATGACTGCACATGTTTCTTTAGAGATAACCATGGTTAACAGAAGAGAAACAATGATGCCAAGCACCAGCCTCCTTTTAAAGTGTCCAGTGGTGTCATTCTTATTTAATAATGACAGATTGATCTCCAGCCATGTCCTCATCAACACCCACACCTGTGTTAATGGAGCAATCACTGAAAAGAGTTAGCTGGTCCTTTTAAGGCAGGGCTGCAATAATGTTGAAATGTGTTTTGGGGGATAAAGTTCATTTTCTAGCCAAATATTGACTTTGCAAGTAATTGCTGTTAAGCTGATCACTCTTTATAACATTCTGGAGTATATGCAAATTGCCATTAGAAAAAGTGAAGCAGTAGACTTTGTAAAAATTAATATTTGTGTCATTCTCAAAACATTTGGCCATGACTGTATGTGAGGTAGGACTGTGTATTAAGCTGATACTGTAATTGCAGTGACATCAGGAGGCAATACGGTGAGATTTGCCTCAAACAAGCAAAAATGACCAAGACTAACGCAGAAGAAACATATTAAAAAAACATTTGTACAACTCCGCTACTGTGCAGTTGATGCTTGACGTGAAGTCTTAGCTACCCTTTGAAGTATCCAGCAGGACTGCAGCTGGCAAGTATTAGAAATGTGTTAATAAATCATCAATCAACATGAAAATGCCACAGAAGCGATGAAAGAAAGTGAACAAACTAACTAATCGTCTGAAGGATGAGTTTGCTTTAATTTTTGGTTGGGAAAACTGTATGTACATTGGATATAAAAAGTCTTCATACCCCTGTTAAAATGCCAGGTTTTTGTCATGTTAAAAAAATCATACCAAGAAGAATCATGTCCGAACTTTTTCCACCTTTGATTTCGCCCATAATCTGCACAAAGCAATTGAGAAATAAAAGGAAATCATTTTGAGGGGTAAAATAAAAATAACAAAACTAAAATAATGTAGTTGCATAAGTGTGAACACCCTCTTATAACTGGGGAGAGGTTGTGTTCAGAATGAGCCAATCACATTTACACTCATGTTAAATAGTAGTCAGTAAACAGCTACCATAATTTTCAGCTATTCTGAACCCCAATTAAAGTTTAGCTGTTCTAGTAGGGTTTTCCAGATATTTTCTTAGTTAATTTTACAGCAAAACCCATGGTCCATAAACAGCTTACAACATAACTAATAACACACTGAGCTATTAGGGAACTTAAGAACAGGTTATATTTTGTAGTCAAATTTATATATGAGGTGGCCAAGATGATTGTCTATAAAATGATGGCAGTCTCAGGTTCAAAGCAGTAGTGGATGGTGAGATATGGAGCCTGAAAGTCAAAAGTTCAAACCATTGTTACCCTTTTTGCATATTGCAAATTGCAATGACTAAGAACATTGTCTAAAACACGTTTGCTCATAATTTTGTTTGTGATGGCAGCTGTTACTTTTTAGTATATGCAATAAAATGTTGGTTTTTATGGAAGATTTGGATACTGGATTTTTCCCGGTGGCACTATAAGGCCGGCGTCAGACACAACTACAAAAAATCGGTCCGTTTTAGTCGGTCGATTGTCGTATCAAAATGCAAACATCACACATCCTTCTGGCATCCGATTTTCCTTCAAAGATGCGATTTAATCGCATGTGTGTGTACCTTGTAACATCCGATTTTCATCCGACTTGCGAGAATTTCTCGCAGGCTTGCAAAACTGACATATAATGGATCCAAAAGAATAGTATTTCAATCACAAAAGAAAGAATAGATATATACACATAGAACACATATATATATATATATAAATACATATACATGTCATTGTGACATGTATATATACATATATTTATAGTTCCTAGACTTCTACATACTGTACAGTCATGGCCAAAAGTTTTGAGAATGACACAAATATTATATTTTCACATGATCTGCTGCCCTCTGGTTTTTATGTGTGTTTGACAGATGTTTTTATCACAGACAGAAATATAATTGCAAACATATGAGTAACAAAAGCTTATATTGACAGTTAGAATGAGTTAATGCAGCAAGTCAATATTTGCAGTGTTGACCCTTCTTCTTCAGGACCTCTGCAATTCTCCCTGGCATGCTCTCAATCAACTTCTGGACCAAATCCTGACTGATAGCAGTCCATTCTTGCACAATCAATGCTTTCATTTTGTCAGAATTTTTAGGTTTTTGTTTGTCCACCCGTCTCTTGATGATTGACCACAAGTTCTCAATGGGATTAAGATCTGGGGAGTTTCCAGGCCATGGACCCAAAATCTCTATGTTTTGTTCCCTGAGCCATTTAGTTATCACCTTTGCTTTATGGCAAGGTGCTCCATCATGCTGGAAAAGGCATTGTTGATCGCCAAACTGCTCTTGGAGGGTTGGGAGAAGTTGCTCTTGGAGGACATTCTGGTACCATTCTTTATTCATGGCTGTGTTTTTAGGCAAGACTGTGAGAGAGCCGATTCCCTTGGCTGAGAAGCAACCCCACACATGAATGGTTTCAGGATGCTTAACAGTTGGCATGAGACAAGACTGGTGGTAGCGCTTACCTTGTCTTCTCCGAATGAGGCGTTTTCCTGATGTCCCAAACAATCAAAAAGGGGATTCATCAGAGAAAATAACTTTACCCCAGTCCTCAGCAGTCCACTGCCTGTACCTTTTGCAGAATATCAGTCTGTCCATGATGTTTTTTTCTGGAGAGAAGTGGCTTCTTTGCTGCCCTCCTTGAGACCAGGCCTTGCTCCAAGAGTCTCTGCCTCACAGTGCGTGCAGATGCACTCACACCTGCCTGCTGCCATTCCTGAGCAAGCTCTGCACTGCTGGTAGCCCGATCCCGCAGCTGAAACACTTTTAAGAGACGGTCCTGGCGCTTGCTGGTCTTTCTTGGGCACCCTGGAGCCTTTTTGGCAACAATGGAACCTCTCTCCTTGAAGTTCTTGATGATGCGATAGATTGTTGACTGAGGTGCAATCTTTTTAGCTGCGATACTCTTCCCTGTTAGGCCATTTTTGTTAATTGCAATGATGACTGCACGTGTTTCTTTAGAGATAACCATGGTTAACAGAAGAGAAACAATGATGCCAAGCACCAGCCTCCTTTTAAAGTGTCCAGTGGTGTCATTCTTACTTAATCATGACAGATTGATCTCCAGCCATGTCCTCATCAACATCCACACCTGTGTTAATGGAGCAATCACTGAAAAGAGGTTAGCTGGTCCTTTTAAGGCAGGGCTGCAATGATGTTGAAATGTGTTTTGGAGGATAAAGTTCATTTTCTAGCCAAATATTGACTTTGCAAGTAATTGCTGTTAAGCTGATCATTCTTTATAACATTCTGGAGTATATGCAAATTGCCATTAGAAAAAGTGAAGCAGTAGACTTTGTAAAAATTAATATTTGTGTCATTCTCAAAACTTTTGGCCATGACTGTAATAGCCGCTAATTCAATTGCCGGCTTTTGTGAAATCACAGAAGCCGACATGAAATGAAAAATTGTTTCCACACAGTTAACCATGTAATTTCCTGTATTTTGATATATGGTTTGAACTTACAATTACATGAGTGTATTTGTGCAAAATTTCAGACATGTAGGGGTTAATTAAAGGTGTAAATTCGTTGAAAAAAAATGCGTGGGCTCCCGCTGTATTTTCTCCACCAGACAGACAAAGCAAGCGAGTGGGGGCAGATAATAATAGCCTAGGGAGGGTACATTTTTTTTGTGCCCCCCCTGGCTACTAAAATTTGCCCCCAGACCACCCAGAAAGGGCAAATCTATAATTAGATTCGCCCTTTCTGGCACTTTGCCCGTCTATTCCCATTGCCCTGTAGCGGTGGCGAATGGGTTAATAAGGCGTTAATGTCACCTTGGTATTGAAAGGTGACCTTAAGGCAGGTTAATAATTGAGAGCTGTCAATTAGACAACTATCAATTATTAATCCTATTGAAGTAAATAAAAAAACACAAACACACTTTAAGAATAAATAATTTTAATGAAATCAAAACACATTTTTTTGACCATCTTTTATTTCACTCTTAATCCGTTCGAAGCCCTTGTTCTTCTAAAATAAATATAAAATAATAAAACAACATTATTCTTACCTATCTGGCGATCTGTCACGTCCCACGATGTAATCCTTCACAAAGGGTTAACTAGCAATCAGATAAGCAGCGCAAGTAATCCTGCGTGCTCATCTGATAGCTCCTGAATGAATGAGCTTATCTCCTGCCGACAGGAGAGGATGTGATTAATGAATGAAGCTTAATTGATTGTATCCCACTTTCACGTTAGGTCAGGTCACTGAAGTGAAAGTGGCAATAAATCAATTAAGCTCCATTCATGAATCTCTTCCTCTCCTTTCGCTGGGAGAGTAACTGATTCATTCATGGGGTTACAACTCGGAGAGAGCATTAGCTTTCTGCAAGCTGTAACCTGTTAACCCTTTCTGATGGATTACACCGTGGGACCTGACTGTACATCGGATTGGTAAGAATAATTTTGCTTTTTTATTTTATTTTTATTACAGGAAATGGTTTTAGCAGGAAAATAAAATATGGTCAAAAACTGTGTGATTATTTCATTAAACTTCTTTTTTATTAAACTGTGTGTGTTTGATTTTTCTTTCATACAGTAGGATTAATAATTGATAGTTGTCTAATTGACAGCTCTCAATTATTAACCTGGCTTAAACTCACCTTTCAATAGCAAGGTGGGTTTAACCCCTTATTAACCCATTCGCCACCGCTACAGGGCAATGGGAATAGACAGGCAAAGTGCCAGAAAGGGCGAATCTAATTATAGATTCGCCCTTTCTGGGGTGTCTGGGGGCAGATGTTAGTAGCCAGGGGGGGCACAAAAAAATGTACCCTCCCTAGGCTATTATCTGCCCCCACTCGCTTGCTTTGTCTGTCTGGTGGAGAAAATACAGCGGGAGCACACGCATTTTTTCTCAACGAATTTACACCTTTAATTAACCCCTACATGTCTGAAATTTTGCACAAATACACATATGTAATTGTAAGTTCAAACCATATATCAAAATACAGGAAATGACATGGTTAACTGTGTCTAAACAATGTATCATTTCATGTCGGCTTCTGTGATTTCACAAAAGCCGGCAATTGAATTAGCGGCTATTACAGTATGTAGAAGTGTAAGAACTATAAATATATGTATATGTATGTGTCACAATGACATATATAATATATATATATTATATATTATCTATGTGTGTATATGTATTGATTCTATTCTTTATTAAAGCTGTCAGTGTGATTTTACAGTATAGCCGGGGATGAATTGCCAGCTTTTCTAAAGGACACCGATGCGATTTAATCGCAAGTCACACATGCAGTCCGTTTGTAATCAGATTTTTCATCGCTCCCATAGACTTGCATTGGCGATAGTCGACCCACAATCGGTGACAATCGCAGCATGCTGCGATTGCACACGGACGTTTAAAACGGACCACAAAAAATCTGATACTGGGACTGCTCCATAGATTAACATAGGGCAGACTGCAATACGATATTTCATCGTATTGCAGTCGTCCGATTCTGTCGCCAGTGTGACGCCGGCCTAAGTCTCCTTGCACGGATTGTCTAGTAGGTGACCTGACCTTTCCAATTTTTTTTATTTGCGTATACAGATTAAGGGCCCGATTCAGTAAGACTGGTGTTTTGTACCCCAGTTTAGCTGAGCAGCACACTGCAGTAAGATGTTTCTGATTCATTAAGAGTTGTGCGTGTCTTAATGAATTTGGCAAATTTTTCCAACTGCCTCCCGCATCCGCCAAAAATGTTAATGAAGTACATTTCAAATGTAATTTATGTCACTTTTCGTGGCTTAAAGGCTCATGAATCATGCCCTATCTACCCCAGCTATGCCCACTTTTCTAATAGTTGGCTGAGCTGGCCAGGGGTGGCATAACAACTAGAAACATTTAACTCAACTTCGAGCTGTACAAAAATTTTGTGATATTTCAAGAATTTTTATCCCAGAATGCTTGTGAAAATGTCTATGAATCGGGCCCAAAGTTTTTTTTGGTTTGGTTTATTCTGCAACATTTAGGAATAGGAGCATTAAAACCAACAAGCAAATTGAGCCTCTTAAAGGGAATCTGTCAATAGGACCAACTCCTCTAAACCCTCTATATGGGCATGCAGGTCATAGTAAGCTGAATAAAATGATACCTTGAGATCTGCGATCCAATGTCTTATTCCAGAGAAATCCATGCTTTTCTTCATATGTAAATGAGGTGCTAAGATATATGGGCTGGACATAGATCTCCCTGAGAATCTGCCTCCAGAGCTTTTTTAAATGACAGGGGTCTCATAGCATTATCAGTGTGAGACATGTAGATCAGGAGAGCAGACTGTCAGCCATTACATGTCTCACACCAGTAATGCTCCCTTTAATTTAAAACAAGCTATGGAGTTAAGGCACTGCCACACTTAGCGATCGCACCAGCGATCACGACAACGACTTAACCTGGCGAGATCGCTAGTGCGATCACTATGTGATCGCTAGTTAGATTCCAAACACAACTCATCAGCGATCTGTGATTCCAAACACATCTTATCAGCGATCTGTATAACGACCTCCGCGGTCGTTGGGAAAACCTAGTCCCACCTGCGATGCTGGTGAAGTCGTTCATAAAGGGTGTCACACTCAGCGATTCAGGCTCACCAGCGGGACACCAACGACCAAAAAATGGCTCAGAACGTTCATAAGCGATCAACGACATCTCAGCAGGGGCCACATCGCTGCTACATGTCACACAGCTAAGTCGCTAACGAGATCGCTACTGTGTCATAAATGGTGACGCAGTAGCGAGCTCGCTAGCGATCTCGCTTAGGCTACTTTCACACTTCAGGCTTTTTGTATCAGGCGCGATCCGGCGTGTTTTTAAAAAAACGCATCCGGTACCGGATGCGTTTTTTTACCATTGACTTACATTAGCGCCGGATCGCGCCTGATGTCACTGCGTTGCATCCGTTTTTGGCCCGATCCGTCGGAAATGTACATTCCGGCGGCCGGCCAAGACGCTTGCTGCAACGTTTAATTTTTTTTTTTTTCCCGGAGCCGCCTGATAGAGCCTGAATCGGCACTTCAGGCGGCCGGAAACAATGCAAATCTATGGAGCCGGACCAGTATTTTGACAAATCCGTCAGAAAACTGATCCGGAATCCAAGGTCTCTCTCTCTCTCTCTCTCTCTCTCGACATTGGAGCCTGCATTTTCAACATGGAAAATTTTCTCTTTCCGGGTTGAAAAGGTCAGGACGGATCCGGCAAAAAAACTGATCAGTTGCATCAGTTTTTTAAAATCAGCGCCGGATCCGTCCTGTCAGGCATAGGACGGATTATGCCTGACACAAAACCTGAAGTGTGAAAGTAGCCTTAGTGTGGCATACCCTTTAGATTCTTACAGAGATCTATGTCAGGCCCATAGATCTTAACAGCTAATTTACATATTAAGAAAAGCATGTATTTCTCTGGAATAAGATAACAGATCGCAGATATCAAGGTATCGTTTTATTCAGCTTCCTATGACCTACATGCCCATATAAACGGCTTAGGAGGGTTGATATAAGAGACAGATTTCCTTTAAAATGACAGTAACATAATGCTCTGTGTACCACTGTATCTGCAGTTCTGTTCAGTTATATTGAGCTTTTGTAATGTATTCTGTGATTCTTCATCTAAGAAGAACGTCTCAAGAACCCCACCCTAAATAAAGACAATTTTAGCTGAATTTGAGAGCCACTGTCAACTTTTAGCTCATCTAAAGCTTATACTTCTCAAAAGTTCTGAGCTATCAATAGTTCCTTCTCAGGGTGTATCTTGTATCTATTAGGCCCTCAATACTGTATGAGATTTGCACTATTGCTTTCCCATATGGGGCAGGAGGACAATATGGTGTGCAAACAGCGGCCTGACAGATTTACTTTATAAATCTACGGCAGTTTATAGCACAGATGTCAGATTATGACGCACAGTCATCTCTAGGAATTTGGCTCATCTTACTCCACTGGACTGTACTGGACTTTACTTTAAAAAAGGGAAAAATAAATAGCTTCATGAGCTAACCACCATATCTTTTAATTCTACACATGATATTTCTAGAAAGCTGATGAGGCAGTTAGTCTGAGTACTATCCATTACTTATGTTTCCATACTTTTGTTTTTAAATGTCCTTCAGCCATGGCAACTTGATGGATGAAGGGTCTGTAAAAAGATCAATTGTCACGCTGTTACTGCGTACAGAAGGTCAGGGTCCTATGCTGACCCTAAGCTGGGGCCCTGACTAATCCCTCTACCTGGAGGTACTGTTAATGGTACAGAGGTCCAGGCCGCCAGCGTAACCCTACCTCCTGAGAATCCCTGAACCTCAGTAATCTAGTCCTGAGAAGGACCCCGATCACAACAGTAGGGGATAGGGTAGTAAATGCTTATACACAGTACTAGACTAACGAGACAGTACAAGGGGAAAACCAAAAACCACCTTGCATACAAAAACTCACACCACAATAACAGAGGGAACACAAACGGGTAAGGATATAAATGATAAAGCAAGGAAGGGAAAAATCCACACCGAGTACCCTTCGCTCCAAACTCTTCAATACCACGATCCGCTCTGATGGTCTGTATGAAATGCTTTCACCGACAACTACCCAATCAGACCGGCAGGTATTTGAAGTAGTCCCAATACTGCAGAATGAACTGCAGCTGGGTGAGGCTGGGCCTCGTCTAGCACAGAGAGAGAGAATTAACTCCCTCACTGCCGAAAAACACCAAGCACCAAAAACTCAGCTGCGAGAAGTAAGGCTGTGCAATCGCGACGATCTTCGTGGCGACACACCCGTGACATCAATCTTGTGTAAGGCTAGATAGGTCCACCAATGTCCTCTTCCACAATTATTTTTATAGTATCAAGCCATCAGGTTGCTGGTCTTCCTCTTGACCTTGTTCCTTCAATTCTTCCGACCATGATGGCCTTCTCCAGCAGTCCAATGGGCCTCCGTGCAAGATTTGGACCAGGGCTCCCCCTCCATCCTGGTATATACAAGTGCTCCATCCTGGTAAATATGTCCCTCTGTTATGCCCAACAGTGGCGCACGTGGTTCGTGGACCCACTATGCAACAGGGCTGGGCTTACCTTGAAAGCTAAGTGGCTACCTGGTGTTCACCAGAGCTCCTGATGGTGGAGACAGGCTGGGCTGCAGGTAGCCACCAGGTACCATTCCTAGGCTGAACCCGATACTGCAGCTGCTGACCCCAGGAGTCAGGTAAGCTGACACTGATTAAGAACTAATGCTCTGTTCAGACTAGTAAGTTCTGGCTGCTCTACAGAATGGTTACTGACAAGGATTCGGGCTATGTTCAGACTTGGCTAATTCGGAGACTGGTTCTAGCAGGCCAGATAGAAATGGACTGGGGGCTGAGGTTTCTGGAACTGGCCGCACACAGACCAGGGGAGCAGGTTCAGTACCCTGGCCACACCAGGACCAGGTTCAAGACCCTGGTCACACGGGGAGCATGGAAGCAGGTTCAGGACTTGGCTGGCGGCTTGTATTGCAGTACAGGGACCTGATGGGCATCCAACTGAAATAGGCGCTTGTGTCGGCGGGCCCCACTCCCATATGGGTCTGGTCTCAGTCACATCTTCTGCGACCTTGATCGTTATGCCACTGTTTTTAGTTTAAATCCAGCTTGAAGCTCATAGAGGATGTAGATTACGAACTGCAGAGAGCAAGTAATTCATAGATGCGTGAAACCAATTAGGAAATGAGCACCATTTAATGAAATTGCCAACTCGTATTCCTGCAGACTTCTGTTTAATGCCAGTATAAGCAACGCCAATCTTGATACATTGGCTCCTAAGTTTTGAAACTCTCATTTGAAGTCCATGTAATGACAGATTCTCTTTAATAATGTCACAATGATTCTATGAACGGTATTTAACCTGACGCAAGTCAAGGCTGTCACACAAGGAACCATCTCCCAACGAGGTTGAGTCCCCTGGCATTCAGGCAATACATGTACCATTTTCCAGCAAGAATAGACTTTAATTATAGTGACAAAAAAGAGGCTGCAGGCTCCTCCGTGAGACATCTGTCCATTACACATTATTTGTTAAGTGGAAGAAAGCCACAAAGAAAAGTGACAGCTAAAAGAATAGAATGTTTGGGTAACTGCAAGCTGAGAAGATAATCTCATTGTTTCGAGGGATTCCTCCGAGCCCATTAATCAAAGTGTCCAAGTAGCAAAGCTCCACAAAGCCAAGTGCAATCATCAGCTTTCAGCAAGGGAGAAAATGGCCCGGCTTTCTGAGTATTATTCTATAAATGTAGGTCAATATACTGCATTTAGCGACTCGGGAAAGAAAATTGCATTTCTGCAACTTAAAGACCCAAAAAATGAATTGGACCTTAATCATACAAATAGTCATGTGGAACGCGGTATTCTCATGGATTTAGGGTAGATACGGCGGATGAGTCGCTGCTTGATCAAAAGTCTGAGGTTTGTTATCTAATCATAAATGGGATTAAATCTGCTGAAACTTCACAGAAGAGAAGAAGTGTTTGTTACTTTGATAAATGGAGACATCTTCACTGGTGCTGAGCGAGCGTGCTGGGATAAGGTGTTCTCCGAGCATGCTCGGGTGCTAACCGAGTGACTTTGGCGTGCTTGTATATTATGTTCGGGTCCCCGCCGTTGCATGTCTCCAGACTATTCAAAAGCTGCAACACATGCAGGGATTTCTTGTTTGTTAAGTAATTCCTGTATGAGTTGCGCCTGTCGAAAAGCTGCTAGACATGCAGCCGCGGGGGCTCGAACATAGTATTCGAGCACACCGAAGACACTCGGTTAGCACCCTTATTCGGGCACGTTGGCTCATCACTAGTCTTCACAATTACTGCACTTTCAGAACTCCAGCACATGACAGTCGCAAACATACGGCACTGAACAGCACCACCGGAGTAACAGAAGTAAACCAAGCTCCTAAGCCCCGGTGCAAAATTTTTGGGTGTCTTTTTTTTGGTGGCAGGAAGGTCGTTGCGTTGAGAATCACATATGTGTAGTCATCGCTAACAGTCTGGATCTTGTGACATCACAGTAACTTATCAAGAGGCAGATACCAATAAGGCTATGCTCACACACATCATTTTTGCCGCATTTTTTCTGCAGTCAAATCCTACTCTTTAGGCATTAAAAACACAGTTTTTCAGCATTTTCGTGGTATTTTGTGCAGCGTTTTTACGTGTTTTTTGCAAAGTTTTTTTATGTGGATTATATGTGTGCTTTATCCATGTTTAATAAATCTAGTCACAAATGCTATGAAAAATGTAGTTGGGTATTTTGCAGCACTTTACTTTCTCATTGCTTTCTAGGGGGTGAAAAATGCATCAAAAATGATTAAAAAATTTACACCAGTTGAAAAACATTGCAGTTTTCCAGTTCAGCCAGAAAAACAATGGTGGGCACGAGATTTCTGAAATCTCATAGTGTTTGCTGGTACTTTAAAAGCAGCTGTACATTTGCATTAAAAAAATGCAAAAAATAAAAATGCTGCAAAAACGCAAGATATGACGTAGCCTTACAGTGCTAATTAGATGACAGATCAGACCACCCATGTGTCTCCAAAAAAATAGACCCTTTCATGTAATCTAATCGCGCACAAGGCCTCCGTGCAGCGATACAGATTGCATGCTTGAATGTCTGCTCTTGGTACGCGATCAGAAAATGACCTGCTGTTTAAATCAGGGTTTTGTGTTTAATGTGTTTTTTTTATTTGTCAATTGTTTTTTATTCCATAGCACAGTCTTTATTAAAAATAAAAATTAGAAATCTTGCAATTTTCACACTAGCCACTGGGGATTTTTAGAGTGTAACTTCCAGTTGTTTCAGGAAACAACGCGTGTACAATGAACAAATGTACATCGTTTGTAATAAAGCATCGAATGATCATGTGCAAAAGTTATTGTGAAGGGAAGGGGATACAGTGTTGCCCATAATATTGAGAGGGTATTTGGGAACACAACTATGAGGTCAGAATGGTGAAAAATGCCAACCTGGAGGAGAACGTTTTCCACAACATTTTGCACTAGACAAAGAGGAAGGAAATTAATGGCCAGGCCTATGTTTGAGAAAGTAAAAGACTCATTTTGTGCCTTTTAATGAACTTATTATTAAGCTGCCTTGAATGAGAAGGAAACAAAACCTTGAATTTCACGCTGACACAGATGAGACATGTCTTCCATACAAAAGTGCCAACGACATGAATCAGACAGCCTTTGTGTAGTGGTGATGAGTCTCTATCTGTAGTTATTTGTCATGTCGTTTCCACCTTGACCTAACACTACAGCACCGTTCGTGAGTAAGCAAGAGGATCAGGAATCTCCGGGCCGGTGTTAGAGAGAGCGCGGCACAGCTTGCCAAATGTCTCTCCGCTGTAATTCTATGAACAGAAGGCAGCGTTGTCACCAGCTTAACCCAACCACAGCTGGGACAGATTGTCAGCATGTTCAATCTGTGGTTTAACAGCACAAGCTTCCATTAAATTACCTGAATTGAAAGACTAAAGCTCGGTAACTTATAATACCAGCAGTTCTGTTTACAATGACAAGCCCAGGGTCATTGCAACATATGACTCAATCTATTATGATGCTTGCTCCAAGGGATAGAAACGTATCATGAATATATTTAACATGGGAGAATGAAGAAATATACTGACTAACAAAAACTATAGAATAGCAATAAAAAGCTTCAAACAATTAATTATTCACCATTAAGTCTTTGAAGTCGTGACACGAGAGCTGACCAAAGACAACACTCAGTGGGATCCTCCACTCCACATACAAACAACAACCAATGTACTGCCACCAATCCAGGAAACCCAGATAGAACGTCCAGGGAGGTGGTATGTGCCCCATAATCCATGCCAACCAAAGGTCCCCATCAACAATACCGGCCAGAAAAAAAACGAAATAAATGGTAGGAAAGTAATTGGTATTACAATATAAATAAGGAAGAGTTTTCACATTAGTGTTCAGCCGCTAGCCGACAGAGTTATGATGGAGGCGGCAAGGTTTTCGGTAGCTGTCCGGCAGTGTTTAGTAGCTCTCTGCGTAGTGCAAGCAGAATAGGCCATCAGCGCTCAATTATTCAGCGTAAATTGTTCAGCATTCCCTCTACTCCACTAATTTATATCAGCCTTCATACACAGAGCGTGAACGGAGCAGTAATAGAGCCGGGTGCGTGAGTCCTGAGGCTCATAGAGAGAGAAATCGACGTTTTTAAACTTGACTAGATAGATATAAGAACTTTAGACCTTGGAAACTGTTAGAACCCTCTTGTTAGGTTTTGTTTCAGTTTGCTGGTCACATGACCTTTTTTCCCTATTTAGTCTGGCTCCGCCCTTCTGGCTTTGCTGGACTTCATTGTATTATCTATTCTTAAGCTAGCCGGGTGCTTAGGTGCCTTTCTCAGTCAGTTTTGCTTGATCTTAGGATCTCTAAGTAATTTGTTTTCTGTTTATTTATCCCTGCTACAACTTCTGTTAGGAGGTGGCCACCTTTTTCCCCAGTCCCTAGATCTTGTAGGGATTCCTCCCTCGCATCTATAGGTCTTCGTTCAGACTAGCTGAGGACTTTAGCGGGTCTGGTCGCAGGATCAGGTTCCCCGTTACATCGTAGGGATTCAGCTTAGTTTCATTGTAGGGACAGAATTCCCTTCTTTCCTTAGTGCTTGTAGCAGATCATAACAGTAAGTCCAGCCCAAAAATATCCCTAAGGAAAGATTTTCTGTTTCCATCATGGTGTCGGTTCAGGATTTAGCTCAACGCCTGCAGGGACTCTCTCTGGAGGTGGCTGAGATCCAGCAACACGTGAGTAGTTGTTCTGGAGCACATTTCGTGGAGCCAAAGGTACGTTTGCCTGATTTATTTTTTGGTGAACAACAAGATTTTTTTTCTTTTAAAAATGCTTGCTTGTTGTATTTTCGTTTGAGACCCAGTGTCAGGAATTGAACCCAGTACCTCTTGTCCACCGGCCAGCAGCTCTACCATCTGAGCTATTCTGCTGGCTGCAAGGTTCCTTGCTGAACCCAGATACCATTGACTGTTCTTCCTGATCGGCTCCACCTAGTGCTCTCTTGATTGGCCTCTGATTGCCAATTACACACCCTATATAAGCCTGGCCCTGTGGGTGTGTCATTGCGAGATTATTGTGCTCTTAGCCTCTAGTCAAGCGTTTCCTGCTGATCCATTGCTACCAATACCGCTCTCCTGTGAACTGACCTCGGCCTGCCCTTCTGACTACGCTCTCCGCCTGATCCATTGCTACCAATACCGCTCTCCTGTGAACTGACCTCGGCCTGCCCTTCTGACTACGCTCTCCGCCTGATCCATTGCTACCAATACCGCTCTCCTGTGAACTGACCTCGGCCTGCCCTTCTGACTACGCTCTCCGCCTGATCCATTGCTACTAATAGCGCCTTTCCAGTGTACCGTCCCAGCTATCTCTGACCACGTTACCTGTCTCTGCGTCCCCTAGTGTTTGCAGTAACATCGGCTCCAACCCAGACGGGATCCTGACAGAATAATCTCGCGCCAAAATGGAGTCCGCTGTAAACACCCTGAGGCAGCAAGTTACGGAACTTCAAAATTTTTGTACTAACTATCAAGGAAAATATTCCAAGTTACAAACGGAGTTTACGGGTCTACAACAGGAAGTAATTGAGCTACAAAAACAACTTCTGGACGTGCGCAATTCAGGGTCCGAATCAAACGCGCGGCTGCCGCTGCCTGCAAAGTTCAGTGGGGATCGCCAGCAGTACCGAGGATTCCTCAATCAATGCCGCATATACTTCCAGATGCAACCTGCTCCCTTTACCAGTGAAAGGAAGAAAGTTTTTTTCATGATAAATCTCTTGACGGATGAAGCTCTTGCTTGGGCTTCACCTTATGTAGAAAAGGACTATGGCCTCCTTAATGACCTGGAAGCTTTTACCGCAGCTATGAATCAAGTTTTTGATGACCCAAACCGCTGTGCCACAGCAGAAACCAAATTACATAATTTGCGCCAAGGACGTCGCTCTGTTGCGGAATATACATCGGAGTTCCGTCGCTGGGTGGCCGACACCACCTGGAATTCAGCGGCCCAGAGAAGTCAATTTCGACGAGGGTTATCAGAACCAGTGAAAGACGAGCTTGCCAGGGTTGAGACCCCTGACCAGTTGGAGGACTTTATTCAACTGTGTATCCGGATAGACCAGAGACTTACTGAAAGGAGAAAGGAGAGACTGCGAGCACTTGGGAATAGCCCTGGCTTCTCATTTTCAGCATCAGACCACCAAGAAAAGACGCAAGGCGTGTCTGAACCGATGCAGATCGACGTCATCCGAAGACCACTCTCTGCACAGGAGAAGGAGAGGCGACGTGCAGAACATCTCTGCCTCTATTGTGGGGACCCTGGACACTATGCCATCAACTGTCCTAACAAAAGGACTATAGCCTTTACCAACAACAGGTCTGCCAGCAATATGGACCTTCCTCAGCAGTCGGATTCCATCATGCAGACTATCTCATCAGTAACACCAGAAACAGACAAAATACATACTACATCATCTCATTTTGTAATCCCCATTCAGGTTGTAATCGGCACCCAAAAAATACAATGCTCTGCCCTGTTGGATTCGGGAGCAGGAGGAAATTTTATGGACTTAAAATTTACACATGATAACAATATTTCCAGTAGGACCAAATCCACACCAATTGAAATGGAAACTGTGGATGGATCACCCTTGTCTTCTGGACCTGTCACGCATGAGACAATCGAACTTGAGATTTGTATCGAACCGGATCATTATGAAGCTGTCAGTTTCCACCTTATTGCATCTCCGAAATTTCCGTTATCCTAGGGATCCCCTGGTTTTCAGTCCATTAACCCTTCTATCAACTGGGCATCAAGGACCATCACCTTTCCATCTGACTACTGCAAGAATAATTGTCATAAGGAACCCCTGTTCTCCAACAAGTCCAAATCTTTGAGATTTCGCATGAGAAGGAAGAGAAACTACCACCTCAATATCAGCAGTTCTCTGATGTCTGCAGTAAGAAGAAAGCAGATCAATTACCTCCTCACCGTCCTTACGACTGTCCCATTGAATTGCTGCCAGGAGCAACCATTCCATTTGGACGGATATACAATCTTTCCGAACCTGAATTGAAGGTATTAAGAAAGTTCCTGGATGAAAATTTAGAGAAAGGCTTTATTCGACCTTCCACATCTCCAGCTGGGGCACCCCTGTTCTTTGTTGAAAAGAAAGACTCCACTCTGCGGCCATGTATTGACTACAGAGAGATTAATAATATCACCGTCAAGAATCGCTACCCGCTACCCTTGATTCCTGAACTATTCGAGAGACTCCGTTCTGCGAAAATCTTTACGAAGCTGGATCTTAGAGGGGCTTACAACCTCATACGGATTCGCCCAGGAGATGAGTGGAAGACCGCCTTCAGAACGAGATATGGACATTTTGAATCTCTGGTTATGCCCTTTGGCCTTAGCAATGCCCCAGCCACCTTTCAACATTTTATTAATGATGTATTTCGAGATTTCTTGGATCAATTTGTTGTGGCTTATCTCGATGACATTCTTATATTTTCAGACACCTTGGAAGAGCATCGCAGGCACGTCCAGTTAGTCTTGGAACGACTACAGGAGAACCATCTTTACATTAAACTTGAAAAATGTGAGTTTGAACAAACCAGTATACAATTTCTGGGATATATCATCTCCCCAGAAGGTCTGAGCATGGATCCCAGCAAAATCAATGCTGTAGTGGACTGGCCTGTTCCAAGAAATTTAAAAGACGTCCAGCGTTTCATAGGATTTGCAAATTTTTACCGAAAATTTATAAAGAACTTTTCACGGATCATACTACCAATTACCACACTAACAAAAAGACCAAAGCATTTTTCTGGTCTCCGGAGGCACAGGAGGCTTTTGACAAGTTGAAAACTCTTTTTACGTCTGCTCCATTGTTAGTACACCCAAATCCTGAATTGCCATTTACTGTCGAAGTGGACGCCTCGGACTCTGCAGTGGGAGCCATTCTGTCTCAGCGAGTTGGGGACAAAATGCAACTTCACCCATGTGCGTTTCTTTCCCACACCATGTCTTCTGCAGAAAAAAAAACTACGACATCGGTAATAAAGAACTGTTAGACATTAAAGTTGCCTTCTCCGAGTGGAGACACCTTCTGGAAGGCGCTAATCACCCTGTGACTGTCCTCACGGACCACAAGAATCTTGAATTCCTCCGTACAGCAAAAAGATTGTCTGCAAGACAAGCACGATGGGCCTTATTTTTCTCAAGATTCAATTTTATAATTTCTTAAATCACAGTATCTCCTCAATTTAAAAATATTTTTTTTTTATTATAACCGTTAAAACACTAGGACAATGCTAGGACAAATGGCAAATAAAGCGACATCAAATTCAAAAGAAATGAATCCACACCAGAGGGATTCATTTCTTTTGAATTTGATGTCGCTTTATTTGCCATTTGGCCTAGCATTGTCCTAGTGTTTTAACGGTTTAATAATAAAAAAAATTATTTTTAAATTGAGGAGATACTGTGATTCAAGCTAAATTTGATCTTCTTTTTTTTTTTTATATTGACAAAACTGCGATATATTTTATAATTTCTTACCGGCCTGGTTCAAGAAATGGCAAGGCTGATGCCCGTCCAGGATGTGTTCGGAACCTCAGGAGAGGTCTAGTAATGACGATACAATTCTAGGCCCTAAAAATTTTTGGGAATATTGCACTCTAGAGGACTATGTAATAGAATTAAAGATGGATACCAAGGGGACTCTTTCCTTAACCATCCTTTGGAAGACGTCGATCTTTCATTCAAAGAGGGGTTTTGGATGCAGAAACACAAGATATATGTACCTGAATCTTCTCGCCTTGAAGTCCTCAAAAGTGTCCATGATTCTAAACTGGCAGGACATCCTGGAGTTGCAAAAACACAAGACTTACTACTTTGTTTCTTTTGGTGGCCTAATTGTAGGAAGGACGTGAGGAAATATGTTTCAACCTGTTTAACATGCGCACGAAACAAGACCCCACGATCGTCTCCTCTAGGACTCCTGCAACCACTCCCAGTTCCATCCAGGCCTTGGGATCTATTTCCATGGATTTTATTGTGGAACTACCCTCTTCCAAACAGATGACCGTCATCCTTGTCATAGTGGACCGACTCACAAAAATGGCCCACTTTATTCCAACTGAAGGAATTCCTACTGCTGAAAAAACTGCAGAACTGATGATCAAAGAGGTATTCAGGTTACATGGAATTCCTGACAGCGTGGTGTCTGACAGAGGCGTTCAGTTTACGTCAAAATTTTGGAAGAGTTTCTGTACAGCCTTGGGAGTCACGGTGAATCTTTCTACCGCTTTCCATCCTCAGTCCAATGGCCAGACGGAGAGAACGAACCAGACTTTGGAGCAATATCTCCGTTGCTTCATTTCCTATCTTCAGGATGACTGGGTGGACTATTTACCAACAGCAGAGTTTGCCTACAACAACTTCATACATAGCGCTACATCTCAAACCTCATTTTTTGCTAACTATAGATTACATCCAGTATTTATCCCTAATCTGCCAGTGAACACTCCCATTCCGGCTGTTAATGACAGGCTTGCAAAATTACAGGAATCCCAGAAGGAACTATCAGAGATGTTACTCAAGACCCAGGAAGAATATAAGGAAAACAGCAGATTTTAAAAATCGGAGGGGTGCCCCCCGCCTTTTTCAGGTTGGAAAACAAAGTTTGGGGGTGTCCCCTAAAAATCTAAAAAACACATGTACCCTTTCCCCCAAATTTGGTCAAAACTTTTATTTGGGCCTTTTTAAAATTTTTGCAAAAAATTTTCCAGGGTTTCTTTTCGGGTTTTAAAAAAAACCCCAAAAAATTAAAAAATTCCCCAGAAATTTTACATATCCCTTTCTCAAACCCTTTTTTTGAAAACCCCTTTCCAGGAAGTTTTAGCCCCTCCTCCCCCAGAAAGGATCCGTGGTTTAAGAAGAAAACCAAAAAAACCAAATTCCGAGGTAAACTGCAGTATCGGGGGCAGTGGAAGGGTTAGGGGCCCGAGGAAAATTATGGGAACCAAAGGACAACGTCCAAGTCCTAGACTTAAAGAGCCTTTATAAGGTACCCAGATAAGCCCTTTTCCCGAGATGTCCAGAGGCCAAACCTGGGAAGGGGGGGAGTACTGCCGGAATTGAACCCCGTACCTCTTTTCCCCCGGCCCGAAATTTTACCAATTTTGGGTATTTTTGCTTGGTGCAAGGGTTTCCCTTTCTGAACCCAGATTTAAATTGGGCTGTTCTTCCCGATCGGTCCCCCAGTGCTCTTTGATTGGCCCTGATTTCCAAATTCACCCCAAAATTTAAACCTGGCCCCGTGGGGGGTCATTGCGAGATTATTGTGTCTTAGCCTTAGCAAGGTTTTCCGCTGATCCCTTGTACCAATA
>JARQOD010000007.1:123936497-124018359 GCA_033576555.1 Oophaga sylvatica
CCAAAGTGCGGAGTACTGACTGTCCAAGGTGCGGAGTACTGACTGTCCAAAGTGCGGAGTACTGACTGTCCAAGGTGTGGAGTACTGACTGTCCAAAGTGCGGAGTACTGACTGTCCAAGGTGTGGAGTACTGACTGTCCAAAGTGCGGAGTACTAACTGTCCAAAGTGTTGAGTACTGACTGTCCAAAGTGTAGAGTACCGACTTTCAAAGATGCAGAGTACTGACTGTCCAAGGTGTGGAGTACTGACTGTCAAAGATATGGAGTACTGACTGTCCAAAGTGTGGAGTAGTGACTGTCCAAGATGCGGAGTACCGACTTTCAAAGATGCAGAGTACTGACTGTCCAAAGTGCGGAGTACTGACTGTCCAAGGTGCGGAGTACTGACTGTCCAAAGTGCGAAGTACTGACTGTCCAAAGTGCGGAGTACTGACTGTCCAAGGTGTGGAGTACTGACTGTCCAAGGTGCGGAGTACTGACTGTCCAAAGTGCGGAGTAGTGACTGTCCAAAGTGCAGAGTACTGCGCATATCAATCATAATCTTGACTTCTAATGATGGTAATATTTGCTCATTGTGCCAGTGTTGTAGTTGAGGTATTTCGCTTGTGAACGGTATTAACTGTATAAGTGAAGCTGATTTAGAAGGATTGGCTGTAATCACACTGAACACAACTGAAAAAATCATGAATCGCTGCAGCACACGACCAACTCAACTCTGCGCCCATTCATTGACAAATGCTGCTGTACCTCATCTGTGTATGTGACTACGGCATCTATCTATATATCTCATCTCTACCCATTATTTCTATCTATCTATCTATCTATCTATCTATCTATCTATCTATCTATCTATCTATCTATCTATCTATCTATCTATCTATCTATCTATCTATCCAACCATCCATCCATTCATCCATATTTCTGCAGATCAGTTATTTCAATCACATCCGCATTAGTGTTGCACACAGTGAGTGTTTACTGTTGAGGCCGTTGATCGTCACTGTCACAGGTTGGGTCTGTGCACAGGTAATCTTGCTCTCAGAGGGGCGCAGTGCTGTGTTTTCTGAATCTTAGCAGTAAATATTTACTTTTCTTATTCCACAGGAACCAATTGTGTTATTATCAAATTATGAACACTTTTGTATAACTGCGCTGATTTCCTGGATTTCCAATGTACATTTCATAATCTTGCACGGTATTTTAGCTGTAGTTATGGAATGAGCAGGACATGAACTCAACACCCCATGTTACTGCCGCTCATTATCAATCATGGCAGTAGTTTAAAAGCCCAGGAGCCCTACGGTGGAGTATTGGAGGGAAAAGAAAAGAAAGCTGGGCACATCATAGCCTGTTCTGAGCAATGATGTCCACCTGGTCTAGTTGTGCCGATTCACAGCAATGGATAATATGTTTGATTTTACAGTGGTGCGGCCTCCAGGGCTGTGGACTTCCTTCAGCCATCTATATGTTATATCCCAAGGGTATGTTAATGTAGTAGTGCAGGTTATGGAAAAATGAGGATCTTCGTGTAGGGTTGCATACAAAGTTATAAGCAAGGCAGCGATCATTAATGTATTTGCCTTTTTGTCATTTAGATCAGTTGTGATTCATTTGGAGGTGTAACCCCCTTCTCCAGCAGTAATTAAAGTGGTCCTGTGTGGGGTGGTCTTCTGAAATAAGATGGAGAGTATGAATAATACATTTTGGAAGCAAAAATCCGGTTTGGATCAGTAGGGGTTGCATTCAGAAGAGATGTCATTGTTGATAAGCTTTCTGTTATTTAAGGAAAATGCCTGCGCACCCACCAAACGCTGATTCATTGTATGCGCCTCTGAAGAACAACAGATCACGATCGGTTCTGCATCATTCAAAGACATAAATGAAGTTGCTGAAATAGGGCAGCTCAGGATAATGTCGTGCTGCGTTGTGTACTCATTATTTTCATGAGGCTCATTATCCTATTGGGCATAGTGCAATCCCCAGTGAGTGACATCGCTATCTCAAAATGCCTCCTAGAATTAGAAAAACATTTTAATCTTCAGCACAGATCACTCCTGCTGGAATGCGAGGAGACGCTGCTCACACCTGCAGCATTATACAATGTCTCCATATGTAGCGGAGAGGAAAAGGAGTATTCTGTTTACAGGAAATGAATGTATTGTAGATGCAACATTAAATAGTTTTCCAGGACCCCTCCTTACTGAACACCTCCTCTTGTTCTGTGCTGATCAGACAGGTGCATGACTCCTAAAAAAGGGTCTATAATGATTCATGTACCTATGTGATCATTAGGTGACCATTCCCGATGAAGTATTCTATTCTATGACTGCAAGCAGAGTTCTTGAAAACTGTAAGAAATTGATTTAGAAAAGGAATTGGGAATGATATAACTGTACATCATGGAAAAAATGACATAATGCAACATTTATGGTGGTCGCATAATGCAATAAGTGATATCCAATGCCCCCTGACCGACTTGGCTCTGCTACATCTATATCTCTACAATGATGACGAGACAATGACGATGACTTGTCTTTATGTCTTTATTTTTTTGGGGGTGAAGCATCAATTGAGATCCAACGTGTCTTACTCGGCTCTGCCTAGCGATCTTCGGGAGATGCTGCAGAGGAGGCTCGGGGACCTGGAGCATCAGCTTCTCAACAAAGTGGCCGAACTGGAAGACGAAAAGTCACTGCTTCATAACGAGAGCGCGGCGCACAGGCACAGGACCGAGTCTGCCCTGACTGCGCTGCTGGAAAGGGTCAGCGAGCTGGAGAAAGGTAATGCTACATTAACGGAGAGTCTCCGGGAGGATGTTATCATGTTATTATGGAGTCAGAAGGCTTTATTGATTTTGGTAAAGTTAAATTATGTATTTGACTTTTCTGATGCGGACGATCACCTGGAGAAATTATGTAGAATTACATTATGTCTTATCACAGAATTTATGTAAAAAGACATGGATACATAAAGATTGGTAAATAAATAGATATAAAATAGAAAAATAGACTTATAGATAGAAAAGTATATAAATATGGTAGGTAGATAGATAATAGATAAATAAATAATAAATAGATATAAAGATGGATAGATAACATAGATAATAGATAGATGATAGACAGATAATAGATAGATAGCTAGGTAGGAGCTTGACAAAGACCGTGTTGTGAGGTCGAAACGTTGCACCACTTGGTGCTGGATTAAAGTCCACATTTTTTCCTTGACCTGCAGTGCTGCCTGATTTTTTTTCCATTTATATTTTGCGTTGGACAACCACATTACTCAGGAAATATTGCTCCCAAAATCTGCTCAAGTTTGTGCTGCTACCTGTCTTTTCTATTAGAAGCTAATAGATATATAGATGATAGATAGATAGATAATAGATAGATTAGATATGATAGATGATAGATAATAGATAGATAGATAAATAGATAGATATAGATAGTGATAGATGATGTAATAGATAGATTGATAGATATAGATAGATAGATAGATAGATAGATAGATAGATGATAGATAGATAGATATAGATAGATAATAGATAGATGATAGATAGATGATAGATGAGATAGATAGATAGATAGATAGATATAGATAGATAGATAGATAGATAAATAGATAGATAGATAGATATGATAGATAGATAGATAGATGATAGATAGATAGATAGATAATAGATAGATGATAGATAGATAGATAGATAGATAGATAGATAGATAGATAGATAGATGATAGATAGATGATAGATAGATAGATAGATAGATAGATAGATAGATAGATAGATAGATAGATAGATAGATAGATGATAGATAGATAGATAATAGATGAGAGATAGATAGATAGATAGATAGATAGATAGATAGATAATAAGATAAGAGATAGATAATAGATAGATAGATAATAGATGATTGATAGATAGATAGATAGATAAGAGATAGATAGATACTAGATAGATAGATAGATAATAGATAGATAGATAGACAGATAATAGATAGATAGATAAGAGATAGATAGATAGATAAGAGATAGATAGATTGATAGATAGACAGATAATAGATAGATAGATAGATAGATAGATAGATAGATAGATAGATAATAGATAGATAGATAAGAGATAGATAGATAGATAGATAGATAGATAGATAGATAGATAGATAGATAATAGATAGATAGATAAGAGATAGATAGATAGATAGATTGATAGATAGACAGATAATAGATAGATAGATAGATAGATAATAGATAGATGATAGATGAGAGATAGATAGATGATAGATAGATGATAGATAGATATATGATAGATAGATATATGATAGATAGATAGATAGATAGATAATAGATAGATGATAGATAGATAGATAGATAGATAGATAATAGATGAGAGATAGATAGATAGATAATAGATAAGAGATAGATAATAGATAGATAGATAATAGATGATAGATAGATAGATAGATAAGAGATAGATACTAGATAGATAGATACTAGATAGATAGATAATAGATAGATAGATAAGAGATAGATAGATAGATTGATAGATAGACAGATAATAGATAGATAGATAGAAAGATAAGAGATAGATAGATAGACAGATGATAGATAGACAGATAATAGATAGATAGATAGAGATAGATAGATAGATAGATAGATAGGAGATAGATAGATAGACAGATGAGAGATAGATAGATAGATAGATAGATAGATAGATAGATAGATAGATAGGAGATAGATAGATACTAGATAGATAGATAGACAGATGAGAGATAGATAGATAATAGATAAGAGATAGATACTAGATAGATAGATAGATAGATAGATAGATAGATAGATAATAGATAGATAATAGATGAGAGATAGATAATAGATAGATAGATAGATAGATAGATAGATAGATAAGAGATAGATATATACTAGATAGATAGACAGATGATAGATAGATAAGAGATAGATAGATATATAGATAGTTAAGAGATAGATAGATAGATACTAGATAGATAGACAGATGATAGATAGATAGATAGATAAGAGATAGATAGATATATAGATAGATAAGAGATAGATAGATAGATAGATAGATAATAGATAGATAGATAGATAGATAGATAGATACATAGATAGATAGACAGATGATAGATAGATAATAGATAGATAGCTGATAAAACCTGACCAGCACCTCTCAAGTGTGAATAGGTACAAGCTGCAGTGACTGCAAAATATGTATAAAAATAAGCACAGCAGCATTCTGTGAATGTCAAGACATATATAATGTCAATGGAAATATCAACTTCCAACTGCATTGTCCCTCAGCAAGATGTACTTACAAAAAAAGCGAAGGTTCTTAGCGCATTATTTGGCCAATTCATGTGTGCCCATCAACCACGGCAAGGTGACACTTCTCTGATGGGTCCTATCATAACACTTCACTATTCTACTGTACATGGCATGCCTACAATAATGGATAAACATGTCTCTCCTGGGCTGCAAGCCTACAATTGGAATGGGCAAGTAGAACTGGTTGAGGACACCTGCAGGTCAATTCCATTGACACTATATGTCTTGGCATTCATAGAGTGCTCCTGTGCTTTTTTATACATATTTTGTAGTCACTACAGCTTGCTCCTATTCACACTTAGAGGTGCTGGTTAGGTTTTTTTTGCCTCTGCTCTGACACTTGCACTCCTCCCATTGACCTGCAGGTGTTCTCAACCAATTCTAGTTGCCCATTCAAATTGTAGGCTTGCAGCACAGGAGAGACATGTTTGTCCATTATTGTAGGCTTTTAAGCCCAAAAGTGGCATGTACAGTAGGATAGGGAAAGGGTATGATAGGACCCATCAGAGAAGTGTCACCTCGCCATGGTTGATGGGCACACATGAATTGGTCAATTTATGCGCTAAGAACCTTCATTTTTTTTGGAAATACATCTTGCTGAGGGACAATGCAGTAGGAAGTTGATATTTCCATTGACATTATAAGTCTTGGCATTCAGAGTGTTTCAGTGCTTTTTTATAGATAGATAGATTACTGCTTACTGATGTGGCTGACTTAATGCCACACCAGAGACGACTCCATCTGCTTTTTTACGATCACCCATCACCTTCTGTCCCTGTTGGCTGGATGTGTAGAGATCTACCTGCAGACGACTCTACTATCCCCCGTATGTGGAGGATTCTTGGGATTGAGCTTCCCAGGAGATAGATTTGTAGGATTCAGCTGTCAATCACTATCACGGCTGCTCACATTCCCATCCCAGTATGGAATCTCAGTATAGTCATGATATAGCCGGTTACCTATAGATCTAAGCTGCTGGCTTTCCATACTGGTATTACATGAGTTGACACCTTACAGTTTCCGTGGTTGTCTCACGCTACATACATACAATATATTTGGAGGCTGTATATAGTGTAAGATACTAAAGAAAGAGGATTTATGGCCCATAAAATGCTGCACATTTCATAAGACCTGCACTATAAGTATGGGCTATAAAATACGGGGCTGCTGGCGGTGCTCTGATGTCTGTTTAGATGGCACCTCCTGTAGCATTGTGAGAATTAGAGCCCCAGGTCATGAATTCAGATATGTATTTTTTGGACATGGTTCTCCTTACGGAGCAGAAACCCAAATATTGCCACAGGCTTTTTATGTAGTGCATGCACAGTAATGAGGATGGGTGAGGGGCTGTGTGCGTGGCTGCAGTGTCACCCATATAGAAATGGTAGATCACAGTTAGGCTCGGGGACACAACTGTATATTGGTCCATGTGATAGCCATGAAAAACGGACCGTACTCGCAGGGCTGTAGAGTCGGAGTCGGTGTCCATTTTTGGTAGAGTTGGTATAAAATGGACCGACTCCAACAATATATAATAAATTGTGTACAGTAGTACAGTGCAGGATGTGCTGCAGATGTTTTCATAATAATTTGGGAAAGTTCTGAAATGTCCTATAATTGTCTGTTCTGTTCCTGACTTAAGGATCTGGGCTTTTAGTTGAGATAAATCTGTGCTGCACTTTATGTACATGCTCAGTAGTGACCAGTGCTCGGGGTCGGAGTTGTGGAGATGAATATGTGCTGCACTTTATGTACATGCTCAGTAGTGACCAGTGCTGGGGGGTCGGAGTCGTGGAGATGAATCTGTGCTGCACTTTATGTACATGCTCAGTAGTGACCAGTGCTGGGGGTCGTGGAGATGAATCTGTACTGCACTTTATGTACATGTTCAGTAGTGACCAGTGCTGGGGGGTCGTTGAGATGAATCTGTGCTGCACTTTATGTACATGCTCAGTAGTGGGCAGTGCTGGGGGGTCAGAGTCGTGGAGATGAATCTGTGCTGCACTTTATGTACATGCTCAGTAGTGGCAGTGCTGGGGGGTCGGAGTCGCGGAGATGAATCTGTGCTGCACTTTATGTACATGCTCAGTAGTGACCTGTGCTGGGGGTCGGAGTCGCGGAGATGAATCTGTGCTGCACTTTATGTACATGCTCAGTAGTGACCAGTGCTGGGGGTCGGAGTCGCGGAGATGAATCTGTGCTGCACTTTATGTACATGCTCAGTAGTGACCTGTGCTGGGGTCGGAGTCGTGGAGATAAGTCTGTGCTGCACTTTATGTACATGTTCAGTAGTGAGGCAGTGCTGGGGGTTCGGAGTTGTGGAGATGAATCTGTGCTGCACTTTATGTACATGCTCAGTAGTGAGGCAGTGCTGGGGGGGGTCGGAGTCGTGGAGATGAATCTGTGCTGCACTTTATGTACATGCTCAATAGGGGGCAGTGCTGGGGGGTCGTGGAGATGAATCTGTGCTGCACTTTATGTACATGCTCAGTAGGGGGCAGTGCTGGGGGGTCGGAGTCGTGGAGATGAATCTGTGCTGCACTTTATGTACATGCTCAGTAGTGAGGCAGTGCTGGTGGTTCGGAGTCGTGGAGATAAATCTGTGCTGCACTTTATGTACATGCTTAGTAGTGAGGCAGTGCTGGGGAGTCGGTGTCGTGGAGATGAATCTGTGCTGCACTTTATGTACATGCTCAGTAGTGACCAGTGCTGGGGGGTCGTGGAGATGAATCTGTACTGCACTTTATGTACATGTTCAGTAGTGACCAGTGCTGGGGGTCGTTGAGATGAATCTGTGCTGCACTTTAATGTACATGCTCAGTAGTGGGCAGTGCTGGGGGGTCGGAGTCGCGGAGATGAATCTGTGCTGCACTTTATGTACATGCTCAGTAGTGACCTGTGCTGGGGTCGGAGTCGCGGAGATGAATCTGTGCTGCACTTTATGTACATGCTCAGTAGTGACCAGTGCTGGGGGGTCGGAGTCGCGGAGATGAATCTGTGCTGCACTTTATGTACATGCTCAGTAGTGACCTGTGCTGGGGGTCGGAGTCGTGGAGATAAGTCTGTGCTGCACTTTATGTACATGTTCAGTAGTGAGGCAGTGCTGGGGGTTCGGAGTTGTGGAGATGAATCTGTGCTGCACTTTATGTACATGCTCAGTAGTGAGGCAGTGCTGGGGGGGTCGGAGTCGTGGAGATGAATCTGTGCTGCACTTTATGTACATGCTCAATAGGGGGCAGTGCTGGGGGGTCGTGGAGATGAATCTGTGCTGCACTTTATGTACATGCTCAGTAGGGGCAGTGCTGGGGGGTCGGAGTCGTGGAGATGAATCTGTGCTGCACTTTATGTACATGCTCAGTAGTGAGGCAGTGCTGGGGTCAGAGTCATGGAGATAAATCTGTGCTGCACTTTATGTACATGTTCAGTAGTGAGGCAGTGCTGGTGGTTCGGAGTCGTGGAGATAAATCTGTGCTGCACTTTATGTACATGCTTAGTAGTGAGGCAGTGCTGGGGAGTCGGAGTCGTGGAGATGAATCTGTGCTGCACTTTATGTACATGCTCAGTAGTGACCAGTGCTGGGGGGTCGGAGACGTGGAGATGAATCTGTGCTGCACTTTATGTACATGCTCAGTAGTGAGGCAGTGCTGGGGGCCGGAGTCGTGGAGATGAATCTGTACTGCACTTTATGTACATGCTCAGTAAAGAGGCAGTGCTGGGGAGTCATAGTCGTGGAGATGAATCTGTGCTGCACTTTATGTACATGCTCAGTAGTGACCAGTGCTGGAGGGTCGGAGTTGTGGAGATGAATCTGTACTGCACTTTATGTACATGCTCAGTAGTGAGGCAGTGCTGGGGGATCGGAGTCGTGGAGATGAATCTGTGCTGCACTTTATGTACATGCTCAGTAGTGAGGCAGTGCTGGGGGGTCGGAGTCGTGGAGATGAATCTGTGCTGCACTTTATGTACATGCTTAGAAGTGAGGCAGTGCTGGGGGGTCGTGGAGATAAATCTGTGCTGCACTTTATGTACATGCTCAGTAGTGAGGCAGTGCTCGGGGGTCAGAGTCATGGAGATTAATCTGTGCTGCACTTTATGTACATGCTCAGTAGTGAGGCAGTGCTTGGGGTCGGAGTCGTGGAGAAGAATATGTGCTGCACTTTATGCACATGCTCAGTAGTGAGGCAGTGCTTGTTGGCATATGAAACAGATTAGGACTTATTACCTGGTGAATGCAGAAGAATTCTTAAGTGCAAGTCTCTCCAAACAAGTAAGATAAGTTAAAAATGACAAGTAGCACAGAGCTAAAACTCGCAGTAGCTAAACTGAATGATGAGAACTATCAGCTATGGAAGTTCAAAGTAGAGATGTTATTGTCAAAAGATGATTTATGGGAAATAATCACTACAGATAGACCTGATGAAGATAATCAGACATGGGATAAGAAAAATAGACAAGCGAGAGCCACCATTAGCTTATTAGTGGATGATGCTCAATTAATACATATAAGAAATGAAGAAACAGCAAAAGGAATGTGGGAAGCATTAAGAAAGTTATATGATAGACCCAGCTTAAATCACAAGTTATTTTTATTAAGAAAGCTTTACAGTATGAGACAAAGTGCAGACAATGACATGCAGAAGCATATATTCTCTATTATGAAAGTGATATCACAGCTAAAATCTATTGGTGAAGATATTAAAGAAAGTCATATAGCAGCTATATTGTTGTGCAGTTTACCAGATTCGTATACAGCTTTAATAAATGCACTAGAAACAAGACCTGAAACAGACATTACATTAGAATTTGTGAAAACAAGACTCATAGATGAATATCAGAGGAGAAAAGAACAAAGCAATTATTCTTCTACTGAAAAGGACAGTGAAAACGCTCTTAAAGCTACAGAATTTAAAAAACCCTATAATAAAGAGACAAGAGAATGCTTCAGATGTAAGAAAAAAGGTCATTTAAAGAAAGACTGTACCATATGGAAAGCAGAACAACAAAAATTACAACATAAAAGGCATACACAGAAAGTAAAAAACACAATTTCCGATTTGTGTGAGAATAATTGGAATGGCACATTCAAAATAACAGACAAGAAATCATCACTTGGTTGGTTTATTGATTCAGGAGCAACGAGTCATATGACAAGTGACAAGAATTTCTTTACTGATCTTGATTTAGATAAGAAAGAAGCCATTTATCTTGCAGATGGAAGCAAAATAACCACAGAAGGTATCGGACAAGGTATGCTAAATTGCTCAAACAAGTTCGTACAAGATTCAAAGATACTTGTACAGGATGTGTTGTATGTTCTAAAATTGGAAGGCGGATTATTATCTGTGAAACTTTTAACAGCAAAAGGACTTACAGTAAAATTCAAAGACAATGAGTGTGCAATCATTGCAGGAAACAAAATGATAACCAAAGTCAAGGCAGATGAACAATTATATAATTTTGAGAAACCAAAGGAACAGATGAAGGTATGTACACATGATCACAAAAACTGTATTCACATGTGGCATAGACGTCTAGGACATAGACACCCGGACAGTATAAGGGAACTACAGAGAAAAGAATTGACAAAAGATTTAAAGATGTCAGATTGCTCAATTACTTTAAGATGTGAATGTATAAAATCCAAAGCCGCAAGGATATCTATTGCAAAAGAAAGTGAGATGAAAAGCGAAAGACCACTTGATTTGGTGCATACTGACGTATGTGGACGCATGAAAGTGACTACATCAGGAGGCAATAGATACATGTTGACTTTTATAGACGACTACTCAAGATACACAGTCACATACTTAATTAAGAACAAAAGTGAAGTTTTTGATAAACTTGTAGACTATGTAACAAGATCAAGTAACAAATTTCAAAGGAAGCCAATTGTCATCAGAAGTGATAATGGAGGTGAATTTACAGGTCACAGAATAGAAGACTACTTAAGACAAAATGGAATAGAACATCAGAAAACTGTTCCATACACACCTGAACAAAATGGAGTAGCAGAAAGGAAAAACAGAACTCTAACAGAAATGATGAGATGTATGCTGACAGATTCTAAACTACCAGAGAAATATTGGGGTGAGGCAGCAATGACAGCTACATATCTACAGAACCAACTTTTTTCCAGAAAACTGAAGAAAACTCCATATGAACTGTGGCAAGGTATGAAACCAAGTGTCAATCATTTAAAAGTTTTTGGATGTAAAGTTTTTATATTCATTCCAATAGAAAAACGTTCCAAACTTCAAAACAGATCCATGGAAGGAATATTTGTTGGATATAGTGAAAACTGCAAAGGATATAGAATCTTAGATCCCAAAACAGACAGAGTTACAGTGAGTAACAGTGTGACATTCATTGAAGATTTAAATGAAGACATTATGATTTCAGTTGAAACAAAAAATGAGAAAAACAATAGTGACATAACTGAAGACATATCTGATGAGAAAGAAGTAGAAATTAATGAAGAACAAAATACTGAAAGTGAAGAATCACAACTACAAACAGACACAGAACCAAGACGTTCAATAAGAGATAACAAAGGAAAACCACCAAAACGTCTCTCATACAAGACAAGTATAAGAAAAATCCATGAACCTACCTCTTGGGACGACATATCTAAACTTGCTGAAGAAGAAGCTAATAAATGGATAGAAGCAACAGAAACAGAAATTAAATCCATGCATGATTCAAATACATGGACACTAACAGATTTGCCAGAAGGAAGAAAAGCCATAGGATGTAAATGGATTTTTTAAGTAAAATACCAAACAGATGGTACACCTGAAAGATATCGAGCAAGACTCGTAGCTAAAGGGTATTCTCAAAAATATGGAGAAGACTATGATAAAACATTTGCTCCAGTTGTCAAACACACTACAATAAGAACTTTACTTACAGTTGCAGCAATGGAACAGATGGAACTAAGACATCTGGATGTAAAGACAGCTTTTTTGAATGGAGATTTAACAGAAGACATTTACTGTACATGGAACAACCTCCAGGATTCAAAGATGAAAGAAATCCAAACAAAGTTTGCAAACTACAGAAAAGCATATATGGTTTAAAGCAAGCAGCTAAAGCGTGGAATGACAAAATCACGGAAGTACTAACAAATGAAAAATCTCAAAGAAGCAAAGCTGATCCATGCTTGTACACAAAAAGGCTGAGTAATAGATGGATTTATGTACTCATATATGTAGACGACATTTCGATTTGTTTTAAACAAGAAAGGGATAAAGAAAATATTCTAAAAATCCTGAAGCAACATTTTGAAATCAAAGACTTAGGAAATGTAAAACAGTACCTAGGAATACAGATAGAAAGAGAAGAAGACGGAAGTTTCCTACTGAATCAAAATCACATTATTCAAGACATAACAGAAAAATTTGGACTAAAGGATGCAAAAACAGTAAAGTCTCCAATGGAAACTAATTATCTCAAAGAGATGAACAGTGAAAAAAATAGAAGTAGAAAACTACTGTATCTAGCGACCGTTACAAGACCAGATATGGCAGCAGCAGTAGAAATCCTGAGTAGAAAGGTATCAAAACCAAATAAAGCTGATTGGAATGCCGTGAAGAGAGTAATACGTTATTTGAAAGGAACTAGCAATGTTAAGCTGAAATTATCCACAGGTGATAATTGCATTTTAACAGGATATATTGATGCAGATTGGGCTGGAGATCCAACTGACAGAAGATCTACCAGTGGACATATTTTTTTTCTCTCAGGTGGACCAATAAGTTGGACAAGTAAGAAACAGTCAATTGTGACACTATCTTCAACAGAAGCAGAATATGTTGCAGCAGCACATGCAAGTCAAGAAGTACTGTGGTTAAGACAATTGTTGACAGAATTAGGACAACCACAGTTGGAACCAACAAAACTAAAAGAGGATCAAGGAGTATTGAAGTTGGAGTATTACCCTACTGAAGAAATGACAGAAGACATTTTCACGAAGGCGTTGAATGTGATAAACATCAGAGACTAAGAAAAAAGTTGGGTTTGATTGAATAAGCCCTTATTGTTGAGAAAGTGTGTTGGCATATGCAACAGATTAGGACTTATTATAAGTAAAAGGAGGACTTTATGCTGACCTGACAGTAGATGGCGATGTTGTGTAACGTTTCCTTCTGTTTAATGTATTGCATAAGAAATAGTCTCACTTGTAGTTTCACTTTCGTTTTGTTCCTGTTTTCCTGATGCAATGCTGAAATGACTATGCATTATTCCTTTACCTCATTTTGTTTAAAGCAAAAGCTTGTTATCCCATGCAGCCTGCTCTGTTAAGTTTTCTACTGCAAAGGTGTGGATTCAGAAGCTGTGCAACAGTGCTGGGGGGTCGGAGTGGTGGAGATAAATCTGTGCTGCACTTTATGTACATGCTCAGTAGTGACTAGTGCTGTGGGGGTCAGAGTCAGGGAAATTGAGGAGTCGGAGGTTTGGCTTACCGACTACACAGCCCTGTGTTAGTGGAGATGAATCTGTGCTGCACTTTATGTACATGCTCAGTAGTGAGGCAGTGCTGGGGAGTTGGAGTGGTGGAGATGAATCTGTGCTGCACTTTATGTACATGCTCAGTAGTGAGGCAGTGCTGGGGAGTCGAGTGGTGGAAATGAATCTGTGTTGCACTTTATGTACATACTCATAGTGAGGCAGTGCTGGGAGGTTGGAGTGGTGGAGATGAATCTGTGCTGCACTTTATGTAACAATGCTCAGTAGTGAGGCAGTGCAGGGGAGTCCGAGAAGTGGAGATGAAATCTGTGCTGCAACTGTATGTACATGCTTCAGTAGTGACCAGTGCTGGGGAGTCGGAGTCGTGGAGAATGAATCTGTGCTGCACCTTTATACGCAACTGGCTCAGTAGTGAGGCAGTGCTGGGGAGTCGGAGTCGTGGAGATGAATCTGTGGCTGCACTTTATGTACATGCTCAGTAGTGAGGCAGTGCTGGGGAGTTCGGAGTCGTGTAGATGAATCTGTGCTGCACTTTATGTACATGCTCAGTAGATGAGCGTGCAGTGCTGGGGGGTCAGAGTCATGGAGATGATCTGTGCTGCACTTTATGTACATGCTCAGTAGTGAGGCAGTGTGGGAGTCAGAGTTGTGGAGTGAATCTGTGCTGCACTTTATGTACATGCTCAGTAGTGACCAGTGCTGGGGGTCGGAGTCGGGAGATGAATCTGTGCTGCACTTTATGTACATGCTCAGTAGTGACCAGTGCTGGGGGTCGGAGTCGTGGAGATAAGTCTGTGCTGCACTTTATGTACATGTTCAGTAGTGAGGCAGTGCTGGGGTTCGGAGTTGTGGAGATGAATCTGTGCTGCACTTTATGTACATGCTCAGTAGTGAGGCAGTGCTGGGGGGGTCGGAGTAGTGGAGATGAATCTGTGCTGCACTTTATGTACATGCTCATAGGGGCATGTGCTGGGGGGTCGTGGAGATGAATCTGTGCTGCACTTTATGTACATGCTCAGTAGGGGCAGTGCTTAGGGGGTCGGAGTCGTGGAGATGAATCTGTGCTGCACTTTATGTACATGCTCAGTAGTGAGGCAGTGCTGGGGGTCAGAGTCATGGAGATAATCTGTGCTGCACTTTATGTACATGTTCAGTATGAGGGCAGTGCTGGTGGTTCGGAGTCGTGGAGATAAATCTGTGCTGCACTTTATGTACATGCTTAGTAGTGAGGCAGTGCTGGGGAGTCGGTGTCGTGGAGATGAATCTGTGCTGCACTTTATAGTACATGCTCAGTAAGGGACAGTGCTGGGGAGTCAGAGTCATGGAGATGAATCTGTGCTGCACTTTATGTACATGCTCAGTAGTGAGGCAGTGCTGGGGAGTCAGAGTCATGGAGATAATCTGTGCAGCACTTTATGTACATGCTCAGTAGTGACCAGTGCTGGGAGTCAGAGTCGTGGAGATGAATCTGTGCAGCACTTATGTAATGCTCAGTAGTGAGGCAGTGCTGGGGAGTCAGAGTCATGGAGATGAAATCTGTGCGCACTTTATGTACATGCTCAGTAGTGACCAGTGCTGGGGGAGTCAGAGTCATGGAGATGAATCTGTGCTGCACTTTATGTACATGCTCAGTAGTGAGGCAGTGCTGGGGGTACGTGGAGATGAATCTGTGCTGCACTTTATGTACATGCTCAGTAGTGAGGCAGTGCTGTGGGGTCGGAGTCGTGGAGATGAATCTGTGCTGCACTTTATGTACATGCTTTGCAGTGAGGCAGTGCTGGGGGTCGGAGTCGTGGAGTGAATCTGTGCTGCACTTTATGTACATGCTCAGTAGTGAGGCAGTGCTGGGGAGTAAGAGTCGTGGAGATGAATCTGTGCTGCACTTTATGTACATGCTCAGTAGTGAGGCAGTGCTGGGGAGTCGGAGTCGTGGAGATGAATCTGTGCTGCACTTTATGTACATGCTCAGTAGTGAGGCAGTGCTGGGGGGTCAGAGTCATGGAGATGATCTGTGCTGCACTTTATGTACATGCTCAGTAGTGAGGCAGTGCTGGGGAGTCAGAGTTCGTGGAGATGAATCTGTGCTGCACTTTATGTACATGCTCAGTAGTGAGCCAGTGCTGGGGGTCGGAGTCGGGAGATGAATCTTGTGACTAGCACTTTATGTACATGTCATCAGGATAGTTGGACTGTTGTCTGTGGGGTACGGAGTCGTGGAGATGAGTATGTTGTGCTGCACTTTATGTACATGTTCAGTAGTGAGCAGTGCTGGGGGTTCGGAGTTGTGGAGATGAATCTGTGCTGCACTTTATGTACATGCTCAGTAGTGAGGCAGTGCTGGGGGGGTCGGAGTAGTGGAGATGAATCTGTGCTGCACTTTATGTACATGCTCAATAGGGGCAGTGCTGGGGGGTCGTGGAGATGAATCTGTGCTGCACTTTATGTACATGCTCAGTAGGGGGCAGTGCTGGGGGGTCGGAGTCGTGGAGATGAATCTGTGCTGCACTTTATGAACATGCTCAGTAGTGAGGCAGTGCTGGGGGGTCAGAGTCATGGAGATAAATCTGTGCTGCACTTTATGTACATGTTCAGTAGTGAGGCAGTGCTGGTGGTTCAGAGTCGTGGAGATAAATCTGTGCTGCACTTTATGTACATGCTTAGTAGTGAGGCAGTGCTGGGGAGTCGGTGTCGTGGAGATGAATCTGTGCTGCACTTTATGTACATGCTCAGTAGTGACCAGTGCTGGGAGTCAGAGTCATGGAGATGAAATCTGTGCTGCACTTTATGTACATGCTCAGTAGTGAGAGCAGTGCTGGGGAGTCAGAGTTATGGAGATGAATCTGTGCAGCACTTTATGTACATGCTCAGTAGTGACCAGTGCTGGGGAGTCAGAGTCGTGGAGATGAATCTGTACTGCACTTTATGTACATGCTCAGTATGAGGCAGTGCTGGGGAGTCAGAGTCATGGAGATGAATCTGTGCTGCACTTTATGTACATGCTCAGTAGTGACCAGTGCTGGGGGGTCGGAGTCGTGGAGATGAATCTGTACTGCACTTTCTGTACATGCTCAGTAGTGAGGCAGTGCTGGGGATCGGAGTCGTGGAGATGAATCTGTGCTGCACTTTATGTACATGCTCAGCAGTGAGGCAGTGCTGGGGGGTCGGAGTCGTGGAGATGAATCTGTGCTGCACTTTATGTACATGCTTAGAAGTGAGGCAGTGCTGGGGGGGTCGTGGAGATAAATCTGTGCTGCACTTTATGTACATGCTCAGTAGTGAGGCAGTGCTTGGGGGTCAGAGTCATGGAGATTAATCTGTGCTGCACTTTATGACATGCTCAGTAGTGAGGCAGTGCTTGGGGGTCGGAGTCGTGGAGAAGAATATGTGCTGCACTTTATGCACATGCTCAGTAGTGAGACAGTGCTTGTTGGCATATGCAACAGATTAGTACTTATTACCTGGTGAATGCAGAAGAATTCTTAAGTGCAAGTCTCTCCAAACAAGTAAGATAAGTTAAAAATGACAAGTAGCACAGAGCTAAAACTCGCAGTAGCTAAACTGAATGATGAGAACTATCAGCTATGGAAGTTCAAAGTAGAGATGTTATTGTCAAAAGATGATTTATGGGAAATAATCACTACAGATAGACCTGATGAAGATAATCAGACATGGGATAAGAAAAATAGACAAGCGAGAGCCACCATTAGCTTATTAGTGGATGATGCTCAATTAATACATATAAGAAATGAAGAAACAGCAAAAGGAATGTGGGAAGCATTAAGAAAGTTATATGATAGACCCAGCTTAAATCACAAGTTATTTTTATTAAGAAAGCTTTACAGTATGAGACAAAGTGCAGACAATGACATGCAGAAGCATATATTCTCTATTATGAAAGTGATATCACAGCTAAAATCTATTGGTGAAGATATTAAAGAAAGTCATATAGCAGCTATATTGTTGTGCAGTTTACCAGATTCGTATACAGCTTTAATAAATGCACTAGAAACAAGACCTGAAACAGACATTACATTAGAATTTGTGAAAACAAGACTCATAGATGAATATCAGAGGAGAAAAGAACAAAGCAATTATTCTTCTACTGAAAAGGACAGTGAAAACACTCTTAAAGCTACAGAATTTAAAAAACCCTTTAATAAAGAGACAAGAGAATGCTTCAGATGTAAGAAAAAAGGTCATTTAAAGAAAGACTGTACCATATGGAAAGCA
The DNA here is from genome assembly GCA_033576555.1 of Oophaga sylvatica. NCBI lineage: Eukaryota > Metazoa > Chordata > Amphibia > Anura > Dendrobatidae > Oophaga > Oophaga sylvatica. The sequence goes on from JARQOD010000007.1 coordinate 123,954,525, forward strand.
GAACAACAAAAATTACAACATAAAAGGCATACACAGAAAGTAAAAAACACAATTTCCGATTCGTGTGAGAATAATTGGAATGGCACATTCAAAATAACAGACAAGAAATCATCACTTGGTTGGTTTATTGATTCAGGAGCAACGAGTCATATGACAAGTGACAAGAATTTCTTTACTGATCTTGATTTAGATAAGAAAGAAGCCATTTATCTTGCAGATGGAAGCAAAATAACCACAGAAGGTATCGGACAAGGTATGCTAAATTGCTCAAACAAGTTCGTACAAGATTCAAAGATACTTGTACAGGATGTGTTGTATGTTCTAAAATTGGAAGGCGGATTATTATCTGTGAAACTTTTAACAGCAAAAGGACTTACAGTAAAATTCAAAGACAATGAGTGTGCAATCATTGCAGGAAACAAAATGATAACCAAAGTCAAGGCAGATGAACAATTATATAATTTTGAGAAACCAAAGGAACAGATGAAGGTATGTACACATGATCACAAAAACTGTATTCACATGTGGCATAGACGTCTAGGACATAGACACCCGGACAGTATAAGGGAACTACAGAGAAAAGAATTGACAAAAGATTTAAAGATATCAGATTGCTCAATTACTTTAAGATGTGAATGTATAAAATCCAAAGCCGCAAGGATATCTATTGCAAAAGAAAGTGAGATAAAAAGCGAAAGACCACTTGATTTGGTGCATACTGACGTATGTGGACGCATGAAAGTGACTACATCAGGAGGCAATAGATACATGTTGACTTTTATAGACGACTACTCAAGATACACAGTCACATACTTAATTAAGAACAAAGTGAAGTTTTAGATAAACTTGTAGACTATGTAACAAGATCAAGTAACAAATTTCAAAGGAAGCCAATTGTCATCAGAAGTGATAATGGAGGTGAATTTACAGGTCACAGAATAGAAGACTACTTAAGACAAAATGGAATAGAACATCAGAAAACTGTTCCATACACACCTGAACAAAATGGAGTAGCAGAAAGGAAAAACAGAACTCTAACAGAAATGATGAGATGTATGCTGACAGATTCTAAACTACCAGAGAAATATTGGGGTGAGGCAGCAATGACAGCTACATATCTACAGAACCAACTTTTTTCCAGAAAACTGAAGAAAACTCCATATGAACTGTGGCAAGGTATGAAACCAAGTGTCAATCATTTAAAAGTTTTTGGATGTAAAGTTTTTATATTCATTCCAATAGAAAAACGTTCCAAACTTCAAAACAGATCCATGGAAGGAATATTTGTTGGATATAGTGAAAACTGCAAAGGATATAGAATCTTAGATCCCAAAACAGACAGAGTTACAGTGAGTAACAGTGTGACATTCATTGAAGATTTAAATGAAGACATTATGATTTCAGTTGAAACAAAAAATGAGAAAAACAATAGTGACATAACTGAAGACATATCTGATGAGAAAGAAGTAGAAATTAATGAAGAACAAAATACTGAAAGTGAAGAATCACAACTACAAACAGACACAGAACCAAGACGTTCAATAAGAGATAACAAAGGAAAACCACCAAAACGTCTCTCATACAAGACAAGTATAAGAAAAATCCATGAACCTACCTCTTGGAAGACATATCTAAACTTGCTGAAGAAGAAGCTAATAAATGGATAGAAGCAACAGAAACAGAAATTAAATCCATGCATGATTCAAATACTTGGACACTAACAGATTTGCCAGAAGGAAGAAAAGCCATAGGATGTAAATGGATTTTTAAAGTAAAATACCAAACAGATGGTACACCTGAAAGATATCGAGCAAGACTCGTAGCTAAAGGGTATTCTCAAAAATATGGAGAAGACTATGATAAAACATTTGCTCCAGTTGTCAAACACACTACAATAAGAACTTTACTTACAGTTGCAGCAATGGAACAGATGGAACTAAGACATCTGGATGTAAAGACAGCTTTTTTGAATGGAGATTTAACAGAAGACATTTACTGTACATGGAACAACCTCCAGGATTCAAAGATGAAAGAAATCCAAACAAAGTTTGCAAACTACAGAAAAGCATATATGGTTTAAAGCAAGCAGCTAAAGCGTGGAATGACAAAATCACGGAAGTACTAACAAATGAAAAATCTCAAAGAAGCAAAGTTGATCCATGCTTGTACACAAAAAGGCTGAGTAATAGATGGATTTATGTACTCATATATGTAGACGACATTTCGATTTGTTTTAAACAAGAAAGGGATAAAGAAAATATTCTAAAAATCCTGAAGCAACATTTTGAAATCAAAGACTTAGGAAATGTAAAACAGTACCTAGGAATACAGATAGAAAGAGAAGAAGACGGAAGTTTCCTACTGAATCAAAATCACATTATTCAAGACATAACAGAAAAATTTGGACTAAAGGATGCAAAAACAGTAAAGTCTCCAATGGAAACTAATTATCTCAAAGAGATGAACAGTGAAAAAAATAGAAGTAGAAAACTACTGTATCTAGCGACCGTTACAAGACCAGATATGGCAGCAGCAGTAGAAATCCTGAGTAGAAAGGTATCAAAACCAAATAAAGCTGATTGGAATGCCGTGAAGAGAGTAATACGTTATTTGAAAGGAACTAGCAATGTTAAGCTGAAATTATCCACAGGTGATAATTGCATTTTAACAGGATATATTGATGCAGATTGGGCTGGAGATCCAACTGACAGAAGATCTACCAGTGGACATATTTTTTTTCTCTCAGGTGGACCAATAAGTTGGACAAGTAAGAAACAGTCAATTGTGACACTATCTTCAACAAAAGCAGAATATGTTGCAGCAGCACATGCAAGTCAAGAAGTACTGTGGTTAAGACAATTGTTGACAGAATTAGGACAACCACAGTTGGAACCAACAAAACTAAAAGAGGATCAAGGAGTATTGAAGTTGGAGTATTGCCCTACTGAAGAAATGACAGAAGACATTTTCACGAAGGCGTTGAATGCTGATAAACATCAGAGACTAAGAAAAAAGTTGGGTTTGATTGAATAAGCCCTTATTGTTGAGAAAGTGTGTTGGCATATGCAACAGATTAGGACTTATTATAAGTAAAAGGAGGACTTTATGCTGACCTGACAGTAGATGGCGATGTTGTGTAACGTTTCCTTCTGTTTAATGTATTGCATAAGAAATAGTCTCACTTGTAGTTTCACTTTCGTTTTGTTCCTGTTTTCCTGATGCAATGCTGAAATGACTATGCATTATTCCTTTACCTCATGTTGTTTAAAGCAAAAGCTTGTTATCCCATGCAGCCTGCTCTGTTAAGTTTTCTACTGCAAAGGTGTGGATTCAGAAGCTGTGCAACAGTGCTGGGGGGTCGGAGTGGTGGAGATGAATCTGTGCTGCACTTTATGTACATGCTCAGTAGGGGCAGTGCTGGGGGGTCGGAGTCGTGGAGATGAATCTGTGCTGCACTTTATGTACATGCTCAGTAGTGAGGCAGTGCTGGGGGCCGGAGTCGTATAGATGAATCTGTGCTGCACTTTATGTACATGTCAGTAGTGAGGGAGTGCTGTGGGTCAGAGTCGTGGATGATCTGTGCTGCACTTTATGTACATGCTCAGTAGTGAGGCAGTGCTGGGGGTTGGAGTTGTGGAGATGAATCTGTGCTGCACTTAGTACATGCTCAGTAGTGAGGCAGTGCTGGGGGTCGGAGTCATGGAGATAAATCTGTGCTGCACTTTATGTACATGCTCAGTAGTGAGGCAGTGCTGGGGGTCGGAGTCGTGGAGATGAATCTGTGCTGCACTTTATGTACATGCTCAGTAGTGAGGCAGTGCTGGGGGTCGGAGTCGTGGAGATGAAATCTGTGCTGCACTTTATGTAGGCATGACTCAGTAGTGAGGCAGTGCTGGGGGGTCGGAGTCTGGAGATGAATCTGTGCTGCACTTTATGTACATAGTGAGCATGCTCAGTAGTGAGAGCTAGTAGGCATGCTGTGGGGTCAGAGTCGTGGAGATGAATCTGTGCTGACTTATGCTTATAGTGAGCATGCTTCGACGTAGTGATCTTGCTGACTGATGCTAGAGTGAGGCGTCTGGAGTTGTGGAGATGAATCTGTGCTGCACTTTATGTACATAGGAGCTATAAGCTTAAAAGGAATCAGTAAGATCAACCCACCCCCCGTCAAAACTACATAAATGGGCATGCTGATCTTTGCAATATATGATAAATGCATTGACGCCTTTGTATCTTCTATCTGATGCTGCTTAAGACTGAAGAACCGTTCACTAATTGGTGTTTACTCATGGCGGCTTCCTTGTAAGCTGTTTATAGTATAATGTCCATATCTGAAAGTTTTTTTTCCCCAAAATGAAAGCAAAACTTCATAAGTGTAGTTTGTCTGAACTGGCCATCACAAAATAGTCAAAAGCTTGAAAAGTTAATTGAATAAAAAAAATCACTGGAGCCAAACGCAATATTCCCCAACAATGTCAGCTGGCGTACTGACCCAGAAAGGGTCCGCAAATATTCACCTAATGGCAGATGCCCATACTACAAGGGTCCCCCCTCTTAGATATAAAACCAAGAATGTATACATAATTTATAATGCAAAATATCCAATAATTGTAAATGCTAAGGAAAATATACCCAAAGCTTTATGATGTAGCAGGGAATAAGATCAACCAATCAGAGTGCAGCAAAAAAAGCGGGTCTGAGTTACCAAAACTGGCCTCATTGCCCAAAGCAGGCCTGGTTTTTCAGTTAGTGTGGATAAACCAGGCCAGTGTATAACTGAGCCTTGATGTCTAATGTCTCTATAAAGGACGTTCTTTGTACCAGGGAGTATGAAGCGTTTCTTTGTTACTTAATGTAAAGTGCCTTTGATCTGCTATAAAAGTGTATTATGTTTCTGGAAGGTAGACAAATTAGGTTTTCCATTTTCAGATCACTGATTTAGGCGTCACAGGAATATTTAAGAACATTTAATCTCTGTACGAGACATAAAAGAGACGAGAAGTATGAGATAGTGTCAAGGAAGCGGAAGGCGGATGTTTCCATCTACATGATTATGATAGGAACATGCAAGGTTAATAGGCATGGCCAATAAGTGACGTAATGACATGAAAGTGCACAGATACAGTAGAAATAAATGTATATATGTTTATATTGTATCATTACTTCACTTATTGGACGTGCCTATTAACCTTGCATGTTCCTATTATAATATGGAAAGCAGGAGGTAAAGTCCTGGATGGCAGGTATGTGTCACCGAGGTGCCTGACCTCAGTGATGTAAGTCTCGGAAGAGATTACTCTGGTAACAATAAGTTACTGAACGGATTTTTAGTGGACTGGATTTTGGGTCCGGGATTTAGGAGTGACCAAAAGAGCTTGGGTGGGAATGGTCGCTCCCATAAATTCCAGTCCAGGGCTTGCAGGTCTTATAAAAGGTGGCTGGGTTGACTCAGGTGGGTGTGACTTGTTGGAGCTGGACAGTATCCAGTAATGGTGATCACACTGAGCCTAAAGCAAAATCTGTATTGCTGTCTCTGTGAGACGCTGTTGATGCTTTGCCTTCCCTGTACTTTTATATGACCTTATTGTATATTTATATAATAGATATATAATAAAGCCATATAAGTATATTTATATACTGTAGATTTTATATTTTGGCATACAAGCATCTCCATATTGGATTAATAGGGAATCCATCTAAAAAAGGGTTTTTGCAAATCTAGATATTCACTAAAAACCTCTGCTGTATGGAGGTACCAAATAGCCATGCACAGAACCATGGGGATTTGAAGGTTGTTCTCAATTTCTCCCCAAGCTCCCGCTTCTTTGCTTCCTGAATTCTGGTGACAGTGCCCTCATGATTGATTGACTGTTTGGATGAGTAGCATTGTCATGCCACTGGCTCCAATGCTGGAAACCAAAGCAGCGTTGCCGCTGCAGAATCCGAGGGGAGCAGGGTCCCAGAAGTTGCCGGTGATCTGTCCAGCTTCAGAGTAGCACTTACAAGCGCAAGCAAAGAGCTTGTAATCACTGTTCTTGTTGGGTGTGAGACCAGTCACTTCTTCAGACTACCTGTGGTGGCCGGTCTGCTACCAAAAGAGCCAAGTGCTTACAAGCTCAATGCTGTAGAGCTTGTAAGCGCTGCTCTGAAGCTTCTCAGAATCGCTAACCTGGTAAACTAGCAAATTAAAAATCCCTCTGTTCTTGAGAATAAAGAGGATTTTTAATAACAAGTAGATTGCAAAATTCTAGTTTTTACAAGCTCTTTGTTATTTTAACCATTTTTCATGATGAAACTAACCCTTTAGGGCTCCCAGACACATTTACATTTGCTAGGATCAGTCAACTATCTATTGAGGAAGAAAAGTATTGAACATGTTGAATTACATCGCGTAAGATGTAGCGCATGGCGCCATAGCAGATGCGAATATGGCAGTCACAGCCCGACTAGCAGTCACAGCCCGACTAGCAGTCGCAGCCCGACTAGCAGTCAAGTTAATTTTGCATCTATATATTATGCAAGTTTCAATTGAAATGATTCTTTATGCCTTGAACGGATTCAATTTTGCTTTAACTTTGTATTTTCTGACAGGGAGCAGCGCGTTCAAATCACCCGACGACTTCAAGGTTTCTCTCCCACTTCGCACCAATTATTTGTATGGGAAGATTAAAAAGACTCTGCCAGAGCTGTTTGCATTTACAATCTGCATGTGGTTAAAGTCCAGTGCATCGCCCGGGATCGGGACCCCCTTCTCCTATGCTGTACAAGGCCAGGCCAATGAGATTGTGCTGATTGAGTGGGGCAACCACCCAATTGAACTACTGATTAACGATAAGGTATGTACAGCATGCATCGCTGAAGAATCCCACGTCTTTAAAATGCAACTATCAGCGCAAAATGACTGTTCAAACCAAGCACTGCTGCTCGGCGCACCCTTGATGTAGCCAAAAATGTAAGTGCATTTACTAGTTTTCCATCTATCTCCATCCATTCTCTGGCTCCTGTAAAGCCAGAGCTGTCAATCAAAAAAAAAAAAAAGGGGTGGGAGACTAATGGAAAACAAGTAAGTGGGAAAATGCCTAGAATAAACCCTTAAAGTGGATCTGTCGCCAGATTTCACCATACAAACTGTATTACATTATTAACTAGATTTTAGACCTGATGAGGCTGGGGTGCTTGCTGTATAATACTTTTTGAAACTATAAGCTCAATCACTGCCCACTTAAGCTCTTCAGTGTCCCTCCTCCCTGCTGTGATTTCTGTGCACTACAAGTTGCAGCTGTCGTTCAGGATAGGTGCGGGAGACTGAATAAAGTTAGACTCATGGGCTCATTCAGATTTTTAACTGGACAGAGCGAACTCATGAGTTTAAGTTTATTCAGCCTCCCCATCCACTCATTCTGACTGATAATTGCAGGTTGTAGTGAGCAGTGTGAGATCTCAGCAAGCAGGAGGTGCACTGAGGAGCTGTCAGTCAGTGTGGGTGTTAGTACGTAGCTAATTGGAAAAGTGCAGTGTGGGTGGGTTGACCTGAGGAGGAGAATGGTGCAAATTCTATCTTAAACCAACAGTCGCACACTTTGCTCTTCCCAGTCTATGACTATTTGGTAGGATGTAAGGGCAGGAACACCTGTAATCTCTAGGAGTAAGGTGATAAGGAATAACTTCTCAGTCTCCCAAGGACGACCTCACAACTCTTTCTATAGATTAAAGAAAGTTTATTGTAGCTACAAGAGCTCTGATCATTGATAGAACAGAACTGCCTCCACTTCAGTGGCCGGAAGAAGATGTCCATGAAGAATGTTTTTGGGCCTACAGAATCTCATGATGATCCATTTTACAATCTTTATTATGAAGGCAAGGACATTAGCTATAAGGCAAATCTGTAGAATCAGATGTCCTACACCAGTGATCCATACTCCAATTCCTTTAAATCAGTTAGTTGGATTTAGCCGTTGGAACCAGTTTCCTAGGACCTAGGGTAAGGACATCCTCCTGGGAGTTTTCTTCTGTGAATTTTTCCTTTAATTCCATGACTTTAGCTATGTGATCGTCAACTCTTACAGAGAACTTTGCATCTACATAGTTACAACAGGCGGGCCCAATTATTTGACACGTACCCCCTTGACTGGCTGTCAGATAATCTAGTACTATGATGTGATGTGATTTAGCACCTTGGCATGGAATCATGTCTAGATGTTGGTTATAGCTTCAAATATCTCTTGTGGGACGTTATCAAAAAGTTCAGCCAGTTGTTCAACGTTGTATGTGGCTAAACTAGTGATAGTGAGGGGTAGACCAAATTTACTGTACCAAGGCGGTATGTACCAATGGTTTACTTTGAACCCTTCATTTTTGCATCACATATCTTGGTATCTGTTCAAGATCTATCTCATCATGAGAGATGGTCCACGTAGCCAAGGTCAACCTTGATAAGGTAACAAACTGTAAGCAAAAACACCACAAACATAATACATTTTCTCAGGAAGTATGATATGTTCACCCCCTAAATGTGACAATAACCTGTAGGAAATTTTTGAGGCAGTAATCTGTTAGATGGACAGCAGGGGAACCTTAATATACCTCTTACCACCTCTTTGCACTTATTCTGTCATCATATCCAGAACTTTGTATTAACTCATGCAATAGGTTAGAAGTTTGATCTGTTAGTTCATATACTAGACCCCCAACTGTTGTCAGTTTCATAAGGAATTCAACTAGGTAGAAATATTAGCTGCAGGTTGTCCAGATCTACTGGTGTTGTCCCCAAGTTTTTATCCGTTATGTTAACTCTATTGCATCTGATACTGGTAGACACTGGGCCACAGATAGAAATATTGTGAGAGGACATCAGAGATAAGTCCCTGATTACTACCTACTGGGTTGGTGTGGTCCATCTAGCTATAGGGAGGGATACCCTTGTGTTATTGTACCTGGAAGAACTTAGATTTGTAGGAAAAGTAAAGATTTCATCCAGTGAAAGAATTAGCTCATCTATGGGGACAGGAGTGACTAGGAAAGGCATGGATAATATTGGTGCGTATCTGTGAGGACACAGCATTTAATCTTAATTAACCAGACGTCTATTTTCAGCAAGCCAGGAACAATAGACTATTATCTATATGTTGTCTTTTGAATTTGTGTGTTTCTTTCTGGTTGGTCAAGAAAACACAGACTTTGACAATTTTTTATATCCTATTTTGCTCTTATCCTGCATCACTACTGATGCAGGGTCATGGAACAATGATGTTTGCTGATATGTTGATTACACATTGTCGAGGCCAGCCAGTTTGTTGACTTGCAAAATAGAAGAGCCAAATAGATTACATAATCAAACAATGCAAGTTGGTCTTTTCACCATTCTTCCCCTGTACCTGTGAATGCCGGATTGAAGGACACTTGTTAACTATAAAAAGAGGTTATATGCCTCTGTAACATGAGACAGACAAATATATCCAGCCAAGAAATCCATACAGCCAAGAGATTCAAAGATCCAAAGAATCAGAGACTCTCTACAGGACAGCAGCCAAGACATCATGACTCCATCACGAAGGACACAGATTTGTCATTCTACAGGATTCCAGCTTAGGGGACCACAGCCCCGGTTAGAAGAATACAGATCTGCTCCATTGACTATTGCCGAACACATGGATACGTTTGTATCAGGAATGGGACCCGCTGGTCACCTGGCTCCATGGAGATATTTGGAGAAGCCAGATTGTGACCCTACGGTCAACTGGCCCTGTAGCTGTCACGGGTGTGTCGCCACCAAGATCGTCACGATTACACAACCTGACTTCTCACAGCTGAGTTTTTGGTGCTTGGTGTTTGTCGGCAGTGAGGGAGTTAATTCTCCCTCTCTCTGTGCTAGACGAGGCCCAGCCTCGCCCAGCTGCAGTTAATGCTGCACTAATGAGATTCCTTCAAATACCTGCCAGTCTGCTAGGGAAGTGTCGGTGAAAGCATTCATGCAGACCAGCAGAGCGGATCGTGGTATTGTGAAGTCTGAAGTGCAGAGTACCTGGTGTGGTTTTCTCCCCTCCTCGCTTTATTATTTATCTCCTTACCCGTTGGTGTTCCCTCTGTAGTTGTATAGTGAGTTTTGTATGCAAGGTGGTCTTTTATTTTACCCCTTGTACTGTCTCGTTCGTCTTATACTGTGTGTAGGCATTTACCTTCCCGTTCCCTGTGGTGGTGATCAGGGTCCTTCTCAGGACTAGATTACAGAGGGTCAGGGATTCACAGGAGATAGGGTTACGCTGGCGGCCTGGACCTCTGTACCATCAACAGTACCTCCAGGTAGAGGGATTAGTCAGGGCCCCAGCTTAGGGTCAGCATAGACCCCGGACCTCCTGTATACAGTGACAGCGTGACAGTAGCTCAATGGACTGTTGTCTTCTTAAGCTTGTCGCTACCTCCTCTCTGGTAGCGACAAGCGGTGGTGGAAGTCGGCCCTGGAAGCTCTGAAGTCACAGCTGCTCTTGTCCCAGCGAGTCATCGGAAGGGTGAGACTCTGTAATGTACACCATCTTGGGTATTTTGCTGGGACTGTTCTGTATGTTATTTGCCTGTTTTGTGGTTCAATAAAGTGTTGCCACACCGTTTTACCCTAGCCATGTGTTGTCTGAGTAGCGTTATGCCCATGGTAAAAAGAGAGCACTAGTAGATCAACAGGACTTGATATGGACCGCCCCACCAGATCTTAAGGACTTACGCACCAACACGTTGTCTCCTGGTTGCACCTCATGACAGGATAGGTTGGTTTGTGGCTGTTGTAGAACACTCTGGTTAATGTCTCCGTTATTGCTGTAAACGTAAGACGTAGTCCACACTCAAGGTGTTTTGAGCAGCGTGAGCAGTTTCTGGGGGTGAAAGCGGATGATTAGGAAGTTTCCCATACAAAACCTCAAAAGGCGATAATTGCAAAGGACCATATGATGTGATCCATATATCTATGAGTATCAAAGGCCAATTATACCCTGTTTGTCTGCAATATTTGGCCAGTTTCTCTTTTATTGCTCGATTATACCTTTCTACTTTCCCACTAGCTTGCGGGTGGTAAGGAGTATGTAATTGTTGTTTTACCCCTATCATGGAACAAATCTTTTGGAAGACCTATCCAGTGAATGCAGGACCTTGAGACCTTGATTCTTGAAATCACCTGGGGAACACTATACTGTACCTACAGACAAATTCTTTACGTATTTTTGACGCTGTGATGTCTGCTTTTTGTGATGCAGTTGGATAAGCCTCTACCAATCCTGAAAACTGACCAACATACAGTACAGACCAAAAGTTTGGACACCTTCTCATTCAAAGATTTTTCTGTATTTTCATGGCTATGAAAATTGTAGAATCACACTGAAGGCATCAAAACTATGAATTAACACATGTGGAATTATACATTACACTTTACAAAAAAGTGTGAAACAACTGAAAATATGTCTTATATTCTAGGTTCTTCAATGTAGCCACCTTTTGCTTTGATTACTGCTTTGCACGCAGAAAAGGTGAACGGATGGACTCTACATGCCTGGTTCCCACCGTGAAGCATGGAGGAGGTGGTGTGATGGTGTGGGGGTGCTTTGCTGGTGACACTGTTGGGGATTTATTCAAAATTGAAGGCATACTGAACCAGCATGGCTACCACAGCATCTTGCAGCAGCATGCTATTCCATCTGGTGTGCGTTTAGTTGGACCATCATTTATTTTTCAACAGGACAATGACCCCAAACAACCTCCAGTCTGTGTAAGGGCTATTTGACCAAGAAGGAGAGTGATGGGTGTAACGGGTCTGGTGGGTGGAACTACTGACGAGACAGGTCAGGTTGGTGGAACCACAAAGCTTTATTATACAAGAGAGTTTACTTGTAAGAGAGCGGGTGGCACCCGGGAAAAGGGCAGGGAATCACGGCAGGGGATATAGGTAGTCTCTGGACAGGCAGGTTTGTCACAGCAAGTGACCAAAGAAGTCTCTGGGCAGGCAGGTTGTAACGGTAAGTAACCGAGGCAGTCTCTGGACAGGCAGGCTGTCACGACAAGTGACCAGGCAGTCTCTGGACAGGCAGGTTGTCACAGCAAGTGACCAAGGCAGTCTCTGGGACAGGCAGGTTGTCACAGCAAGTGACCAAGGCAGTCTCTGGGACAGGCAAGTTGTCACGGCAAGTGACCAGGCAGTATCTGGACAGGCAGGTTATCACAGCAAGTGACCAAGGCAGTCTCTGGGACAGGCAGGTTGTCACGGCAAGTGACCAGGGCAGTCTCTGGGACAGGCAGGTTGTCACGGCAAGTGACCAGGCAGTCTCTGGAACAGGCAGGTTGTCACGGCAAGTGACCAGGCAGTCTCTGGACAGGCAGGTTGTCACGGCAAGTGACCAGGCAGTCTCTAGACAGGCAGGTTGTCACGGCAAGGGACCAGGCAGTCTCGAGACAGGCAGGTATATACGACCTGATATGGTGGAGCCTCCAGGTAGGCTGCAGTCGGATGGCAGATGATCGCTCCCAGGTGAGCAGGCAAGAGCCGGGGATCTCTGCAGATGATGTCCGAACTTCCGGATGGAGCTGCAGTCGGATGGCAGATGATCGCTCCTAGGTGAGCAGGCAAGAGCCGGGGATCTCTGCAGATGACGTCCGAACCTCTGGATGGAACTGCAGACGGATGGCAGACAGGCAAGCCGACAGGTAACAGACAGGTAACTGGAATCAGGAGCTGATGGCTGAAACAGAGTTAGACTGCACAGGAACAACATTGCTCGGGCACCTACATTAAGGAGGAAGCCCTTAATATAGGGTGGAGTCCTCCAGCATTGGCTGGAGACTGATTTGGAAAATGCGCGCGGCTCCTTTAAGAGCGGGGGAGGGTGCGGGCGCGCGCCCTAAGGCCAGTAGCAGGGAAGGAGCGCGCGGGACCAGCAGGGCGGAAGGAGGACGCCATAGGCGCAGAAGAGGCTGGGAGCACTGAGGACGCTGAGCGCAGGTGAGGAGAGCGACGTCCCTGTCTGGCAGCAGGCAGGGACGCGGGCGCTACAGTAACCCCCCCTCTAGGCCCCCCCTTCTTTAGGCCAGAAAGAAATTTAGCTAGGATAAGAGGGGCATGGATGTTCTCCCGAGGCTCCCAGGTTCTCTCCTCAGGACCAAACCCCTTCCAATCCACCAAAAAATAAGTCTTTCTTCCTACCCTTTTTGTGGCCAGAATGTTCTCTACCTCAAATTCATCATCAGCAGACACTGGAGCAGGAGGTGTACCTGTAGACTTAAAAAAAGAGTTAAGAACCACAGGTTTGAGGAGAGATACATGAAAAGAATTAGGAATTCTCAAATTGGCCGGGAGTTTCAATTTATAGGACACCGGATTGATCTGACTGATGACCTCAAAAGGACCGATGAACCGAGGACCTAACTTGTAGGACGGAATTTTGAGTCGAACATATTTGGACGAAAGCCAGACTTTGTCCCCAGGACGGAATTGAGGAGGATCAGTAATGAAGTCCATGGCTATATGCTGCCAGGGGGCAGCGGGTACAGGAAGCGGAAGAAGACGGCCGGTAGGCAGGTGTCTCGGAACTTTGTTGCGGGCACAGGAAACACAGGCAGAAACAAAGTCTATTACGTCTTTGTGCAGGGTAGGCCACCAATAATGCCGGGTAATGAGTTGGAGGGTCTTTTTTTGACCAGCGTGGCCAGCGAGTTTAGACGAGTGACCCCAATGTAGGATTCTCTTCCGATCGGTTTCTGATACGAACGTCTTACCAGGAGGGAGACGATTTAGACTCACGGGAGCCACCTGCATCACTCTGGCGGGATCGATGATATGTTTAGGCTCATCCTCGAGATCCGACACCAGGAAAGACCGAGACAAGGCATCCGCCTTGATGTTTTTGTCAGCTGGGTGAAAATGCAAAAGAAAATCGAAGCGGGCAAAAAACAAGGACCACCGGGCTTGGCGAGGATTAAGTCTCTGTGCCTGCTGGAGGTATGCCAGATTTTTGTGGTCCGTGTAGATGATTACCGGATGAAGAGCCCCTTCGAGTAGGTAACGCCACTCCTCCAATGCCAACTTAATGGCCAATAACTCTCGATCTCCTATGGAGTAGTTGCGCTCGGAGGAGGAGAAGAGTTTGGAGAAGAAACCGCAGGATACCATCCTCCCGGATGGCGATTTTTGGGTAAGAACCGCTCCGGCTCCAGCAGAGGAAGCGTCCACCTCCAGGAAGAACTGCTTGTTGCCATCCGGGCGATGCAGCACTGGAGCGGAAGAAAAGGCCTGTTTCAGAGAAAGGAAGGCCTCCTCTGCTTCGGTCGTCCACTGTTTGGGGTTAGCATCCTTGCGAGTGAGCGCTGAGATTGGAGCAGTCCTGGAAGAGAAGTGCGGTATGAAGAGACGGTAATAGTTGGCAAATCCCAGGAACCGCTGAATGGCCTTCAACCCCTCCGGTCGGGGCCACTTCTCGATGGCAGACAGTTTCTCCGGATCCATTCGTAGACCTGTTTGAGAGATAATGTATCCCAGAAACGGAAGCGATGTCTGCTCAAAGAGGCACTTCTCATATTTGGCGAAGAGGTGATTCTGCCTGAGCCTGAGCAGAACCTGACGAACATCCCTCCGGTGAGACTGAAGATCCGGAGAGAAGACCAAGATGTCGTCAAGGTACACCACAACGCAGGAGTAGAGGAGGTCCCGGAAGATGTCATTGACCAACTCCTGAAAGACTGCTGGAGCATTACAGAGACCAAAGGGCATCACCAAGTACTCGTAGTGGCCGTCCCGGGTGTTGAATGCCGTCTTCCATTCATCTCCTCGACGGATACGAACCAGGTTGTATGCTCCACGAAGATCTAGTTTGGTGAAGACACTAGCCCCTCTAAGACGATCAAACAGTTCTGGAATGAGCGGAAGAGGGTACTTATTCTTCACCGTGATCGAATTTAGGCCTCTGTAGTCAATACAGGGACAGAGAGATCCGTCTTTCTTTTTAACGAAGAAGAAACCTGCTCCCGCTGGGGAGGTAGATTTCCGGATGAATCCCTTTGCTAAGTTCTCCTCGATATATTCGGACATCGACCTGGTCTCAGCAGCAGACAACGGGTAAATACGCCCACGGGGAGGCGTAGTACTGGGCAACAGGTCAATCGGGCAATCATATGGTCTATGCGGGGGTAATTTCTCTGCTTCCTTTTTATTGAAGACATCAGCAAATGACCAATATGGAATCGGGAGTCCAGGAAGATTAGCAGGTGTAGGAGAAGAATAGACAGGATGAACAGGCACCAGACACGTTTTATGACAGTCCTGTCCCCAGCGAAGAACCTCTCCATTCTGCCAGTCGAGCACAGGTGCATGTTTTTGGAGCCAAGGCAGACCTAGTAAGAAAGCATGAGAGAGTCCAGGTAAAACATGAAATGAGATGCTCTCAGAATGCAACATTCCCACCTGCAGGGTTATGACTTCGGTGATAAGTCGTATGGGACGAGGTAGGAGGCCCCCATCCACAGTAGCAACAGATACCGGTTCAACAAGAGGTTTGGTGGGAATGTGATATTTCTCTACTAGAGCCTGTGACACGAGATTCCCAGCTGCTCCAGAATCAAGTTGGGCCATTTCGAAGTGGCGGTTCTTACCGAGCAGGATTGAAACCGACAGCAGCAGGGATGAAGAGGATTTATTTTTGTCTAGATTGACCTCTCCGAGCGAACCTAGACACAGGCGTTTCCCGACTTCTCCGGACAGGTTTGGATCCAGTGCTCCTTACTGCCGCAGTAGAAGCAACTTTTCTCGGCACGGCGTGAGTCCTGACGGGCTTTGACCATCTTGGTCTGGTCGACCTGCATAGGCTCAGCAGTGTGCACCTGAGGAGAAACGGAAGAGGTTATAGATCTCTGACACGAGGGTGCAAGAGGGGAAAATTGTTTTTTACGGGTGATCTCTTTGGCTCGTTCCTGGAACCGTAGATCAATTCGATTGGCAAGATTTATTAAATCATCTAGAGAGGTTGGAACGTCCCGACCGCAAGTTCGTCTTTAATACGGCCGGACAGACCCTCCCAGAAGACCGAAATTAGAGCTTCATTGTCCCAAGTTAGTTCTGAGGCTAAAGTCCGGAACCGTATGGCATATTGACCAACGGTGAGGCTCTCCTGACGGAGACGCAGCAGAGATGATGCAGAGGAAGTCTTCCGTCCAGGTTCGTCGAATACCTTCCGGAAGGCCGAGAGAAAAGCAGGCAGGTCAGATACCAGAGGATCCTCTCTCTCCCAGAGCGGATTAAGCCAGGCCAGGGCCTCTCCGGTAAGATGGGACATGATGAAGGCAACTTTGGCCCGGTCAGAGTTAAACTGGTGTGCCAGGAGTTCAAAATGCAGGGTGCACAGATTAATGAAACCCCGAGCCAGAGCAGGATCGCCTCCAAACCTAGGAGGAGCTGACAGTCGGGGTCCGGGAATGGAAACCACGTAATTGGGAATCAGCGGGACTGACGGATTATGAGTCATGGCTCCAGCGATGGTTGCTGGTGATGAATTCAGAGTGTCCAGACGGGAATTGACGTTCCGCAGGTGACCCAGGATGGCCTCCTGTTGAGACCTCTGGCGAGACAGCTCATGACACAGTTCCGGGAGTGAAGGGGTTTGGGTGCCACCGGGTTCCATGGCCCGAGCAAACTGTAACGGGTCTGGTGGGTGGAACTACTGACGAGACAGGTCAGGTTGGTGGAACCACAAAGCTTTATTATACAAGAGAGTTTACTTGTAAGAGAGCGGGTGGCACCCGGGAAAAGGGCAGGGAATCACGGCAGGGGATATAGGTAGTCTCTGGACAGGCAGGTTTGTCACAGCAAGTGACCAAAGAAGTCTCTGGGCAGGCAGGTTGTAACGGTAAGTAACCGAGGCAGTCTCTGGACAGGCAGGCTGTCACGACAAGTAACCAGGCAGTCTCTGGACAGGCAGGTTGTCACAGCAAGTGACCAAGGCAGTCTCTGGGACAGGCAGGTTGTCACAGCAAGTGACCAAGGCAGTCTCTGGGACAGGCAAGTTGTCACGGCAAGTGACCAGGCAGTATCTGGACAGGCAGGTTATCACAGCAAGTGACCAAGGCAGTCTCTGGGACAGGCAGGTTGTCACGGCAAGTGACCAGGGCAGTCTCTGGGACAGGCAGGTTGTCACGGCAAGTGACCAGGCAGTCTCTGGAACAGGCAGGTTGTCACGGCAAGTGACCAGGCAGTCTCTGGACAGGCAGGTTGTCACGGCAAGTGACCAGGCAGTCTCTAGACAGGCAGGTTGTCACGGCAAGGGACCAGGCAGTCTCGAGACAGGCAGGTATATACGACCTGATATGGTGGAGCCTCCAGGTAGGCTGCAGTCGGATGGCAGATGATCGCTCCCAGGTGAGCAGGCAAGAGCCGGAGATCTCTGCAGATGATGTCCGAACTTCCGGATGGAGCTGCAGTCGGATGGCAGATGATCGCTCCCAGGTGAGCAGGCAAGAGCCGGGGATCTCTGCAGATGATGTCCGAACTTCCGGATGGAGCTGCAGTTGGATGGCAGATGATCGCTCCTAGGTGAGCAGGCAAGAGCCGGGGATCTCTGCAGATGACGTCCGAACCTCTGGATGGAACTGCAGACGGATGGCAGACAGGCAAGCCGACAGGTAACAGACAGGTAACTGGAATCAGGAGCTGATGGCTGAAACAGAGTTAGACTGCACAGGAACAACATTGCTCGGGCACCTACATTAAGGAGGAAGCCCTTAATATAGGGTGGAGTCCTCCAGCATTGGCTGGAGACTGATTTGGAAAATGCGCGCGGCTCCTTTAAAAGCGGGGGAGGGTGCGGGCGCGCACCCTAAGGCCAGTAGCAGGGAAGGAGCGCGCGGGACCAGCAGGGCGGAAGGAGGACGCCATAGGCGCAGAAGAGGCTGGGAGCACTGAGGACGCTGAGCGCAGGTGAGGAGAGCGACGTCCCTGTCTGGCAGCAGGTAGGGACGCGGGCGCTACAGTGTGGTGCTACACCAGATGACCTGGCCTCCACAGTCACCAGACCTGAACCCAATCGAGATGGTTTGGGGTGAGCTGGACCGCTCACCGCTTCAATTTTGAATAATCCCCAACAGTGTCACCAGCAAAGCACCCCCACACCATCACACCACCTCCTCCATGCTTCACGGTGGGAACCAGGCATGTAAAGTCCAGCCGTTCACCTTTTCTGCATGCAAAGCAGTAATCAAAGCAAAAGGTGGCTACTTTGAAGAACCTAGAATATGAGACATATTTTCAGTTGTTTCACACTTATTTGTAAATTGTAATGTATAATTCCACATGTGTTAATTCATAGTTTTGATGCCTTCAGTGTGAATGTACAATTTTCATAGCTATGAAAATACAGAAGAATCTTTGAATGAGAAGGTGTGTCCAAACTTTTGGTCTGTACTGTATACAAAGACAAATTGCAACCTACCCACTTTTGGTAGTTGAATATAATCCACCTGTAGGATTAGGAAGGGACCCGAAATTGATGGAAGGTGTGTAGGTGAGGCTTTCACAGCTCCTCCAGCATTTTGTTGGAGGCAAGTTTGACATGACAAACACTTCTTTTTTGCAACTGCTGTGATTCCTGGTGCACATCAGTATGTAAAAACCAAATTCCACATTGCATTTTTACCTCCATGGGTGGCATCTGCTAGCAAGGATTTTGGGGCGACTGGTTTCCCTTCACAATATTTCCAGAAGCATCCTTTGTCCTCTTCCTGTGGAGAACAATTATTTTGCATTGTTTTTAGTTATTCCCACTCTGGTATTGTCACCAGGGTCATTAATGAAACCTTTGAATTTTTGCTTGCTACTGTTTTTTTAGCAGCATCTGCTCTGTTGTTACCTTTGGCTACTGGACTTTGTCCAGTAATGTGAGCCTGACACTTGATGACAGCAATTACCTTTGAGAGATGTACTGCATCGTGTAAGTTTGCAATTTCTTCTGCATAACTTATGAGAGACCCACTTGCCGTGAGAACGTTTCGCATCTTCCAGATGGTACCAAAGTCATGCATTTTGCCAAAATTGTACCTCGAATCTAAGTAAAATGTTAACCCGTTTTCCTTCCGCTTACTGACATCCTTTTGTAAATGCCACCACTAATCCTGCTCTCTGTGCAAAATATGGAGTATCTAGTTCTTCTGCATGAACCACATCATTATCATCTACTATGTCAAACCCAGAATTTAATTCACCTGTATCTGTTTTTTATGGCAACTACCATCAAAGTAAAATACTAAATCTGGGTTCTGGAGTGGTTCTTCTTTAGGTCTACTCTGGGCAGTGTTAGTGTTTGTACGTGTAGTATACAATCATGTATGTCTTTTTACGTCACACCGTCCTGGTCTGCGTCGGGGTCATATTCTCCACTGGGCCCAGATTCCCCTGAATCTTCTTCTCTGTGAGTCAATCCTTTCTCATAAGGAAGCAATGTAGCAGGATTCTCTGTGAACACTTGTACACAAGACAAAGAGAGTGCCCAGGGCTGGAGTGTTAGAGCATCAGAGACAGTTGAGATAAGTACCGGCCATACTGGCAAAGTAGGTCCCCGAAGAGGAAAGAAGATGCGGAACCACAGGTTGAGAATAGGACTCTTGCTAACTGGACTGTAGTATTGAGCTGGGTTGTAGTGAAGTAGTGAGGAACGGTGAAGATAGCGGATAAGAAAGAAAAGAGGAAAGAATTCCAACTATGTGTAGGAAAATGCTCCGTATTGTGAAGTAAACAAGTTGTGTGCTCGCTATCTACTGAATACAATCGCCTCCAAGTTATCGTTGAGTAAAAAGTTTATTTTTGACTGGTGGTCTCCCTCTTTGACCTGTCAAACATCTGATCCTGGCCAACCAAAGTCATCGGTTATATGCGGCCGGCAAGTACGTAGTTCCACCCACAGCACAAGTCCACACACCCAACCAGGACCCCTACCTTCAAGTAGCGTGCTGGAGTGTGAGAGTTGAGTACCTCGCCCGCATGAAGTGGTGGGGAACGGTGAAGATAGCGGATAAGAGAGAAAAAAGGAAAGAATTGAAACTGTGTGTGCGAAAAGTTTTCGGTAAAGCACAGTATTGGTCATAGAGGAGAATATGGCACCTAATAGAGGCCCTGTTTGACCAGGTTTGTCATATAATCCCATAGGCACTGCCACTGTACAAGATCCACACAGGCCTTTGCTGAGTCCATCAATTTGTAGAGTCCATGGTGCATGGTGATGGTACCATCACATTTCTGGCATTGCCCGGACATGTTTGGTCTTCATCTTCAGTCTTTTCAGAGTCACGTTCATGATTTTGGTGCAGAACTTCTGCTCTCTTCCTTGTTCACATAAGATCATACCAGCAAAAACCCCCGGGATGTCCGCACTTGCTCCGTGCAGCAGCTTGATTTTTCAGCTTCTATAGAGAATCATGGAATATACCAAAATTTCGATAATTCTATAGATCAATAGATATTTGCTTTAATGGCAATAAACTTTCAGTGCGATGCGGAGCGTGAAGAAACCTCTAGTTAGATGTGTTAGCGTAGTAAAAATAATGAACTGTATAATTCACAATGGTTATTAAGCCGGTAAACGTATAGTCCCACGGTGTATAGTAGTAATGTTGCTTGGAGACTCGCGGTACCATTCAGACGGTCGGGATTTTCACAGATTGTCAGAAATGCATACAGATCTCACCAGCTGCCGTGAATTCATGCTTCTCAAATGTATTCCCAGCGCTGCCAGAAATTGTAAAGCACTCGGCGCCTTAGAGGAATCCACAGGCCAATGCTAAGGAGCGATGCTCCAACTCTGGAATGACCTGAGGAGATGCATGGCGAAGGAGAGGTACACAAAATGTGAACGATGACAATCAGTTGAAAGCGTTATCAATATTTAGAACAATTGCTGTTGCCACAATGCTCCTAAAATTAGAAAAAGGTATTTTGACGGCATGCGTATATCGCCAACTCTTTCCAAGGAACTGGGGTTGGAGCACCTCAATTGCTCAATTCATCTCCAGTTGGGGAGGGTACCGGTTCCAGAATCTGACCGCCATCTCATTGACATGCCATTAAGATTTATTGTGTATTTTCTCCCGGAACAAGTCTAGACCCTGCTCCATGCACCTACACTTTGGGCACAGGTCACTGGCGGTCCGAAAAGTGCCCCGCTCCAAGAACAGTATAGGGGCCATTTACAGTCCAATACTGCACAATTCCACCGGCTTTGGAGGCAGAAGTGGCCTTCTTACCTCTTGGACCCCTGTGCAGCTGCTCAGGTTGCATCAATGATATGGCCGCCCCCTGTGTAGGAGTTTGCTCTCGAATTCAGCCCACCCCATAAATGGCTGGTGCAGGCTGTGGTATACAGCTAGCACCTCCCTCTAACAGCAAGCTCCTATCACTGCTGTTTAACCCTTTAGATGACACTATCAATCTCAGACAGCAGCATTTAAAGGGTTCCGATTGACGCAAGCGATTTTGGGATGCCAATAAATTACCGCTGTATACAGAGACCTACTGAAGACTCCTTGTTTTACTACGAAGTCTGTCACTTGGTTTTATAGGAGATAGTTAATTTCCTTACATAGTGACACACCGAAGCATTGCCGTAGTACAAGCTGGTTCAAGTCATCTCTGGAGACTAAAAATAAGTAGAAAAGAGTTAAATATTGTTTGTTTTTTTTATCTCGAAAAATAAAAACATAAAGGTTCAAATTTCCCTTTTTTACCAATCTGAAAATAAAGAAATTAAAAAGTCTGTAAAAGTCTGATCTATGGATATATAAAATTAATTAACCCAAATTATAAATGCCGTAAAGAAAAAAATGTAAAAACAGCAAAGTTGTTGATTGCCAGTCAACTTACATCCCGGGGTACAACTAGGTGGGGGGGATGCAGTCGCACCTGGACCCTGAAGTATCAGGGGTCTCAAAAGTCCTCCAAATGAGAAGACCAATGCTATTAAAGACTATGATATTTAGGTACCCTCTTGGAGATTTTGTATTTTATGTACTCCATGGTACTACGGGGTGTCTAAATGACTTCATAAAGTCAAGTACAGTTGATAATTTTAGTACCTGGACTTTTTAATAAACCCGTATGGGACTCATTTTTACTGTACCAATGATATAGAAAAATAGCGAGACATATCAATATGGTGACATCCCACCACCATTACGGCTAGTGATTAGCTGGTAGGGCATTGCCGTTTTTTTAGTATGCCGCGAATAGGACCATTGAGCACATATTGGAGGGATCTTGTAACCTCAAAACGGGAGCCCCTATAGACATTGGGGCAATGGACATTTCCAACCAGCAGTGTCCTCTTTGGATGGATGATGTTGGATGATACTGTAAGTAGGTAATTGATGTTGACTATTAGTGATGACCGAGTATACTCGTTGCTCGGGTGGTCTCCGAGTATTTGGGCGTGCATGGAGATTTAGTATGTGTCTCCGCAGCTGCATGATTTGTGGCTACTTGACAGCCTGAATACATGTGGGGATTGCCTGTTTGTTAGGGAATTCCCACATGTATTCAGGCCGTCATATAGCCGCAAATCATGCAGCTACGGCAACGGAAATTAAATCTCCGAGCACTTCCAAATACTCGGAGATCACCCGAGCATGCTCAGGAAAACCCGAGCAACAAGCATACTCGCTCATCGCTATTGACTATAATTAAGGTCCGAAATTTTGTTTGTTTTTGGAAGTAGACTTTACGTGTAACATAGGTCCTTGTATACTGGTTGAGTCATTGAAAATCGGCCCAAGTCATTATCACAGGCCAGTTGTATTGATATTTATGATTCGTCATCGACTGAAAATCAATAACTTTACACTACAAAACCCTTTCCCTGTTCATTTAGTTCATTATATCAGATACGCTGAAAAGTCTCTGATTCCTCATCTTGTTTGTTCCCACAGGTGGCCCAGCTCCCGTTCTCTATTGGTGATGGAAAATGGCACCATATTTGCATCACATGGACAACCAGGGATGGAATGTGGGAAGCGTTTCTAGATGGCGTCAAACTGGGCTCGGGGGAAAATCTGGCCCCCTGGCACCCAATTAAACCGAATGGAATTCTTATTTTAGGCCAGGAGCAGGTGAGCGTGAAGTGTAATTACTCTTTACACAACAGCTTACAAAAGACACCGTACGGTCGGAACATCAGCACAACAGTCACACTGCTTCCTAAGCTTTCTGAAGAGGAGCCTTGGGACCAATGTCCTTTAATTGATCCATAGAAATAACTGGACTGAACACCGAGCTGTTTTGAAGAGACGGAGCTGATAAAAACCACATATCTAGTGGCAGGCTTCCCTTGTAAATGTAATACAATTTCTTCATTTGCAATTGATTTTTATTTTAAAATTTGAGACTAGATAAATGTTCTTAAAGGGAATCTGTCAGCAGGTTTTTGCTACCTCATCTGAGAGCAGCATGATGTAGGAAAGGGGACCCTGATTTCGATGATGTATCAATTAGTTTACTGGGTGCAGAGGTTCTGAGTTTTTAGATGTAGGATGCAGCAGAGCAGAGAAAGCTAACCCCGCCCACACCAGGCTCTGTATGTACATTGCCTTAAACAATGAGCTGCTTATCACAGGAGGGGGGGAGTCAGAGTAGCATGCACGCTCTGCTGTAGTCCAGGCAATGATAATTCACCAGATTATAAAACCTTCAGCGGAAGTCAACAACAGCACACAGCCTGATAAGTGACACATCGTTGAAATCTGTGCATTAACCCCTACCTCATGCTGTTCTCAGATTACATAGCAAAACCCTGCTTACAGGGAGAAGAAAAAGTCAATCTATAGTGTACGTAAAAAGCTGCCAATCAGTGGCGTGGGCAGGGTTATACACAGCTCAGCATTCTGAGCACTGCTAAATCTGCACGTGAGAAAACTGTGATTTTATCAAATTGATAGCAAGCAGACCAGAAAGTGACACATCGTTGGAATCAGGGTCTGCCAGTACATCGTGCCGCTCTCAATTCGAGCTTCCTATTTTATGACTAAAGCCAGATCTTCCCAATGTTTGGGATTGATATCAAACCGTAAGATATTCAATATGTATTGCAACAATATTTACGGCATATTCATTGGGATCTCTTTTTTTCTCTCTTTAAGGACACTGTTGGTGGAAGATTTGATGCCACTCAAGCTTTTGTTGGAGAATTGAGCCAGTTCAATATCTGGGACCGTGTCCTAAAGTCAGAGGACATCGTCAGTATAGCCAACTGTACCACCAACATGCCAGGAAACGTTATACCGTGGGTCGATAACAACGTTGACGTATTTGGGGGTGCGACAAAATTACCCCTGGAGCCATGCGAAGAACGACTGATAGATTTATAGCCAAGACACACTTCCTTTAAGTGCCCAACTCCACGAAGACAATCTCGAATGGGGTTACTTGTCCTACAATGCACTTATTTGCTCAGATGATTTTTTTTTAACCCTTGACCATACAGTTAGTTTTACCCAAACTAGAATTCAGCTCAAAATGCCTCAATGGTGACATCTATTAGTGCATAAATCCAGAGTATGACGGCAGCACTCCTATACGTCTGTGGTGCTTCAGTAGAGTAGCCATAACTCTTCCCGACAAATAATATATATAAACACTCCCCTCCGACAAGTAGGAGGAGCTTAATTGGAGGGGCGTGGTCTACCATGGCCTGACAGGTTCGCTATAATTTATGCCAGAAACTGGTGAGAATTATAGTATTAGTTTCCTCCAGCTCTTGACTGGAGTTTATTTCTGGCTATGGTGGTCAAACAGCCCTAAAGATGTGCCAAATTCATCAAGAAGAATGCACTTTTGAATTAGGCCTCATTCAGACGTCCGATTTTCACGCACGAGTGTTTTTCACGGATAGCACTCGTACCTGTGATAGTCTACAAGGCCGTTCACACGTCTATAATTTTTCGCAGATCGAGTGGAGCGCAGAAAATTGCGGAAACATGTCTAATTTTGATCAAAATCGGCCATGCAAGTCAACGGGCACGTAAAAAAAAATCAGACTGCACTCGGATAGCATCCGAGTGCAGTCCGATTTTCACAGACTCTCAGAATGAAGATGGAGAAATTTTCTGTTTTTCTCCACATGCAAGAAAAACGGATGATACTCGGATCAAAGTCTGATCGGCATAAACAATCCGTTTTTCTTGTACATGGAAAAATCGGACGTGTGAATGAGGCCTTAATTTGGGTATGTTAATCCGGCGCACTTTTGATCAAGATTAGCCTATGAAATGTCAGTCTTGATGAATTCTCCTTTTACTTTCCAAAGAGTGCAAACATTTGCAGTGCTCTATCATAGGGTAGTCCTCGGCAATATTCTGCATCTACTTGTATCACTAGTTTTGCCATTTGCAAAGTGAAGTTTAATCACTGCAGTCGGCCTCTGGATATATTCACTAGACATAGTTTTCCCCCCTTGTCACAATTTCCTTTGTTGGCCATAATATCAGAACAAAACATTTTGATAACAAATATATTATATTACAGATATATTTATTCAACTTTAATTTGCTCCAAATGATGTAAATAAAACTATTTGGAGATGGATGAAAAAAAAAAACAAAATTTATACAAATTTATATTGACTATTTTCTCCAGAGCTGCTATAAAATAATATGTATAAAATGTTACGAATGCACAAATGTAATGAATTTATGTTATTATAAAATATTATACAAAATCTAAATATAAATATCAAATAATCGAATTGTGAATGTTAAAGGAACCAATCAAATATTGGCTCTTTTTTTTTTTTTTGTCCGAGGCACGTTGCTTCATCAAAGCCAAAATCTGATTGGTTATATTTCCTGCTAATTAATTAATATTAAAAGGGTTATCTGAGATTAGAAAAAAAATAGTTTGCTTTCATTCCTAGAGGCAGCATCACTCTTGCCCATGAATAAGAAATAAATGAGACTGAGCTGCAATTCCAGACATTGCCCATGGACAGGAGTGGCGCTGTTTCTTTCTAGTCTCATAAAAGTCCTTTAATGGCTGATTATTTTTGTGCCTTTGCACACTCAAAATATATTTCATTATTATTCCTAATGTTTTCCTATTACGGAATGTAAATGACACATTAATCAGACATGTCACAAGGCTTACAGCGATGGTGGTCAAAGAGTCAAGAGTTAACTCTTGTATACATAGATAAGAAGGAGCGCTATAACAAATGGGTCAGTCATTATGGTTCCAGATTTTGCAACCCAGGGTGGTACTGATGTTTGTTTGCTTTTCATTTACCCTTGATCAAGTTCCCAATCCTCTTTTTTTTTGCTGAAAATTTAATTTCTTTTGGAGACGAGGGTCTAAGTCTTTCATGTAGAAGTAAAAGGGATGAAGCCAAACAGACCACCCATATTTGGAAGGAGCAACTTTTGGATGTGATTGTAGTGGATCTTTACATCACCATTAAATTCGATGGGAATTACAGAAACTAGAGACCCCGTCTATTGGCCAGAAACCTGTAACCTCTGGATGGAAGCCCTGAGAATTGCATCCTGCCTAATATCCGCAGTTCTTATTTTTGATAAGCTGGCTACGAGATTTGATGTGTGAAGTCATGTCAGGCCGGCAATCAAAAAGAAGAGCTGTGGATGCCATTAGGTAAAAGCGGGTTCTCAAGGTTCCTATCCAGTGACCACAGATTACCAACATCAGTGCTGAACCGGGTCTTCTGAATCAATTCGCCCCAACTCTATCAGAAACCAAGAACATTTTCCCATCATATGTTCCTCTGACTTTGGAGAGAGTCACACAGCCATATAACTCGGGCGAGGATCACAACGCAATGCTCGGACAGGCCGTCAACTCTCCCGACAGGAGCGTGTCAGCCTCATGTATTTCAAGGCAACTGTCACACTCTGGTCGGGAGAGCCGATGGCCAGTCCGAACATTGCTCTGCGATCCTCGTCCGAGTTATACGGCCGTGTTACTCTTCCCCTTTCATTGATTTTTTGTCCATCCATTGATTTCTCTATTAAATTTCACTCTGAAACAGATACTTTTTAATATTTGGCTGTTCCATCAATGTGACCCTTATGCCGTGTCTGATAGAAAAATAAAAACCCTATTTAAGCCATTTAAGCCAGCGTTGGCTCTGGTTAAACCTGGACTTTACCAATATTTATGGTTTGTCACAAACCTTTGCACTTTGTTAATTAGTCTGTCTCCAAGATACAGCCATATATCAAGAGCTAGCTAGTTTCTAGAATGAGATTGGCAACTGGAGTTCTCTCGGGGTTCTTGGTCTACCAGGTTTCTTGGTTTACCGGGGTACTCAGTCTACCGGGGTTCTCGGTCTACTGGGGTTCTCGGTCTACCAGGGTTCTTGGTCTACCGGGGTTTCTCGGGTTTCTCACTACGGGGACTCTTGATCTGTCAGGGTTTTGGTGTACCGGGGTTCTCGGTCTACCGGGATTCTCAGTCTACCAGGATTCTCAGTCTACCGGGGTTCTTGGTCTACCAGGGTTCTTGGTCTACAGGGGTTCTTGGTCTACCACGGTTCTTGGTCTACCAAGGTTTTTGGTCTACCGGGGTTCTCGGTCTACTGGGGTTCTTGATCTGCCAGCGTTTTTGGTCTACCGGGGTTCTCGTCTACTAGGGTTCTCGATCTGCCTTGGTTTTCTGTCTACCGGGGTTCTCAGTCTACTAGGGTTCTTGATCTGCCGCCGTTTTTGGTCTACCGGGGTTCTCGGTCTACCGGGGTTCTCGGTCTACCGGGGTTCTCTATACCTGCAGCAAAAGCTTCAGAATCATTTCTGTTAAGTGACAAAGCAAGAATAACTTTGGCAAATATAACTTTATTCCGATAAATCTAAATCAAATAAAAACGTAACGCTGCCACAATAATGTAGAAGACGTTTATCACGTTCATCGCTGCGGTATTGTTTCTCGGGATCATTATGCTGACAGTTGTATTAAAGCTGTGAATAGGAATGGGCAATAGAATTGCTATTAGTATTTCCAATGTTTCCTCTTTGATTTAAGGAGCTGTTAATGCATTACTCAAGTAGCAAAAAAAATATATATATATTTCTTAAACTCCATATAACGTGACATAGTGGTTAATGATCATTCCATCTCATTATTCAGCATAATGTTTGTGAAACCATTTTTTTTGCTAGAGAGAAGGAACAGACTCGCCGTGTAGTTTATGTCTCCATTAATACGCCACAATAATGGCATCGAATAAACATTTCATAGCTTATGTAGCACAGAACTAGGCCACCTTCGTAACTTAAAGGGATTTTCCCACAAACAAAAGTTCATTTTAATCAATAGATCTTGGAATAATAATAAGTTCCACAATTGGATGTGTTGAAAAAAAAGTTCCTGTGCTGAGATAATCTTATAAATGTGCCCCTGCTGTGTACTGTGTAATGTCTGTGTCTGACCGTGCAGGAGCATGGTCTGATCATACCACATCTCCTGGGGAGGGGAGGAAGCAAAAGACTTTACAGACAGGACAGCATAGGATCACAGCTGATTTTTTTTTTTTGTCAGGTAAAACATTTCCCTGCCTGCTTTTAAGCCCTTAAGCAATCAGCTGTGATCTCATGCTGTCCCACTGTCTGTCTGCTCTTTTGCTTCCTCCCCTGCCAAGGAGCTGTGGTATGATCAGACCATGTTCCTGTACAGTCAGACACAGACATTACCCAGGGGCGCATTTATAAGATTATCTCAGCACAGGAACATTTTTTTAAAGCACATCCAATTTTGGAAATTATTATTATTCCAAGATCTATTGATTAGAATGTTGATTAAAATTAACTTTGTTTATGGGAAAACCCCTTTAAGCCAATCAGCTAGACATTTATTGGAGGACACCAAATTGTAAGCACCGCCAAGAGATTGACATGTGGTTACCTTTAAGGCTGACTTTTCATAAAGTACCCCTCATTTATAATCTTTTCAGCAAAAAAAGGTGAAAAACCATGTGAGACCATTCATTGCCGTTTTAATTTCAAGCGGATCGGCGGTGGTCCATGTCCTAAGCCACACAATGATCACATCAAAAAAATTCCTCAAAAATCCCAAACTTGAATACTTACTGATATCTTACAGCTGATCACTGGGGTTTTTACTATTATCATAAGGCAAGGATCACACGAGTGTGTATTGGAGAGAATCGGATGTTTCCTGATCAGAGTTTGATCACAGAGTAATCTGATTCTTTTGGATGAGAAAGAAGAACAAAATGTCTCCATCTTTTCTATTCTTTCAGTCCGAGCAAATCGGACTGCACTCAGATGTCATCCAAATGCAGTCTGATGTTTTTCACAGACTCATTGACAAAATATCGGATCCAACTTGGGCATGCTGCAATTTTTTCCTAGAACTGGCTTGGTTCGAGGAAAAAAAATTGGACACGTGCACCGCCCAATAGAATAATATTGGGCCAAGCGCGATGCGATGTTTTGTCGAATCGCACTCAGGCTGAAAATACGGCCATGTCTACGAGCCTTTATTATTATTTATTCCGTCAAGGGCGCTCTTTTTCATCAGAAGATACAGAAATGGTCTCATGCTAGTCATGTTTGGCATTCTATTCACATCCTTCATCTTTTTTTTCCATCTCTAATTTTTTTTCTAGTGGTTTAAACTTTGACGTCTACGCTGTAAAAGGCCAACGATGAGCCAGTGCCAAAGTCCCATCATGCTTGCCGCATATAAATATGTACATGGCATCATTTCAGTGATAAAAATGCATTGAATTGTTTTTCTACAGGGATCTGTTGGTCGGTGTGATAGATTACCTGTTATCATATGCTGTATGATATGTTCCAGAACCATTACAGGCTTCATGGAAAACATGGTGCAAGTAACACATGTATCTGGTGGAAGACAATGCTAGCTTTGGGCAGCGGGACCCTCGGTGCATGGATCTGAGGGGTTCCTATTCATTCTTGGTTCCCCTTTGCCACCTACATCGGGACCATAAGAATGAAAAGGTTTCAACTTGGCCAACTTCTAGGTGTACGTACTACACGCCCAACGGAGACCAGAACCCTCTTGATTTTCCTCCATCCGTAGGAAGACTGAAGTATGATCTGCCCCATTTCAAAGCCATTGACTAAACATCAATACCAAGAGTGAAGAGCATCCCTCCAGAAAGTGGGGTGACAGACCTTATTTTGCCTACGGTTAATTATCTAGGTCCTTGAGCCCAACGAGCATTTAATCAGAGTGATACTTTCCGATATGACGTTCCTGTCTATGTAACAGATGGTCTTGATTCCTTTGGAAGCCTCTGTGACAGATGTAATAAGGCGATACATAGCTGGTTACGTTGATATTAGATTGTAGTTATTTGCACCATGTTATTAGATAAGCCATTTCATTTTTATTGTTGTGTTTTACTAACGTGCTTTCTTTGCAATGAATGGCTACTGCCTAAAAGGTCTATTTGTCTTAGAGGTGGAAGACAACATTTGACACTTTGATCGTACAGCCACTCTTGATGGTAACCTCTACTCCCCAAAAAATTGGTACCATCTATGATACGCTCTACTCTACATAGAGACTGGTACCCTCTATGGAGTCCTCTACTCTACATAGAGATTGATACCCTCTGTGGTTCCCTCTACTCTACATAGAGATTGATACCCTCTGTGGTACCCTCTACTCTACATAGAGACTGGTACCCTCTATGGTACCCTCTACTCTGTATAAAGATTGGTACCCTCTACTCTACATTGAGATTGGTACCCTCTACGGTACCCTATACTCTACATTGAGATTGATAGGTACCCTCAGTGGAACCCTCTACATAGAGATTGGTACCCTCTACTCTACATAGAGATTGATTTCTTCTATAGTACCATTTCTTCTACATTGAAATTGATACTCACTATGGAACCCTCTAATGTACATAGATATTGATACTGTCTATCGTACCCTCTACTCTACATAGTGATTGGTAACCTCTATGGTACCCTCTACTCTACATAGCGAGTCGTACCTTCTACTCTACATAGAGATTGGTACCCTCTATTGTACAAGGAGATTGATACCGTCTATGGAACAGTCTGTACACTCTGATACCCTCTACTCTACATAGAAATCAGTACACTCTATGGTACCCTCTACTCTACATAGAGATTGGTATCCTCTATGGAGTCCTCTACACTGCATAAAGATTGGTAACCTCTATGTTACCCTCTACTCTACATAGAGATTGGTACCCTCTGTGGTTCCCTCTACTCTACATAGAGATTGGTACCCTCTGTGGTTCCCTCAACTCTACATAGAGATTGGTACCCTCTGTGGTTCCCTCTACTCTACATAGAGATTGGTACCCTCTGTGGTTCCCTCTACTCTACATAGAGATTGGTACCCTCTATGGGTCCTCTACTCTACATAGAGATTGCTACCCTCTATGGGTCCTCTACTCTACATAGAGATTGGTACCCTCTATGGGTCCTCTACTCTACATAGAGATTGGTACCCTCTATGGGTCCTCTACTCTACATAGAGATTGGTACCCTCTATGGAGTCCTCTACTCTACATAGAGATTGGTACCCTCTATGGGTCCTCTACTCTACATAGAGATTGGTACCCTCTATGGAGTCCTCTACTCTACATAGAGATTGGTACCCTCTGTGGTTCCCTCTACTCTACATAGAGATTGGTACTCTCTGTGGTTCCCTCTACTCTACATAGAGATTGGTACCCTCTGTGGTTCCCTCTACTCTACATAGAGATTGGTACCCTCTATGGGTCCTCTACTCTACATAGAGATTGGTACCCTCTATGGATCCTCTACTCTACATAGAGATTGGTACCCTCTATGGAGTCCTCTACTCTACATAGAGATTGGTACCCTCTATGGGTCCTCTACTCTACATAGAGATTGGTACCCTCTATGGAGTCCTCTACTCTACATAGAGATTGGTACCCTCTGTGGTTCCCTCTACTCTACATAGAGATTGGTACCCTCTGTGGTTCCCTCTACTCTACATAGAGATTGGTACCCTCTGTGGTTCCCTCTACTCTACATAGAGATTGGTACCCTCTGTGGTTCCCTCTACTCTACATAGAGATTGGTACCCTCTATGGGTCCTCTACTCTACATAGAGATTGGTACCCTCTATGGGTCCTCTACTCTACATAGAGATTGGTACCCTCTATGGAGTCCTCTACTCTACATAGAGATTGGTACCCTCTATGGGTCCTCTACTCTACATAGAGATTGGTACCCTCTATGGAGTCGTCTACTCTACATAGAGATTGGTACCCTCTATGGGTCCTCTACTCTACATAGAGATTGGTACCCTCTATGGGTCCTCTACTCTACATAGAGATTGGTACCCTCTATGGAGTCCTCTACTCTACATAGAGATTGGTACCCTCTATGGGTCTTCTACTCTACATAGAGTTTGGTACCCTCTATGGAGTCCTCTACTCTACATAGAGATTGGTACCCTCTATGGAGTCGTCTACTCTACATAGAGATTGGTACCCTCTATGGGTCCTCTACTCTACATAGAGATTGGTACCCTCTATGGGTCCTCTACTCTACATAGAGATTGGTACCCTCTATGGAGTCCTCTACTCTACATAGAGATTGGTACCCTCTATGGGTCTTCTACTCTACATAGAGTTTGGTACCCTCTATGGAGTCCTCTACTCTACATAGAGATTGGTACCCTCTATGGAGTCGTCTACTCTACATAGAGATTGGTACCCTCTATGGGTCCTCTACTCTACATAGAGATTGGTACCCTCTATGGGTCCTCTACTCTACATAGAGATTGGTACCCTCTATGGAGTCCTCTACTCTACATAGAGATTGGTACCCTCTATGGGTCCTCTACTCTACATAGAGATTGGTACCCTCTATGGAGTCCTCTACTCTACATAGAGATTGGTACCCTCTATGGAGTCGTCTACTCTACATAGATTGGTACCTTCTGTGGTTCCCTCTACATAGAGATTGGTACCCTCTATGGGTCCTCTACTCTACATAGAGATTGGTACCCTCTATGGGTCCTCTACTCTACATAGAGATTGGTACCCTCTATGGAGTCCTCTACTCTACATAGAGATTGGTACCCTCTATGGGTACTCTACTCTACATAGAGATTGGTACCCTCTATGGGTCTTCTACTCTACATAGAGATTGGTACCCTCTATGGAACCCTCTACTCTACATAGAGATTGGTACCCTCTATGGAGTCCTCTACTCTACATAGAGATTGGTACCCTCTATGGGTCCTCTACTCTACATAGAGATTGGTACCCTCTATGGGTCCTCTACTCTACATAGAGATTGGTACCCTCTATGGGTCCTCTACTCTACATAGAGATTGGTACCCTCTATGGAGTCCTCTACTCTACATAGAGATTGGTACCCTCTATGGAACCCTCTACTCTACATAGAGATTGGTACCCTCTATGGAGTCCTCTACTCTACATAGAGATTGGTACCCTCTATGGGTACTCTACTCTACATAGAGATTGGTACCCTCTATGGGTCTTCTACTCTACATAGAGATTGGTACCCTCTATGGGTCCTCTACTCTACATAGAGATTGGTACCCTCTATGGAACCCTCTACTCTACAGAGAATTTGATACCCTCTATGGTACCCTCTACTCTCATAGTAGCAAGTATGCAACCCATACTTGGGGGAAACCTTTCATGATGATGAGTGACCCTGTGGTCAGACCCCCATTAATTGAACTCCTAAGAGTTTAATTGACTTTATAAAGATCCACAACCAGTCTCTTCTGGAAATTTGGAATGGTCATGGACTTCACCTGTGTGGTCCCCACACTCTCAGCACATTCAGTCTGCTTTTATTGATGTCCTGACGGTTGTTATAGTTGTCAAAGTGGGCGTGGTTAGTCTCAGCTGCAGCTCCACCCAGATGACTCTTGGAGAATCGTCTTAAACAATCAATACCTTCATCCTGCAAAAACACATTTTTACAAGAAAAACCTCTGAATAAGTATTTATGAGCTCCATAGCATTTTGCCTACATGGTTTATTAACAATATTTTTGCGGACAAGATACCTTTAAATTATACTGATGCCCCAAGAATTGGACTCTCATCAATCAATCAATATTGTCCTTTCCTAAGGATTTTTTTAAGTTATGGAAAAATGTTAAAGAGATGGGTCCAAAGTGGGGGTGCAACCTCTATGTTGTCCATGTGCCCTTATAGGTCATATGGGGGTATTCTAATGGGGCAACTCCTTAAAGATTACAAAGTGACAGATTCTGCAAGCTAATGTTTAATGGCAAGTAAGAAAAGCTCGAATATTTCAGATATTTGTATGGGAATTGTATTCCTTGCAAATATTTTGTGCCATACGTTGTCTTTCCCTATTATATGGTTATTATATATATATATATTGTATGAGACCTACAGAGAGTAGAAACATGGCAGGGAACTGGGAAGATTTCTACTGTTGTATAATATTTATTTTTCTTATGTGTATGTAATGTATATTAATCCCCCACAGAGGTAATCTGCCTTTGTAGATATAGGTCAGATTTTATAAACGGTATGAAGCCGATCTTCAGATGTTTTAAATTAAAGGTGCAGAATCGGAGAATTGTGTTTTAATTGTGTGCTGCTAATTATACTGAAGTGTTTGCTATATTGTTTTTTCATGATGCCTTAGCTTATAAAATCTCACTGCAAAGTGATCGTCACTCTCCTTCTTTTATGGATTTTCTTCTTGTGTCAGCGCTCCACATGTTCTCATTTTACTGATAGTTTAAATGCGATTTCTATATTCTCATGCCTGACCTGCATACACATGATATTAAATATTTATGCTCATGCATATGTAAACCTCCAGTCATCCGCTTTCTCGGAGTTGTTTGCTAGTTCTGTCAGCGCAGGAAAGGAGAGAGCATTTTCTATGTCGAAAGAAAGATTTTCTGTAAGAGATAAAACTTTCAATATACAAGTGCCGAAGATGTTGACCCAGTTGTCCACCATGGACATTGCCGCATCTTTTGCACTGATTGTGGCTTTTCTTCACTCTTTGCAAAGATTCTGTTCACTGTCCTATGGGATTTTGGTACTTAGGTGGTACTGCTGTCAGGGGTCCAGACACAAAAAAGGTGATACAACAGTCTGCTACCGACCTGTACCTACATCGCATCTAGGAGATCTCACTACGGCCTCAGTTCATCAAAGCGATTACTGTCAAATTCTGAAGCAAATCTCTTTCAAAAGTTGCAAAATTTGAGTGGTGCAAAATATTTGCACGCCAGTTTTGCCCGACTTCCACAAAATGGTCAGAGCTGGCTTGGAAAGGGAGCGTGATCGAATTCACAACAATCTGTGGTGGCACTTTTCAGATATACCTGATTCATTAAGAGGCATGTACCTCTTAATGAATCAGGCACCTCCGACCCCAGCATGCCCCCTTATCAAGACACACATGAACAACGTCACTCTTTATAAATCAAGGTCTGTGGGTCGATTGGTTGTTTTCGTTTCAATAATGATTAAACACCCAAATCCCAATAGTATTCTTTTCCACTTCTGCAAAGGCCCACAAAATATTAAGTATATGAGTGGACATATAATTAGTGCAGCCCAAACAGGTGGAATTGTGCATTATGATGAGCTATTGGGCTGCAAAGGGCCCATATATTGTTCTTACACAGGGGCCCTCTTCTGTCTGTGTCCACCTCAGCTCAGATGCATAAAGATCATCAAGTCTGGGGAAGAACCAGTAGCCTCTCACTATTGGCTTTCGTCCATAGAATTGGTCATGAGAATGTTTTTTGCTAATGAGGCAAAACGCAATATTTTGCCGCAAGATGTCTAAACTGCAGTTCAACACCGATAGTAACAACACCAATAGTTATATGGTAACTATCTACATTCTGGTACCAATGAGATCATGGAGGCACCAGAAGGGCATTAAAAAAATAAAGAGGCCCAAGAGGTCATCATCATTATTACAAGATGGCCCAAAGAGGCATTATTAAGACACAAAGAGGGAATGAATATTATATGCTGGCAGAGGAGACATTATTAATATACAGTGGCACAAGGGGGGCATTAATAAATGGCATATTCTGTATGCACCAAGGCATCCAAGCTACTGCGTAGGGGACCTAGGTCCAGAAGTTGCCCTGGGGCCATATAACTGTAGCCACACCTCTGTACCACTTGATAGTTTACATCAATAAATGCTGTAAGGACCCTTCCACTCTGACCAGATTCCTTTAAAAGAACCTGTGAGTAGGATCAACCCTCCTAAGCAGTCTGTATGAACATGCCGGATATAGGAAGATGAATAAAATGATACATTTGCCACAATTCTGTCTCTGAGCTCCTTGGCTAGTTCCTTTGGCCTCATGATTCTCATTTGGTCTGACATGCATTGTGAGCTGTGAGGTCTTATATAGACAGGTGTGCGCCTTTATAAATCAAGTCCTATCAGTTTAATTTAACACAGCTGAATTATAATGAAGGAGTAGAACTATCTCAAGGAGGATCACAAGGAAATGGACAGCATGTGACTTAAATATGAGTTTCTGAGCAATGGGTCTGAATACTTATGACCATGTGATAATTCAGTTTTTCTTTTTTAATAAATTTGCAAAAATTTCTACATTTCTGCTTTTTTCAGTCAAGTACGGCTGGTTTATTTTCACTCCACATAAACTGCACCACAAGCAAAGGAAATATACAGCCTTTCAGTGAAGTTCGAATAACTACACTACAGTGACAGTCAAGGACACTCAGGTTGAATAGCATCTACTATACCAGCATAGTCTGCAGACATCACACAGGAGACCTTCTTACCTCCACACACAGACCATGTGTGAGACAAACAGGCCCCATTTTACAATGTGAACCACACCCAGCAGTGAAGTATGTGGGCAACCAGAGCCGTCCATCTCTCTAGCTGCCCGTAAACCTGGCTTGGATGCCCTACAAAGCCTCTTAGTACTATGTGTACTAGAGCACTACTCCATGTTTACATTACAAAGGACAACCACCTCCGTGACACATACCTCCCATCTATATGCCCGGCAGCCACCTTACATACCTCTCCCCTGTGCATAAAGCCTTGGGGCTTGGCACATTCTACCACTAGACACAGGATTCTTGAGAGAGCATCATCATTACCATGTAGCTTCCAGGCTCTATGTTCCACATGGAAGTGGAAATTCTGCAGGGCTAGAAACTAGCGGGTAACTCAACCATTTTTCCCCTCATTCATCTGAGTGGGGCATGATTAAATACTAATTTAAATTTTCGTCTTAGCAGATAGTATCGCAATGTGTCCACTTTATGGCCAAGCATTCCTTTTCTACAATGGAATCATTTTTTCACATGCCGACAGTTTTCTACTCGGGTAGAGAATAGGGTGCTCATCTCCGTGCATCTCCTGAGAAGGGACTGCTCCTAATCCGACTTCTGAGGTGTCCATCTGGAGTACAAAGATCTTCCTGAAGTTCGGGGCTACCAGGACCAGCTGGATACACAGTTCTACTTTAAGTTATTGAAAGACCGTCTCCGCCACCAAAGTCCATTTGGCCATAGCTTATTGTGTCCTCTTAAGGAGGTCGGTCAGGGGTGCTGCCATCATGGCAAAGTTTGGGAGAAGCCTCCTATAGTACCCCACGATTCTCAGAAAGGCCATAACTTTCTTCTTTGAGAGTGGTCTTGGCCAGTTTTGGATTGCGTCCACTTTAATGATCTCGAGTTTGATCTCGCCTCTACCTACTACATATCATAGGTATTTGGCCTCTTCTTTCCTCATGGCGCATTTTGTTGTATTTACAGAAAATACCACTTCTCTGAGAGGATCAAACACCACCTAAAACTTTCCCAGATGACTTCCCCAATCTGGGCTGAAGATTACGATATCATCCAGGTATGCTGCGGCGCAATTATTATGGAATGCGAGGATCTGGTTCATGGCTCTCTGGAAGGTGGCCAGAGCTCCCTGTAGTCCGAACGGCATCCAGATGTATAGGAAGCATCCGTCGGGCATAGAAAAAGTTGTCGTCTACTTGGCTTCTTGTGACATGGAAATTTGCCAATATTCCTTCGTTAGATCCAAAGTGGTTATGTACCTTGCTGGCTGAAGTCTCTCGATCAGGTTACTGACATGCGGCATCAGATATGTGTCGAATTTGGAGGCTCATTCAGCTTTCGATAATCATTACAGAATCTACATTCGCCATCGAGTTTTGGAACAAGGACAATCGGGCTAGACCACACACTCTTGGACTCCTCAGTGACTCAGAGATTCAGCATACACATAACTTCGACAGCGTCTCTGCTTTTGTGACACCTTCAATATCCGCTTCTGACCAGCAAACATGGAGTTTCAATGGGCTCCCTGATTTGCATTGACTTGATAAGATTGATGTGGTAGACTTGGTATGGTTCACGTCTTCCTGGTTGGTGAATATTATAGTTCACTTCACCATACTTCACTACCACCTTATAGAGGCCTTGCCTTTTGGCCAAAAACTTACTCTCTGCCGTGGGAATAAGCATAAGGACTTGGTCACCGCAACTGAACTGTCTCACCTAGGCTGATAGCTTGCAAATCATGACTTGAGCCTCTTGTGTCTGGAGGAAATGCCCCTTTACGATGGACTCTACCTTCGCAATTTTCTCCGGCATCTGGGTGAAATACTCGATGATGCTGAGGGGGGCTTGACTTTGGCTACTCAGGTTTCCTTTGCTATATCAAGGAGACCCAGCAGGCTTGGTAAAGGCTTGTAGAACCTCTTGGATAGAAAACAACAGATATGGTGGGAGACAGTCCCAGTCTCGATCGTCCTTTTCTATGACCTTACTATGCATACTCTTTAAGGTTTTATTTAACCTTTCTTCAATGCTGTTTGTCTGTGGATGGTAAACTGATATATTCAGTTGTGTAATTTGCATGGCCTTACACAGTTCCCTCATCACCTTACTTGCAAAGGTGTTTCATGGTCGGCCTGGATCTCCTTCAGTTGTCCTGTCCTTGAAAAAATGTGGACCAACTCATGGGCTATACTTATCCAAGTGGAGATTCTCAGGGGAACAGCTTCAGGGTACAGCATAGTATATTCAAGGATGACCAATATTTATTGATGGCTACAAGGAAATTTAACTATGGGAAGACCAAGTCCATAGTAGTTCGCTCAAACAGCACCTGAGAGGTGGGGGCGGTTAGCTGACAAGAGGGACAGGACCTGCAATACTCTTAAGAGTTCTTAGTGACATTTGGGCCAAGGGAACCTCCGTACCATAACAAACAGGTAATCTGTGTATGTGTTGCGTCTGTCTAACAGCCTCGAAACATGGAGCCGCGGAGGCACGAACATATTTTTAGAGCATGCTGAAGACGCTTGGTTAGCACGCAAGCATGCTTGGTTAACGCTTATCCGAGCACATTGGCACATCACTATAGAGCACTACAAGTTTACATCACAGATGACAACCACCTCCGTGATACATACCTCCCATCAACTATGTGTACAGCTCTTACCTTACATATGTAAATGAGTTAAGCATATCTCTGAGAATCTGCCTCCATACCTCATTATAAATTATAGGGGCCGTTTCCAGTGTGAGACATATAATGACTGACAGTCTGCTCTCCTGATCTCACTGCAGATCTGAGTATGAGTACATCTAACACAGGACAGCAGAGCTGACCTTTGTCTAATTACAAACACATTTGCAGTTGCAGCCGTCCTCTCATAACGCTGTCAGCTCTGTTGCATTTCCCTACCCTCATATTGGCTTACTGTGAGATGGAAGCTAAAGCACTATGAGAAGACAACTGTAGCCTCAAATGTGTTTGCAATGAGATAAAGCACAGCTCTGCTGTGTTAGATCTAATATCATTGCAGAGCTGTGTGCAATTATAAGAGCAAAGTCAGTCATTACAGTTCCCACACTGGTAACACCCCTTTCATTGAAAATAAGCCCTGGAGGCAGTTTCTCAGGGAGATCTATGTCCGGCCCACAGATCTTAACAGCTCATGTACATACAGGTCCTTCTCAAAAAATTAGCATATAGTGCTAAATTTCATTATTTTCCATAATGTAATGATTACAATTAAACTTTCATATATTTTAGATTCATTACACACCAACTGAAATTTGTCAGGTCTTTTATTGTTTTAATACTGATGATTTTGGCATACAACTCCTGATAACCCAAAAAACCTGTCTCAAAAAATTAGCATATCAAGAAAAGGTTCTCTAAACGACCTATTACCCTAATCTTCTGAATCAACTAATTAACTCTAAACACATGCAAAAGATTCCTGAGGCTTTTAAAAACTCCCTGCCTGGTTCATTACTCAAAACCCCCATCATGGGTAAGACTAGCGACCTGACTGATGTCAAGAAGGCCATCATTGACACCCTCAAGCAAGAGGGTAAGACCCAGAAAGAAATTTCTCAACAAATAGGCTGTTCCCAGAGTGCTGTATCAAGGCACCTCAATGGGAAGTCTGTTGGAAGGAAACAATGTGGCAGAAAACGCTGTACAACGAGAAGAGGTGACCGGACCCTGAGGAAGATTGTGGAGAAGGACCGATTCCAGACCTTGGGGGACCTGAGGAAGCAGTGGACTGAGTCTGGTGTAGAAACATCCAGAGCCACCGTGCACAGGCGTGTGCAGGAAATGGGCTACAGGTGCCGCATTCCCCAGGTAAAGCCACTTTTGAACCATAAACAGCGGCAGAAGCGCCTGACCTGGGCTACAGAGAAGCAGCACTGGACTGTTGCTAAGTGGTCCCAAGTTCTTTTTTCTGATGAAAGCAAATTTTGCATGTCATTCGGAAATCAAGGTGCCAGAGTCTGGAGGAAGACTGGGGAGAAGGAAATGCCAAAATGCCTGAAGTCCAGTGTCAAGTACCCACAGTTAGTGATGGTGTGGGGTGCCATGTCAGCTGCTGGTGTTGGTCCACTGTGTTTCTTCAAGGGCAGGGTCAATGCAGCTAGCTATCAGGAGATTTTGGAGCACTTCATGCTTCCATCGGCTGAAATGCTTTATGGAGATGAAGATTTCATTTTTCAGCACGACCTGGCACCTGCTCACAGTGCCAAAACCACTGGTAAATGGTTTACTGACCATGGTATTACTGTGCTCAATTGGCCTGCCAACTCTCCTGACCTGAACCCCATAGAGAATCTGTGGGATATTGTGAAGAGAAAGTTGAGAGACGCAAGAACCAACACTCTGGATGAGCTTAAGGCCGCTATCGAAGCATCCTGGGCCTCCATAACACCTCAGCAGTGTCACAGGCTGATTGCCTCCATGCCACGCCGCATTGAAGCAGTCATTTCTGCAAAAGGATTCCCGACCAAGTATTGAGTGCATAACTGAACATTATTATTTGATGGTTTTTTTGTTTGTTTTTAAAAAACACTTTTATTTTATTGGATGGTTGAAATATGTTAATTTTTTGAGACAGGTTTTTGGGGTTATCAGGAATTGTATGCCAAAATCATCAGTATTAAAACAATAAAAGACCTGACAAATTTCAGTTGGTGTGTAATGAATCTAAAATATATGAAAGTTTAATTGTAATCATTACATTATGGAAAATAATGAAATTTAGCACTATATGCTAATTTTTTGAGAAGGACCTGTATATGAAAAACATGGATTTCTCTGAAATAAGACATCGGATCGCAGATATCAAGGTGTAATTTTATTCAACTTTCTATGACCTATATGCCCTTATAGATGGTTTAGGAAGGTTGATCCTACTAACCGATTCCCTTTAAGTGTAATAATTAATGGGAGAAAATCTTTGCATTCGGTAAATGTATTCCTTAGTACAGTAAGTGTAATTTCAAGTGCACAAGAGCAAATAGTGAAATGAAAAAACGAGATTTCCATCTACAAGTTGATATGTATTTATAATGGGATTCACCATCTATTTAGTATTCAGTGAGAATAGCTTACACTAACCCAGGCAAAGCACTGAAGTATCATACTTAATGCTATTAAACAATGCCATGCTCATTATTAAGTAGTATTTAGAAGATGCAAATATATATGTACTACGACAAAGACTTTACAAAGCTACTCAAGTGTGGTTATATCTTAAAAAGACCCAGGGGGTCACACTGGAAAGGATCGCTGACGCCATAATGAACAACTCCGACTGTGCGTTTTAGTGCTAATTAATGTCAGCCGCCTTATGAAGTCAGACAATAATCTGATCAGTGTTCAATTATTCTTATATTTTTGCCTTTTTGCTTATAAAGAACCAACATATTGGGCATGGATTGTCCGTACTAAAGGGAATTTCAATCTAAGCTGATCCAGGCGTGCGGCCGCAGCAGACAGATGCCACTTTACCTTACTGTGATATATGAGGTTTTTGTAGTAATTATTATTAGTGATGAGCGCAAGTGCTCGTCACTCGAGTTTGCCCGGGGTGCTCGGGTATGCACAAAGTATCGCGGGTACTCGAGTGACATGTTCGAGTCCCCACGCCGGCTGTTAGGCAACCACAAAACAGGAGAGCATTGCCGGACATACTGTAAATGGGCAATCCCCGCCTGTCTTGTGGTTGCCTAACAGCGGGCGGGCGGACTCGAACATGTCACTCGAGCACCCGCGATACTCTGTGCGTACCCGAGCACCCTAGGCAAAGTCGAGTAACGAGCACTTGCGCTCATCACTAATTATTTTATAAAATTACGATTGATAAATAAACTTTAAAGAAGATTTTTCACCAAATTTTTCATGCAGAGTTCGACACACCATGGAACAGTGGCTGCACAGCAGAATAAAACTTTTTGTTTGTTTTTCATTGTGCTTCTCCATGTTAGCAATCAAAGTATATGGCATCTAATATTTTAACTTTTGTTAAGTCCAAGGGGGCATTGGATCAGATAGAAAAGCGCCCAGTGAACAGTATGTAATCACATCCACTTGGACTTAAGAAAAGTTAATACTTTGATTGCTAATATCTCTGCAAAGAGAGGTGAAATTAAAAAAAAAGCAAAAAAGTTTTCTCCTGCTCTGCAGCCACTATTACATGGGTTGTCCAGCACATTAATAATTTGATGAAAGGACCCCTTTAAAGGGAATCTGTCAGCAGGTTTTTGCTATGTAATCTGAAGACAACATGCGGTAGGGTTTAACACACAGATCTAAGCGATGCCTCTCTTATTAAGCTTTGTGCTTTTGTTTCCCTGCAGTGATTAATTTAGCACGAGGAGCTTCTCATTGCTAGGACACACTATCCCATGCTTGGTAGTCCGACTCCGCCCCCTTATGTGATAAGCACCTTACTGTCTATGAACTTTACACACAGAGACAGGTGTGGGCGGGGTTAGCTTCCTCAGCTCTGCTGCTTTGCTAAATCTAAAAACTCTGATTGTGTAAGAACGGCTG
Source organism: Oophaga sylvatica (assembly GCA_033576555.1). NCBI lineage: Eukaryota > Metazoa > Chordata > Amphibia > Anura > Dendrobatidae > Oophaga > Oophaga sylvatica. Next base: position 123,997,913 of record JARQOD010000007.1, read on the forward strand.
CACCCAGTAAACTAAGTGATACATTATTGGATTCAGGATATATTTGCCTACATCAGGCTGCTCTAAGATGAGGTAGCAAAAACCTGGTGTCTAATTCCCTTTAATAAAAATATGGGATTTTGGATTCCAATAATGGGAAAATCCAATTTTTGAGCCTATAGGGCAAGCAAAACTCATTAGAAGCTTAAATACCTAAATAAAAACTTTTCTAAATATTTTTTCTAAACTTAAAATCAAACCACTATGAGGCTTATCCATTAAAGATTCTCCACTATAAAACTACTGGTTTCAAAGGGACTGTAGCCGTTCCACGACGCCTCCCCGATTAAAAGTCAGCGGCTCAAGGGAAGAAATAAGTTAATTTTCTCCTGGTAGCCGCATTTTAAGTAAAGCAGCCGGAAGCATTCGAAAGATATTTATTTGCAGATTAACCCTATATCTGCCGTTAAATAGCATTTTCCGAGGTGACCGGTTCCCTTTAGGAGGCGCACAACTCTAATTTAATTTGACAAATCTTATTCCAGCAGACGGTGCATCGAGGCTGGTGTAATAAAAAAAAAAGCCAATATTAGAGAGTTCCCCACATATTTTCTGTTGGTCTTGATCGCGAAAAAATAGAGACTGACCTTTACAGATAAAAAATAAAACCAATAGAAGAAATAAACACAAAGCATTTCCATCTCTTCTCGTCGTTCCTACATATATCGCAGCCGGTGTCAAACAAGAGATGTTTTCGAATTCCCAAAGTGGCTGAAATAGTCACACGGCAAAACATCGCTTTTTTATACTTCTCACTGAGGGAAGTGGAACGTTACTGCAGTCAGGATGGAAATGACTCTGCTGAATTATCTATAGGCAGGAGAAGAAGAATGAGGAAGACAAGAGGGAAACATCATACAGAATAACTGCGTCTTCACATAAAACCATCAGACAGCTTGGAGTGGTTCATATATCCAATTTTATTTTCTTTTATATTGTTTCCTAAAGCTCTCTTACCTTACCATTAAAGACCTAAATATGTTTCTGAAATTGCAAGAAGTTGACGCTGTGTGATGAAAAATGTAAGTAATTTTAGTTACCAAAGACATGATTTATTAGCCAGTGGCCACTATTTCTCACGGGACAGACCGGAGCAAAATTAAAGGGGTTGTCCAGGTTTGACATGAAAATCTGCAGTCAATCTATGTGACTGCAGACTTGTGAATCTTTGCAGAGCGCACAGTGTGACCTGTCAGTATTGTCCGGTTTCACCTCTGGGAGAGGGCGGTGTAAGTATGCAATTTGCATACCACTGCCACAATCCGACAAGACTTGTGCAGCCTCACTCAATACGCTTTTATTGAGCAAGGCCTATGAAGAATTATCGGGCCTAAGAATTACTAAAAATCACTAAAGTTGACAAATCCCCGGGTCCGGATGGGATACACCCCCGAGTACTGCAGGAATTAAGTACAGTCATAGATAGACCATTATTTTTAATCTTTAATAATTCCATAATAACGGGGTCTGTACCACAGGACTGGCGTATAGCAAATGTGGTGCCAATATTCAAAAAGGGGGCAAAAACTGAACCTGGAAATTATAGGCCAGTGAGCTTAACATCTACTGTGGGTAAAATCCTGGAGGGTTTTTTAAGGGATACTATATTGGAGTATCTGAAGCTGAATAACCTCATGACACAGTATCAGCATGGGTTTACGAGGGACCGTTCTTGTCAGACTAATCTGATAAGCTTTTATGAAGAGGTAAGTTCAGGACTGGACCAAGGAATGCAGTGGACGTGGTGTTCATGGACTTCTCAAAAGCTTTTGATACAGTGCCACACAAAAGGTTGATACATAAAATGAGAACAATGGGGATAGGGGAAAATATGTGTAAGTGGGTTAAGAACTGGCTCATGGATAGGAAACAAAGGGTGGTTATTAATGGAGCACACTCGGACTGGGTCACGGTTAGCAGTGGGGTACCACAGGGGTCAGTATTGGGGCCGCTTCTCTTTAACATATTTATTAATGACCTTGTAGGGGCATACAGAGTAGTATTTCAATATTTGCAGATGACACTAAACTCTGCAGGGTAATAAATACAGAGGAGGATAATTTTATATTACAGGAGGATTTATGTAACTAGAAGCTTGGGCTGATAAATAGCAAATGAGCTTTAATGGGGATAAATGTAAGGTCATGCACTTGGGTAGAACAAATAAGATGTATAATTATGTGCTTAATTGTAAAACACTGGGAAAAACTGTCACTGAAAAAGACCTGGGTGTATGGGTGAACGACAAACTCACATTTAGTGGCCAATGTCAGGCAGCTGCTGCCAAGGCAATAAAATAATGGGATGCATTAAAAGAGGCATAGATGCTCATGAGGAGAACATCATTTTAACTCTATACAAGTCACTGGTGCAACCACACTTAGAATTCTGTGTGCAGTTCTGGTCTCCGGTGTATAAGAAAGACATAGCTGAACTGGAGCGGGTGCAGAGAAGAGCGACCAAGGTTATTAGAGAGCTGGGGGGTCTGCAATACCAAGACAGGTTATTACACTTGGGGTTATTTAGTTTGGAAAAATGAAGGCTTAGGGGTGATCTTATTACAATGTATGAATATATGAGGGGACAGTACAAAGACCTTTCTAATGATCTTTTTACTCTTAGACCTGTGACGGGGACGAGGGGGCATCCTCTACGTCTGGAGGAAAGAAGGTTTAGCCATAATCACAGATGCAGATTCTTTACTGTAAGAGCAGTGAGACTATGGAACTCTCTGCCGTCTAATGTTGTAATGAGTGATTCCTTACTAAAATTTAAGAAGGGACTGGATGCCTTTCTTGAAAAGTATAATATTACAGGCTATATTCACTAGTTTCCTAGATACAGCGTTGATCCAGGGAGCTAGTCTGATTGCCGTATGTGGAGTCGGGAAGGAATTTTTTTCCCCAATGTGAAGCTTACTGTTTGCCACTTGGGTTTTTTTTGCCTTCCTCTGGATCAACATGTTAGGGCAGGTTAGGATAGGATATGGGTTGAACTAGATGGACTTAAAGTCTTCCTTCAACTTTAATAACTATGTTACTATGCTATGAAGAACTATGGAGCCTATCTGGTAAAGATTTAACACCTCAAACTTGATGTTAAAGGTGTTGTTTGGGCTTATGTCACAAGTCAAAGGTCACGATGTAACTAAAGACTTGTGAATCCTCACAGCCCGCAAATTGCTAGCTGTCAGGACTCTCCGGTGCCGTCACCAAGAGCGGGTGGTCATGTGATTGCAATTATGTGATTTGCACACATGCTGTCACATCTCTCCGTTTTTAGCTTATGGCCAATAATAATCCTTTGATATACTGAGATATTGGCGAGATCAGCAGATCATATTTGGACGTCCGCCATTCGGGTTAATAAATAATTAAAATTATGTTTTTTTTTATTTGTTTGCTTTTTATAATTGAAAAAATCAAAATAAAAAAATGAACCAAAAATAAATAATTCAACATTTAACTAAAAAAATGTGTTTGTAATTTTTTTTTAAATTAAATTCTTACTAAATTCTCCGCAATGAGACAAGCTGTCACGTAAATTGCCAAATAACTCTCCAGGGTGCTGAACTGTTACTTCCTGCTAACTCATTAGTTTATGACCAGACTTTACCGATTTTAATTGCACCCATATATATATAGTTTGCCAATCAACAATTCACTTGATGTTGGCACATAAATGTGCACGTGTAGGATGAGTCAACGATCATGGATGCCCCCTATATATATCATTACGTTCTGCGCAGGTTCTCTTCTATATATCTGTATTTTCCGATACCGATCTTCCCATTTCTTGCCTATAGTATAAGATAATATTCCGGCTGCCTTCAGTCACTAGTGGGGGAGATTACAAGTTTACGACATACTGATTTTACATTGGACTGTACAATAAAACAGCGTGCAGTAATCCACCACTGAAGGCATATGTAATTATTAGATTAGTTCAGTGCAGATGCAAATGATGCAGGGCTATATTGGGAAAATGGAGCTGCACCCACTGCAAAGGTATAGACAAAAATAAATGTTGGCGCGCGCCACGATCGATCGTTCAGCACGCTGAGCATTTATGTGCAGATAGCATGGTGTGGGCGCCCCTAAAGAATGTGAATGAGCGTCTACACTGCGCAGTCATGCCACAATACCACGTGCTATAGTGGGTGCCTACTACATCCCAATGCTGAGAACTTGTACAGCCCAAAACGCAAGAATTTAGATTACATATACAGTTTAACATTGGACATTTATTTTAATGTTCATTTCTCTAGATGGGGAGAGGGCAAAGTCATCAGCCAATGTTTTCTCCCATGCTGACTAGTAATGGTATAAAGATCTGATAGATGGATGTCACAGTGGATGTCAACAGCAAATGCCTAGGATCCATTGGCACAAAAGTGTACTTCTCCATATTATACGGTACATGCAAAAAGTGTTTTCTTTACTAGTGTTATCCCTTATTTATTATAAAACATTTACTCCCATTAATAGAGTTGAGCGATACTTTCCGATATCCTAAAGTATCGGAATCGGAATGGTATCGCCGATATCACTAAAATATCGGCGATACCCGATATCGATACCGGAAGTCCCATGTAAGTCTATGGGAACAAAATATCGAAATTAAAAAAAACCCATTCTTGCCTTGTTGGTTAATTGTACATGAAGGAAAACAAGAAAGAGTAATGTAGAATGTATTGTGGAAGGTTGAGGAGACATTAAAGGCATAGATGTTTAACCCAATCAAATGGAATAGCATAAATATTTTTTTTTTTAAAGATGTTCGGATTGACGAAGAAATTGACAATGTTAACGTTTTTTATATTTTGGCAAATATGTATATTACACAACTTCCATGCTCTTCATCTTCACCTTTTTAACTTTTCACACACTTTCTCCTTCATAATCTTCTGCAGCATCATCTTTTTCATCAAATTATTCTTCATCTTCACCTTCTTTATCTTCTTCTTAAACTTCTTGCTATTCATCTTTGTTAACATTACTCATATTCTTCTTATTAAACTATTATTCTTATTCATATTCTGCTTCATCTTCTTCATCATATTCTTATTTGTGACAGAGAATCCTGTACTTGTAATCTGTCAAAGTATGAATTTTTCATCCTTCCGTTCTTGCTGTCACAAAAGATTTAAATTACAACAGTATTTGTCCGTGTTCAGTTTAGCCTGCAGCAGCAGGCATTTTCCAGGGGCACCACGAGGAGGAACGGACTCACCCCCATACACTGCTTAGTCTTCTTCTGCTTAGAATTTAGAGCATATATTTTGCTCTTCATTTTGGTCTTATACTTCATGTTCTTCTGCTTTTAGATCTTCTGCTTATTGTTCTTGTGTCTCTTGTTCCGTATCTTGTATTTGTAGCACAATCTTGTACCAGCTGATGTTACTGGGACACGGTTACTAAGCAGGAGGTACCTGTGCTCCAAAGCACTACCAAGGACCAGCAGACGTTGCTGGAACTCGGATACCAAGATGGAGGCACCTAGGCCAAAGGCACTGCGGAGAACCAGCTGACGGTACTGGAACCCGGAGGGGCAGCAGAAGGAAAAGAGCCAATGGCACAACCGAGGACCAGCTGACGTTACTGAACCCGGAGGGGCAGCAGAAGGAAAAGAGCCAATGGCACAACCGAGGACCAGCTGACGTTACTGGGACACGGTTACTAAGCAGGAGGTACCTGTGCTCCAAAGCACTACCAAGGACCAGCAGACGTTGCTGGAACTCGGATACCAAGATGGAGGCACCTAGGCCAAAGGCACTGCGGAGAACCAGCTGACGGTACTGGAACCCGGAGGGGCAGCAGAAGGAAAAGAGCCAATGGCACAACCGAGGACCAGCTGACGTTACTGAACCCGGAGGGGCAGCAGAAGGAAAAGAGCCAATGGCACAACCGAGGACCAGCTGACGTTACTGGGACACGGTTACTAAGCAGGAGGTACCTGTGCTCCAAAGCACTACCAAGGACCAGCAGACGTTGCTGGAACTCGGATACCAAGATGGAGGCACCTAGGCCAAAGGCACTGCGGAGAACCAGCTGACGGTACTGGAACCCGGAGGGGCAGCAGAAGGAAAAGAGCCAATGGCACAACCGAGGACCAGCTGACGTTACTGAACCCCAGTAACACAGGAGCAAGTGTTGACTGTGCTAACAGCACTTCCGAGCAACAACTGGCGGTGTTGGAGCCCAGGGTCAAGGAGGATGTTTAAATACTAGATAAAGTAATTTCCTTGTTACCTGTCAATTTTAAATGTCTATACTTCAAACAAGAGAAAGATAACCTTTACTACCATAAGATGATGATTTCATTTAAACTAATATCTAGATAAATAAAGAATTGACAAACATAAACACATACATTAACATGTTGAACAGCAATGCAAACCACAAAATAAATTAGTTAAGGAATCTGCTATACGGTTGTACATAAAAGCATACAAGTACATATCTGAATCCATTAATGATGGATAAGTAACAGTATGTACACCATTTTTATTGTATAGACAATGAATGTCTGACTTCAAAACATCATCAGCATTACAAGTTATCTGTGACATTACTAAAATGTTACATTTGCTGAATAATGTCACTAAACAGTTTATACAAAATTATACAATTTCCATCATGTAATACTCATAATATGTGGCAATAATCATGTTTATTAACAAACATAACCTTTAAAAAGTGCATAGTGCATAGTGAAAATTGCTATTTATGCCTGACTGTCGACTTGCAAGCATGACAACGGATAGATAAGGTATATATAGATGAGACTGCATAGCCACAGATGGTGAATGGCGATGTAATACTGTACCTCAATAAAGTGTGCGTCACTACTACATAATTTTTTTTATATAGCTTTATAAACAGGGTACGTGGATGTATGCTTGCGCCTTTGTTTTGACGCACAGACTGCCTTCCTGCTGAGACGCGTTGGGTAGTGAACAGTTGTGTGCAGTGTTCACTGTAGTCTGAGGTTTTCCTTTTTGGAGTGCAGATCACGCTCCAGTTAGTTCTTCAACCACTGCTGGTTGTAGTCTGCTGAGCGTGTGTCACTGGCACATCCTTGAAATTTTTCTCTAATTGTTGCTGCTCCACTCTATTACAAATAAATAAAATCTATTAGTGTGACGCGCTTCCATCCGTATACAATACATTGGTTGCAAACACTATAGAAGTACACAAAGGGGCCTTTCACACCTACTGAACAGTTGTGTGCAGTGTTCACTGCAGTCTCTGCGGAATAACCACACTTAGGCCTTATAACTTTTCAGACTTTCTTTATCAATCTACCAAGATGAAGAAGGCAGGGAGTAAGGCACGTGGTCGTGGAGTTTCTTCAGGGAGAGGACGTGGGGATTCTGTGGCTGCTGCGGCCCCCAGTGACACAGCATCCACCAGTTTTCCCCGGGCCGTGAGCGTTCCTTTATGCGCACTTTTGTAGGAGCTCGGAGTACCCCCCTGCTGCGGGAAGAACAAATTGAAGCCGTTGTTGTTTGGATCTCAGCCAATGCATCGACTTCAATTGCTTCCACCTCCTCTCAGGACCACAGCACTGTTGGGCAACCATCTGTCTCTTCACCGCCTGGCAAATTGCCCAGGCAGTCAGAGAGTTCTGTACAGGAGCCAGCTGAGTGTCTGCTTCTGTTCTCAGAATCTATTGGCTTGCAAACAGGGGCCCAGCCAAGCAGCATTCTGTAATGTGAAGAAGAGGGAGTATGCAGTGATGCGCAACAGCTGTGTCTCTCTGAATCTGAAGAGGCGGGTGAGACAGTGCCGATGGTCAGCACACCGCAGAACGCATCTGATGATGATGATGAGACCCAGGTGCCAGTTTCTGTTGAGCATGGTGCTGGCCAGACCACCCAACAGCAGGTGTTGGAAGAGGGTAGTGGAGATGATGAGGTCCAATACCCAACATGGCATGAAGAACAGGAAGGTGGTGGGAGCAGCTCAGAGGAATAATAATAATATTTATTTATATAGCGCCATCATATTCCGCAGCGCTTTACAGTTTAGCAGTTTCAGAACACAAGTCATAAGTAACAACGTTAACAATACAATAATTTAAGCTAAATAAGTCGCCCCTGCTCGTGACAGCTTACAATGTACAATGAGATGGGGGAGATACAAAGTATAGGTGTTTATATACAATGGTGCATTTACAATGATGTTCCAGCCATCTTAAGGGACTGAGGGATGGAGATAGTGAATGGGCTAGAGACACACACACACTTACACAGAATACATAGAATGACTTTGATTAGTGAATGTGATAGGCCGCTCTGAACAAATGTGTTTTGAGGGAGCGCCTGAAACCATGCAAATTGTGGATAGTCCTAATTTCTTGGGGTACAGCATTCCAGAGGATTGGCGTAGAGCAGGAGAAGTCTTGGAGTCGGGAGTGGGAGGTACGTATTAGTGCAGAGGTTAGTCGAAAGTCGTTTGCAGAGCGCAGCAGTCGGTTAGGCCGATAGATAGAAATGAGGGAGGAGATGTAGGAGGGGTGCTGCACTGTGGAGAGCTTTGTGGGTGAGAACCAGTACTTTGGTTGAAAGCTGGGAGAGGCCTAGAGAAATGGTTAGTGATAGAAGGAAGATAGAGGAAGACATTGCCCCAACGGTACAAACAGGAGGGAGAGTTAGGCTGCAGACTCGGTTGCCTGTAGCCTCCAGTTTGGCACCTGTTCGGAGCAGTTGTGTTCCAAAAGTCAAAACGTGCGCTCCCAGGACTTGCACTGCGTGGTCCTTTTTTCACACACTTGCACATGATATTTGCTATGTGAAATGCAAGCTGTGTAATCAAAAATTAAAAATAGCTAAAAGTGTCAGTCACCTCAATACCAGAAATATGTGTAAACATGTGCGGACAAAGCACGTAGTTGAGTTACAAAGACACACTGGAGATGTAGGCCAACCTACAGCAGCACCTACATCTTCAGGTTGTGTTGAAGCCTCTTCATCGAGCTCACACACAGCTGGTTATGCTTCCTCACAGGATCGCCATGGAAGAACCTCGGCCACTGTTGTCCAGAGACAAACTGTTATTCCACACACAGCAGCAAGTTCCCTGTCATCCTCACACTCCCAGGCCACAAAACAGCCAGCGGTAGCACAGGCATGGGATAAAACACGGCCATACTCCGCAAACCATGCACGAGCACAGGCTCTGAATGCTGGCATTGCAAAACTCCTGTCCCTTGAAATGCTGTGATTCAGGCTGGTGGAGACAGACAGTTTCCGTAACTGAATATCATTGTCAATCCCACAATACAATGTGCCAAGCCGATTTCATTTCAGCAGGCAAGCCGTCCCTGGTCTGCAAAAGCATGTTGAGGGAAAAATTAAACATGCGCTACTAAAAGCCCTCAGTAGCAAGGTCCACCTGACCACCGATGCGTGGACCAGTACCCATTGTTATGATCTGCTACAACCAGTAAGGAAAGAAGGGAATTCTGTCCCTACAATACAACTAAGCTGAATCCCTACGATGTAACGGGGAACCTGATCCTGCGACCAGACCCGCTAAAGTCCTCATCTAGTGTGAACGAAGACCTATAGTTGCGAGGGAGTAATCCCTACAAGATCTAGGGACTGGGAGAAAAGGTGGACACCTCCTAGTCCTAACATAAATTGTAGCATGGATAATTAAACAGAAAAATAAATACTTTGTGATCCTAACATCAAGCAAAACTCACAGATTAAGGCACCTAAGCACCCGGCTAGCTTAACAGTAGATAATACAATGAAGTCAAGCAAAGCCAGAAGGGCGGAGCCAGACTAAATAGGGAAAAAAGGTCATGTGACCAGCAAACTGAAACAAAACCTAACAAGAGGGTTCTAACACCCATGGCCAGGGACAATACCTTTCCCTCACTGCCCATTGGGTCAATGTTGTGCAGCCGGGTACTGATCTTGCGAGTGGCGCTGTACGTGTTCTGCCAACTCCAAGGATTGCAGGAATCAAGTCTGTACACATTGATTCCTCCTCCTATTCCAGTTCCTCAGAATCATCGCTGCAGGAGCCGTCACGGTCTACCTCCACATGGACCCGTGAACGTTTACCTGTTGCGACCGATATGAGCACAGCCGTGTCCAAATGTCAACAGGCCATCCTGAAATTAATTTCCATGGGGAATCTTAGCCACACAGCGCAGGAGCTCTGTAATGCCATAAAGCAGGAGAGCGACGTGTGGTTTTTGGAAGAGAATCTACAGGCAGGCTTGGTAGTGTGTGACAATGGCCGAAATCTGGTGTCAGCTCTGGGCCTTGGCAACCTCACTCACATACCATGTCTGTCATATGTGCTCAACTTGGTCGTGCAGAGTTTTTTGAGGGACTATCCGGATCTTGATGCACTGCTGCACAAGGTCCGCCTAGAGTGCGCTCACTTGCGACGTTCCAGCATGGCCAGATCGCTGATTGCAGCTCTGCAACGCAGATTTCACCTTCATGAACATCGCATTATATGTGACGTACCCACCAGGTGGAATTCCTCGTTACATATGTTGGAGCGGTTGTGTGAGCAGCAGCCAACAGTAATGGAGTATCAGCTGCATCAGGCGCAGTCAACTCGCAATTTGCGGCGTTCACACTTCACCACTACTGAGTGGGCCTCTATAATAAGAATAATAATATTATTTATTTATATAGCGCCATAATATTCCGCAGTGCTTTACAGTTTAACAGTTTCAAAACACGAGTCATAAGTAACAACGTTAACAATACAATAATTAAAGCAAAATCAGCCGCCCCTGCTGGTGAAAGCTTACAATCTACAATGAGGTGTGGGAGATACAAAGTACAGGTGTTTATATACAATGGTGTTTTTACAATGATGGTCCAGCCATTTTAAGGAAGTGAGGGATGCATGGAGATAGTGAATGGGCTACACACACAGAATTACACATAGAATGACTTTGATTAGTGAATGTGATAGGCCACTGTGAACAAATGTGTTTTGAGGGAGCGCCTGAAACCATCCAAATTGCGGATAGTCCTAATTTCTTGGGGTAGAGCATTCCAGAGGATTGGCGCAGCGCGGGTGAAGTCTTGGAGTTGGGAGTGGGAGGTACGGATTAGTGCAGAGGTTAGTCGAAGGTCGTTTGCAGAGTGCAGCAGTCGGTTAGGCCGATAAATATAAATAAGGGAGGAGATGTAGGGGGGTGCTGCGCTGTGGAGAGCTATGTTGGTGAGAACCAGTAATTAGAATTGGATCCTATAATGAATGGGCAGCCACTGCCAGTGTAATGAGTGGCGAATAACTCTATGAAGGATATCTGCCACGTTTTGCGTGCGTTTGATGAGTCAACGCGGATGGCGAGTGCAGATGATGCACTAGTCAGCCTGACTGTCCCCCTTATCTGCCTGCTTCAAAAAACACTGCAAGCACTAAGGCATGAGGTTTTGGAAGAGGTGGAGGATGAGGAGTCACAAATTCCATCACCTTCTGGACAGTCAGCGCAACGTGGTTCCTCACAAAGGGCTGGAGGACTTTCAAAGTACCATGCTGTATCAACAATTGAACCTCCAGAGTCGCTGTCTATATTTTCATAACCATTACAAACTTTTAATGTATTTACAAAGCACATAATGTACATTTTTTGTCTATCCTTTTGTAATGCTATTGTGTTTCCATAAACTGATGTTACAGAATTATGATACAAAGTTTTTAAATTTTGAGTTTTAAATTTTGTAAATTTATATGTATTTGAAGGACTTTGTGAGGAGGAGTCAATGGAGGAGGAAGACATCGCTCCAGAGGGAGGTAGACAATGCTCTAGTCAGTATGTAGACCAAGGGTGGGGTGATGCACAGCAGGCGGAGATGACGCCTCTTGCAGGGGACAACGTTTCTTGGCCAGTTGGGAGTCTGCAGCACATGGTTGATTTCATGCTGCAGTGGCTGAGAAACGACCGCCGCATCGAACACATTCACACCACGTCTGATTATTGGGTGTACACCCTCCTAGACCCTCGCTACCGGGACAACTTACAAAGCCTCATCACACCGTTGAACCGGGAGCGTAAAATGCGGAAGTACCAAGACACACTGGTGCAATCCATAATGTTCTCCATTCCAGCCGAGAGCACTGCTGCTGCTACTGATTTACAAAGCAGCTCTGTGCGTCGAGGCAGTGGAGACAGCTCTGCAACAAGAGGGAGCACAAGCAGCGCCTCTGCACAGGGCAAGAACAGTATGTTCCAAATGTGTCGAAGTTTTGTGGCAGCGCCACCAATGTCTACACCATCCGAGACGGCTCCAGTCAGCAGGAGGCAACATTTCCGTAAGATGGTTACAGACTACATGTCTTGCCCTCTCAGTGTACTCTCAGATGGCTCTTCCCCATTCAAGTTTTGTGTCTCTAAGCTGGATACATGGCCAGAGCTTAGCCAGTATGCATTGGAGGTGCTGGCTTGATCTGCTGGCAGTGTATTATCGGAGCGCGTCTTTACTGCTGCAGGTGGTGTACTAACAGACCGTTGCATGCGACTATCCTACGATAATGTACAACGGCTTACTTTTCTGAAAATGAACTAGGCATGGATCTCGCCTGAATTTGCCTGTCCGGTTTCAGATTAACTAACTGGTTGACAACGTTTTTCCATGTCTCCTGTTATGTTCATCTTTCTACCACCTGAGCTATACTCCCTGGGCTACAACACTGCCAGTTGCTGCTCAGAAGTGTCGTGTCCACAGACCAATACACAAGCTATAGTAATAGTGGGGTTCAGTAACGCCTGCTGTTCCCCTGCTGTGTGTCCGGCAAAAATTACTGCTACCTAGCTACACATGTTTAAAAAAACATGACATGTTAAAGTGGCTAGTGCTACACATAGATATCAGGCTACACCCTTATTTCTAAGCTGTAAACAAGTGAAACGTCAAATTTAAAACCATTCAATGATTAGTGTTGGTAACAAATCTGTAACTAAATAATTGTGACATATTATGGCAGATATCCACATGTCTAACACAAATGCTAACACAAAAGCATACTTATGCTATAGGGTACTGATGGTGAACCTTCTCACTCCATAACTTTGACCAATCCAACTCACATCATGCCTCAAATGCTGCAATGTTGGAAGTGCATAATGTGGGTTGAACTTTGACAACAGCTGCAGTGCGAAGGTTATCCTTCTGTGTTCTTGGCTTTTAAATAAAAGCATACAAGTAAATATAATAATACATTGTTGATTAAGGGACATGATGTACACCTGTAATATTGTGCAAACAATGGATGTAGGACTATTCCTCTTCAACATTACTTATATTTGTGTCATTTGAAAAAATACATATTTTAGTTAAAAATTAAAAACCCATGTTCAGTAGCTGTGAAAGGCCCGTTTGTGTACTTCTATATTGTTTGCAACCAATGTATTGTATACGGATGGAAGCGCGTCACACTAATAGATTAGATTTATTTTAAATGGAATGTAGCAGAACCAATTGGAGATAAATGAAAAGGATGAGCCACTGAGACACGCTCAGCAGAGTACAAGCAGCAGTGCTTGAACATGTAACTGGAGCGTGATCTGCACTCAAAAAAGTAAAAAACACAGACTGAAGTGAACACTGAAACACAACTGTCCACAATCTGTGAAAAGCTCCTTTCTGTACTTCTATAGTGTTTGCAACCAATGTATTGTATACGGATGGAAGCGCGTCACACTAATAGATTAGATTTATTTTAAATGGAATGTAGCAGAACCAATTGGAGATAAATGAAAAGGATGAGCCACTGAGACACGCTCAGCAGAGTACAAGCAGCAGTGCTTGAACATGTAACTGGAGCGTGATCTGCACTCAAAAAAGTAAAAAACACAGACTGAAGTGAACACTGAAACACAACTGTCCACAATCTGTGAAAAGCTCCTTTCTGTACTTCTATAGTGTTTGCAACCAATGTATTGTATACGGATGGAAGCGCGTCACACTAATAGATTAGATTTATTTTAAATGGAATGTAGCAGAACCAATTGGAGATAAATGAAAAGGATGAGCCACTGAGACACGCTCAGCAGAGTACAAGCAGCAGTGCTTGAACATGTAACTGGAGCGTGATCTGCACTCAAAAAAGTAAAAAACACAGACTGAAGTGAACACTGAAACACAACTGTCCACAATCTGTGAAAAGCTCCTTTCTGTACTTCTATAGTGTTTGCAACCAATGTATTGTATACGGATGGAAGCGCGTCACACTAATAGATTAGATTTATTTTAAATGGAATGTAGCAGAACCAATTGGAGATAAATGAAAAGGATGAGCCACTGAGACACGCTCAGCAGAGTACAAGCAGCAGTGCTTGAACATGTAACTGGAGCGTGATCTGCACTCAAAAAAGTAAAAAACACAGACTGAAGTGAACACTGAAACACAACTGTCCACAATCTGTGAAAAGCTCCTTTCTGTACTTCTATAGTGTTTGCAACCAATGTATTGTATACGGATGGAAGCACGTCACACTAATAGATTTGATTTTTTTTTCTAATATAATGGAGCTGCACCAATTCCACAAAATAAAAAAAAAAAAAAAAAAAAAAGAGTCAGTGACACGTGCAGATGCCTACAAACAGCGGTGGATGCAGAGCAAACTGCAGCGTCACCTGCACTGTCACACACACACCTTGCACAGAGCTGTTAAAACAACACTGGCAAAATGAAGCTTTACACAGCGGTTGGTAAACTAGCCTGCCTCAAGCACAGTAGTACACAAAATCGCAATATCTAACTGTCCCTCAGAGTGAGCAGAGTAGCGTTCTGTCCCTTACTGAGTTCACAGCACAGTGACGCTAAAATGGCGGCGGCGCCTTTTATAGTGCATTCTGACATCATTTCAGCAGCCAATCACAGCCATGCCATTAGTTAAGATGACCGCAGCATTACAGGATGTGCCCACACTTCGTAGATTCCTCATTGGCTGACTAAAATCACATTGCCTCTCAAAGAATTATGGGAACTTCCGATTCCGTATACGATATGGAAAAAGTATCGGAATTAAGTATCGGAATTCCGATAACGCGAATATCGGCCGATACCCGATACTTGCGGTATCGGAATGCTCAACACTACCCATTAATAATATATCAACAGTTAGAGATAAACAGATCTTTTGAAATCCGAATTCGTCGTCTTCGACAAATTTTCCAGAACAATTGGATTTGTGGCCAACAAATTTGTAGAAATCTCAATATTGGTAAAAGTTTAATTCTGAAAATACATGGAAAGGAAGAGAGATAAAACCCCACTGAGCATACAAACTTATAATTACAGAAGAGAGAGAGAGGACCCCGCTGACCATAAGAGCTTACACTCTACAGGAGAGAGAGGACCCCGCTGACTATAAGAGCTTACACTCTACAGGAGAGAGAGGACCCCGCTGACTATAAGAGCTTACACTCTACAGGAGAGATAGAGGACCCCACTGACCATAAGAGCTTACACTCTACAGGAGAGAGAGAGGACCCCACTGACCATAAGAGCTTACACTCTACAGGAGAGAGAGAGGACCCCACTGACCATAAGAGCTTACACTCTACAGGAGAGAGAGAGAGGACCCCACTGACCATAAGAGCTTACACTCTACAGGAGAGAGAGAGGACCCCACTGACCATAAGAGCTTACACTCTACAGAGAGAGAGAGAGGACCCCACTGACCATAAGAGCTTACACTCTACAGGAGAGAGAGAGGACCCCACTGACCATAAGAGCTTACACTCTACAGGAGAGAGAGAGGACCCCACTGACCATAAGAGATTACACTCTACAAGAGAGAGAGGACCCCACTGACCATAAGAGCTTACACTCTACAGGAGAGAGAGAGGACCCCACTGACCATAAGAGCTTACACTCTACAGGAGAGAGAGAGGACCCCACTGACCATAAGAGCTTACACTCTACAGGAGAGAGAGAGGACCCCACTGACCATAAGAGATTACACTCTACAAGAGAGAGAGACCCCACTGACCATAAGAGCTTACACTCTACAGGAGAGAGAGGACCCCACTGATCATAAGAGCTTACACTCTACAGGAGAGAGAGGACCCCACTGATCATAAGAGCTTACACTCTACAGGAGAGAGAGAGGACCTCACTGACCATAAGAGCTTACACTCTACAGGAGAGAGAGGACCCCACTGATCATAAGAGCTTACACTCTACAGGAGAGAGAGGACCCCACTGATCATAAGAGCTTACACTCTACAGGAGAGAGAGAGGACCTCACTGACCATAAGAGCTTACACTCTACAGGAGAGAGAGGACCCCACTGACCATAAGAGCTTACACTCTGCAGGAGATAGAGAGGACCCCACTGACCATAAGAGCTAACACTCTACAAGAGAGAGAGGACCACACTGACCATAAGAGCTTACACTCTACAGGAGAGAGAGAGGACCCCACTGACCATAAGAGCTTACACTCTACAGGAGAGAGAGAGGACCTCACTAACTATAAGAGCTTACACTCTACAGGAGAGAAAGAGAGAACCCCACTGAGCATACAAACTTATAGTTTACAGAAGAGAGAGAAGACCCCGCTGACCATAAGAGCTAACACTCTACAGGACAGAGATAGAGAGGACCCCACTGACCATAAGAGCTTACACTCTACAGGAGAGAGAGAGGACCCCACTGACCATAAGAGCTTACACTCTACAGGAGAGAGAGAGGACCCCACTGACCATAAGAGCTTACACTCTACAGGAGAGAGAGAGGACCCCACTGACCATAAGAGCTTACACTCTACAGGAGAGAGAGAGAGGACCCCACTGAACATAAGAGCTTACACTCTACAGGTGAGAGAGAGGACCCCACTGACCATAAGAGCTTACACTCTACAGGAGAGAGAGAGGACCCCAATGACCATAAGAGATTACACTCTACAAGAGAGAGAGGACCACACTGACCATAAGAGCTTACACTCTACAGGAGAGAGAGGACCCCACTGACCATAAGAGCTTACACTCTACAGGAGAGAGAGAGGACCCCACTGACCATAAGAGCTTACACTCTACAAGAGAGAGAGAGGACCACACTGACCATAAGAGCTTACACTCTACAGGAGAGAGAGGACCCCACTGACCATAAGAGCTTACACTCTACAAGAGAGAGAGAGGACCACACTGACCATAAGAGCTTACACTCTACAGGAGAAAGGTCCCCACTGACCATAAGAGCTTACACTCTGCACGAGAGAGAGAGGACCCCACTGACCATAAGAGCTTACACTCTACAGGAGAGAGAGAGGACCTCACTGACCATAAGAGCTTACACTCTACAGGAGAGAAAGAGAGAACCCCACTGAGCATACAAACTTATAGTTTACAGAAGAGAGAGAGGACCCCACTGACCATAAGAGCTAACACTCTACAGGAGAGAGATAGAGAGGACCCCATTGACCATAACAGCTTACACTCTACAGGAGAGAGAGACATAGGACGCCGATGACCATAACAGCTTACACTCTACAGGAAAAAGAGAGGACCCTGCAGACCATAAGAGCTTACACTCTGCAGGAGAGAGTGACATAGGACTCCGATGACCATAAGAGCTTACACTCTACAGAGAGAGGACATGCTGACCATAAGAGCTTCCACTCTACAGGAGAGAGAGAGGACCCCACTGACCATAAGAGCTTACACTCTACAGGAGAGATAGAGGACCCCACTGACCATAAGAGCTTACACTCAACAGGAGAGAGAGAGCCCCACTGATCATAAGAGCTTACACGCTACAGGAGAGAGGACACTGCTGATCATGAGAGCTTACACGCTACAGGAGAGAGGACACCGCTGGACTTAAGAGCGTACACTCTACAGGAGAGAGACATAGGACTCCGATGACCATAAGAGTTTACACTCTGCAGAGAGAGGACCCTGCTGACCATAAGAGCTTACACTCTACAGGAAAATGAGAGGACCCTGCTGACCATAAGAGCTTACACTCTACAGGAGAGAGAGAGGACCCCGCTGACCATAAGAGCTTACACTCTACAGGAGAGAGAGAGGACCCCGTTGACCATAAGAGCTTACATTCTACTAGAGAGAGAGAGAGGACTCCGCTGACCATAAGAGCTTACACTCTACAGGAGAGAGAGAGGACCCCGCTGACCATAAGAGCTTACACTCTACAGGAGAGAGAGAGGACCCCGCTGACCATAAGAGCTCACACTCTACAGGAGAGAGAGAGGACCCTGCTGACCATAAGAGCTTACATTCTACTAGAGAAGAGAGAGGACTCCGCTGACCATAAGAGCTTACACTCTACAAGAGAGAGAGAGGAGCCCGCTGACCATAAGAGCTCACACTCTACAGGAGAAAGAGAGGACCCCACTGACCATAAGAGCTTACACTCTACAGGAAAAAGAGGACCCTGCTGACCTTAAGAGCTTACACTCTACTAGAGAGAGGGAGAGGACTCCGCTGACCATAAGAGTTTACACTCTACTGGAGAGGTAGAGAGAGAAGATCCTGCTGACCATAAGAGCCTACACTTTACAGAGAGAGGACCCCACTGATCATAAGAGCTTACACTCTACAGGAGAAAAAGAGAGCACCCCGTTGATCATAAAAGCTTACACTCTACAGGAGAGCGAGAGGACCCCACTGACCATAAGAGCTTACACTCTACAGGAGAGAGAGAGAACCCCGATGACCATAAGAGCTTACACTCTACAGGAGAGAGAGAGAGGACCTACTGACCATATGAGCTCACACTCTACAACCGTACAAGGTATGATAACCCGCTAGATGTCATAGCTGCAGGGCATTATGGTGAATTTTGGGAATAAGTGATCAGTTCAGGAGGAGAAAAGCAGATTTCCCTTTTTAGATATACTTCCTTATTTTCTCGTGTTCTATTGATTTAGAAAATAAAAATTAAAACCCCATTTACTCTTTGGCTGCTTGGCTTAGTTACAATAGATCACATAAACTGGTAACTGTCCAGGGTGCTGAACTTTTTTACTTGATGATCTCACCAGTTTGTGAGCGTAAGTACTTGATATAACCATGATGGATCTGTCACTTCAACACCACATGCATCTGCCTTAATTACAGGAAGCCGGATTTATAGCCGACAGTATATTCCAGGCAGCACAACGTATCACCATAAAGATAATAACGAGACTGCGGTGACATCGAGGGGTCGTTTTGAAGATTCCAGATAAGCAGTAGTTGCACCTCGGTGTTTAGCCGACACTTATTGTTGGGGTCGGGGATGAGGAGCCTTATAGCTTTGGTCCAGAGGGAGAACGTGATTCATTAGACAATCACTGCATTGATAAATCAAGTTGTTAGGTTAATTCACTGAAATAGCAAATGAAAAATCAGTGTAAATGTATGGCGTTTGCTGTGCTTGGGAAGCAAATGGATCAATCAAGTGTCCCCTGTGCTATTTATTTGCCCTGCATGGGACATCTTACAGGAGCCGCACTGATTATGGTCAATTTTCATTTCATAAATACAATGTTACAATGTTTTATGTTACAAATAAAAATATCCATCAGTTCTTTGTGCGGCGCTCGAGTTGTTTGCTCTTGACTATTTTCCTTGAACTTGATGAAGTGGATATATAGAAGTGATGAAAAGTTGTCAGATGAGGGTCACAAATCATTGGAAGCGCCCGCTCAGCATTACAGACGTAGATCAGGTTTTCAGAACAGTTTTAATCTTTTGATAGCATTAAAAGGGATCTGTCACCAGATTTTAAAATACCAAACTGCATATATAAGCTTGAGAAACGCGCGTCGGGGTGGTTTGCTGGGCGCAACTAATCTCCCTTTACCATGAATAAACATTAAATGACATACTGAGCAGCTACATGGCACTTTGTGAGCACTGTCGCTTTAATTTTACTACTTTTTGACACCACTCTATCTGTTCTCATATACTTTTATAGGGAGCTGGTTGAAATGGTAGTAACTAGTATGTGCAGCCATATGTACTGTATTGGATGTCTGCAAAAATTAAAGCGATGGTCACTTTTTAGGTTTCAACCACTTTGCTGCTATTTGAAATATGGATTTTCTGCCTGCTTATATGGGTGCAAAATTTGTAGTGTATCTGCCATGTGTTAACCTACGTGTGACATGCAATAATTTGGATTGACTTGTAAATGTCCTATAGTGGATCATTGACTTGCAGAATATATCCTATGATATAAGTAATACTATTGTTCTGCTTCCATGCCTTCAGCCCGAGAGGGTTATTAGTAACCGATTGACTCATGCAGGGAAAATCCAATGCAAATTATTTATGCAGGGAGATGCTAGATTAAAAAAGAATAATCGTATCTTGGTTTTCTACGTCATTCCTTAATAAATACTCACGAGAAGATATAAATTATACACATTTCTGCTCTTTTCCACATTGAACTTGTATCACAAACTGCA
>JARQOD010000007.1:124018459-124133014 GCA_033576555.1 Oophaga sylvatica
TGTATCACAACTGCAAACTACAGATGAATCAGAGGCGATGTTCTCACATGTAAGCGAGGACCAAATGAGACGCTACAAGGCCGCGAATGAGGACTGAAATATATTTAGGAAATACCCAAAATGAAAGTTTCTTAAAAATAGAAGGAGGTGGTCCTCACATTTGGGATCTACATCAATTAAACAGAATGAAACTATGAAATGCAGAATAAAGTGAAGGATTCTCAGTAACTCCATGTGACTTCCCACTAGGTCTGTCCAGAAAGCACTGCCATATATCTGCTGGCTGAATTAACTGTTTTTTTTTTGCTGTGATACTTTTGTGCCAGAAAAGGCTGTTTTTGGTCATGACTCCCTTGGAGTTTTATGAAAGCACTAAAATTGCACGTTTGGACTAAACCGCATTGCCTGTGTGAATGCTTTTCTAACGCCTACCTGAAAGCGTGAATCCCTACATTCGCATATTATGCGGGAAAAAAAAAAAACATCAAGAAAAAAAACATTTGGCCAGCTTTTTTTTTAAGGTCAACTGGAGAATATTAAATCAGTACACGTGCCACATATTATCGTTGTCTTTTTTAATTTTACTTTTTTTTTATTTTACTCCTCTTTTTTAAAATGACAGCTACCTCAGATAACATTTTTTTTCTTCCAAATTGTTTATGGTATTTTTCTCCAATAAACCTCCTTTGTTTTCTTTTCTCTGATCAACAATACAAGTGTTAAAGTGGTAAAGCCGTTTCTCCACAGTGTCACAAGAGACATTTTTCAACACAACAACCTCAGGTCGCATGTTACTCGTGCTACTGTGAGCAGCCTGCATGGCCTAAACGTGCTACCATGGCCTGTATCGTCTACAGACTAGTCTCCATCGAGTAAATTGGGACATCATTGGTCGGTAATTGCAAAGGGAGCTGCCAGCGGCAGATCTTGATGATTTGCCCAAGTGCATTCAGTACAGTAGAACATTCCTCAGTAACCATTTTTGCACTTGGCTCTCATCCCTATACTGAATAAAATTGTGATGTATTGAAAATTTTGTTTCCTTTTTTTATCATTCGCGTATAAATAATATTTCTATCCTTCCTCTGATTTCCAAATGCCATAATTCCAAAGAATTCTGTAGCATTCTGTATACACTAAGTTATATGCAAACATATGAATTTTAAACTTCATTACTGCTATATAGAATATACTTATATAATTGAGGAACATACTATACATATTGGCCAATCGAATTCCATTGAGAAAGTGACATGTAACCATGCGAAATGCGCGTCGGGGACTGTGTTATACGTTTTCTACAGCAGAAAAGCAAGCTGAATTCCAACCAAGATCAGGAAGAACAATTGATCATCGGCAAGGATCATGGGAGGTCATCTCACTTATATCAGGCCAGTCCGTCCCACCTGATAACCATTCATCAATGGCAGGTGGTGGACTTTTGCTGTTCAACATAGGTTCAATACCCTCAGCAACCACCAGAGGGAGACCCGGCTTCGAAGTCATCTCCAACACGTTTGTGTCGACCCGCCACCACAATTGTGGGTTACCAGGGCAATGGGGTACTCAGAGCCGAGCCCGTAGAAGTCTATGGGGATTGTCACAGGTAGCTGTGGCTCGGTCTGTGGCCCGGGCGGTCTGGCGTATGTTGGGGGAATATTTACAGGGGATAGATTTATATACAGTTCGTGACGCCACCTGTAGTCTTCTGGTAATTTGTACCAGCGCTGCTGTAGATCTCTGAGGGGATGGTGATGCAGCTAGATGTCGGGTCCCCTACAGGTGGGACTGGTCCCTCAAAGTCTATGAAGTTAGTGTAGTCAGGTGCAGGTAAATAACACAGTCTCACACGGTCAGCGTCTTTCCATACCTTTACTTGTAAGATGTTCAGGCAGGTCCCAGGGAGGCTGATCCAAGGAGAGTGTATCTTGAGACAGCAGCTGGACAAGTTAGGGGCCTCCTTTACTTCCAATACAACGAGTACAACCAGCCTGAAGCGTAGTTCCCTCAATATCTCCAGCTAATCTATAGCTGTACCTGCCCAGTCAGCTTTGTGTTAGGAGCCTTCCTGCGAAGAAGCTGATTCTTATCTTGTCGTGCACTGACTCAAAGTCTTCACTTCCCCTGACCCCAGTTACGTACTGACTATAAGGGGCTTGTTTGCCGCGACCTAAGGTCCGGTAAATTCCTGGTTTTCTTATCACTCTGCTTGAAACAGTAGTGATCCTTCGGTCCCCAGTGACCGGCTGCAATGTGCAGGACTTGTTCAATCCGTAAGCACTAATCCAATAAACCACTGTGCCTTTCGCCTTGTCCACGCTGGTAACATAAGCACTCAAACTAGCCAAGGGTCGAGTAGTCACTTCTTTCTTTTCCTTACTTCAAAGTTAGTACAGATGCTCAGTTATCAATAGGCAGGAGCACGTCTCTGAACCTGATACCGTCCTTTAGACAGGATGCTGAGACTTTCTGTACTAAACTTCTTCTTTCCTTCCAGTGTATGCTGATGAGGTGATACAGCTCTGACTAGACTAAGGTGAATTCAAACACCTGTACCAGACTCCACGATATGAACTGATGATAGAGCTGGCTAGACTCCTTCCTCCTCCAGACGTCTTCTCTCTCAGAAGTCTAGACACTCACTCTACACGTCCTCACTGTCCGAAGACAGGAACTAGACTGACTAAATCACTCCAACACATACTACCTTGACCACTCCCTCAAGAGTAAAACTCTACTACCCTAAGGGTTTTGTGTCTAGTATATGTCGAGTGAATGAATATTTAGCATTAAACTGCTGTCTCGCCATACACTCTCCAGGGTACTGCGTGTGCCTACCACCACGGCTACACACGTTCACAACACTGCTCCATAAAAGCTATGTTTTGAGAGACGAACACATGGTTACATGACTCTGTTCCCATTGGTAACTACAGTATATACGCAGCAATTGCTTTTGTAGTTCTAAGAATAGGAGGTGGAGAGCACTAAACATGGGATTGATTAATTATACTATCAGGAATGTGATCACTTGCGTAAGTGATTTTGTAGTATATTTTGTATTTTGGTTGTGTGATTACAGTGGTATGTAAAAGTTTGGGCACCCCTGGTCAAAATTACTGTTATTTGGAACAGTTAAGCAAGTCAAAGATGAAATGATCTCTAAAAGTCCTAATGTTAAAGATGACACATTTCCTTTGTATATATCTGAAAGTGAGAGTCGACATGTTCTGTCCTTGCTCCATGGAGATCTTCAGGCTTGGGCATTTTCTCTGCCTGAGGACTCTCCAGTTTTTTACTTAGTAGACGCTTTTTACTCTCCTGTGGGGCTTATTTATGACGACCCCGATAAAGTGTCGGTTGCTGAATTAATGGTCCTCAGGTTTGTTCAGGGAAAACATGATGTGGAGGACTACTGTTCTCAGTCCAGACACTGGTCTGTGGAGACCTCCTCCTGGATTGACCCAGCTCTCGCAGTCAATTTTGCCAGGGTTCTTCCAGCCATATACGAAATGTGGTGGTTCATAGGATGAGACCATGTCACTGGCAGTGCGTTTGGACAGACGTCTTAGGGTTAAGAAAAACATTTGAGGGTTGTTTTTGTGACTTATCCCTCTCATCCCATTGAGACAGAAGAATCAATGCAGGTGGGGGACTGCAGAGCTTTCAAGGAGGGAGTAAAACGAAACATTTGCTCGTTTCTGTTCAACCTCCTCAGACTCAGAAGTCCAAAAACCCAGAAACCCTTGTACACAACAGTGTACGCGAGGTCTAAGGAGGCTATACTGCGGTAGAACTGGTCATGTAATGATTCAGTGTTTCAGACACAATTAACAGTTTCTTAAGGCTAAAGAGTCACTAATATGTAAGGATACTGTTTCTAAATGGTTGAGGTTATCTCATAAGTAGACTTCTGCTTGTATATGTACACTGCTCAAAAAAATAAAGGAAACACTCAAATAACACATCCTAGATCTAAATGAATGAAATATTCTCATTGAATACTTTGTTGTGTATAAAGTTGAATGTGCTGACAACAAAATCACACAAAAATCATCAATGGAAATCAAATTTTGGAACCAATGGAGGCCTGGATTTGGAGAGACCCCCAAAAATGAAAGTGGAAACAAGTCAAAATGAAAATCAAAACATGACAAAATTAAAATGGAAACAAGTCAAAATGATGCTCAGTATTGTGTGTGGCCTCACGTGCCTGTATGACTCCCTACAACTCCTGGGCATGCTCCTGATGAGGTTGCGGATGTTCTCCTGAGGGATCTCCTCCCAGACCTGGACGAAAACATTTTTGTGTGATTATGTTGACAGCACATTCAACTTTGTACACAACAAAGTATTCAATGAGAATATTTCATTCATTTAGATCTAGGATGTGTTATTTGAGTGTTCCCTTTATTTTTTTGAGCAGTGTATTGGGTATAGCCTTTCTTAGAATGTATCACCCACGTGTTTTTTAATAATGGGGGAGTATCTTACCTTTTATAAAAATAGAAAGTATAAACAGGTGTGCTTGATACTTGGGACCGGGAAGTAGCCCTTGTTAGGTGCGAAATGGCTGTCGTCCATACCTCTTAAGTATTCCACTGGCTACCAAACTATAATTTTAGAAAATTTGGAATAAAGTCTACTGATATTTTTATATGGATGAAGCATGCTATTTTATTTTATAGAACCATACAGAATTCAGAAAAAAATTGATGTACCTAATAGGAGACATGAGTACAGTATAGACCTAGACCAGGCAATAGGCGCCATATTACCAATCTGTAGAAAGTGGCCATGTAAACAAGCGCTTATGGCGGTACAGACTCCGTGTTTTAGTCAATGCATTCCCATGATATAGCTCTGAAATGACTTATCCTACTCAGATATAACAAGCTCCCTGGCGGTAAATCTCATCACCAGGGCAGAATTATTAGTAGTACCCAAGCCCAATTGCCCAAAGCCCAGTGCAACATAAGAAGCCACCTTTTACCTAGCAAATAGTAGGTGGGGGCTTTGTTGCAGATTTTCTAAAATTTTTAATGGTGATGAACTGGAAAAACATCTCTTCCATGTAGTAAAATGTCTCCCTCGTGATGTTTCCCTGCCATACAGTATGTGTGAGTGAGCTATCAGATTCTGTTCTCAGTACAGCATGTACATAATTTATGACGCTCGTATTTTGTATTTTAGCTCATTTTAAATACTTGCACCTTATTTCCACCACTCAAGAACCGTAAAGGGAGCATAAAGACCAAAAATGACGGAGCTCATGTGTTTTAATGGTTAATTTTTTTAAAAATCAAGCTGAAATTGACGGTGCAATCGGGGAAGATTTAAAGGGTAAAATGAATACACTAGCATCTGCGAGGGAATAAAAAAAGCTGGTGTGAAAGGCAGGCGGTGGGAGGTGTGAGGGAGCCTTTGAAAATTGACTGAACAGAAGTCTTTTCATCTTTGATTGTCAATTAACTGTTTACTTGTCAAATACTTTAGAGGAACCAAAGTCAATCGAATGAACAAAATTTATATCATTGTCCAAAGTCAGATATTGATGTAAAAGTGTCACAACTCTGTTGTCGGAATACTCAGGGCCAGGGGCTACTTTTCTGTCCCTAACGCTAGGGGCGCCCTAGCTATCCCTGCATCCCTGATTACTTCTGATGGTGAAGAAGCCGTGGCCACGTACCTCACTGAACTCCTGAATCAGCCCTATATCTGTCCCCCTCCGACACACAGGTAAGTGGGGAGTAATAGTGTATATATATATACACAAACTAGACCAACAGTGGAGGCTGTACAGGGATAAATGAAATTCCAAACATACAAATATGCACTCACAGACAACAGAGAGGTAGAACGGGAAGAAAATGAAGGAAAACCAAATAGGAGAGGATTAAAATTTGCACACAGCTGAAACACCAAGTAACATTCACAGATCAACACTCTAAATGTCTCTACCAACAACCAACTCTTCCACTACACACCAGGCAGTACAAGACTAACACTAGCAATCCACATTGCCAACATACGAGAGAGGAGTGGTCAATACTGAACAGCTGGGATCATCCAAGCAGGAACACTTCAGAGACTCTAAACTGAACAGATTAACCACTGCACTGCTAACAGAAACCTGCACCATTTACTATGAAGGAGAAGTGCTTCTAACCAGAGCAGGAGTACGCATTTCCCCCAATTTTTTTGTGATTTCCATTTGGCACAAGTATTTTTAAATTCGCAATAAACTGCAAAAATGGGTCCCTCCTATCTTATTCAGTCTTTTTGCCTGAGATCTTATAGAAGGTGAGTTTTTCCAATCAGTTCACCTTGTGCTGGTGCTGGGTTCTGGGGGCACCTGGGTCACTCTTGCTGGACCCACTAAGAGATTTATGGTAAAGTCACAATGGGCTTATACATTTTGATCAAAATCTTAATTAAGACCCTCGTGTTCAGTTTTCATAATTTTGCTTAGCCTCAATAGATCAATGTATAATGTTTGGTTGTGGGGTCCCTGTCAGTCGTGTTGAGTCTACAGACGTTATAGGTGCCCTTTGTAGAGGTTTTGGCTCAGTAAATGGGTTTCTGAGCAGTGGACCTTCTATAATTGCAGTCAGTCTCGGACTGGCCCACAGGGGAACAGGACAATCACCCGGTGGGCCCCTACGAAGTAGTGCTAACAAGCAGTGGTAATGCACTTGATTCACTATTTAGAAAATGTAGGATCTAATCATTAATTAAACAAATTACCTAGTTTAATAATATATAGAAACATAAGTCAATTTTTTGCACAAGGGTCAGGTATTTTTGCATGCTGCTGTACAAAGGGCTAACAGAGTCAATGTTACTGGTGGTTCCTTTTCACCATAGCCTTACCTTAAGTCTAAAGGTCATTCTACAGTAGCAGATGATCTGCCCATCAACAATCATGAACAATGCTATAGGAACTTGTTTACGCTGATTTACGTAATTTCTCAGATGTAATAATAATTGTGAATATTTCAGATGAATCATTGTGTGATCATTCAAACAAATCCCTTTACCTCCCATGGTTACACAGATGACTCCTAGGGTGAACATAGACATCAGACTGTACTTGATAAAAAGTAACGATAGCAACCTATTCTTCATCGGGTAAAA
The DNA here is from genome assembly GCA_033576555.1 of Oophaga sylvatica. Lineage (NCBI taxonomy): Eukaryota > Metazoa > Chordata > Amphibia > Anura > Dendrobatidae > Oophaga > Oophaga sylvatica. Next base: position 124,025,597 of record JARQOD010000007.1, read on the forward strand.
CATTAGAACAATTGATAGTTTTAGCCGGCCAATTACAGGCCGTCATCATCTGAAATATGTCTGCCATGTTTGGGTTTTTTTTCTTAGTTAATAGTCGCGCAAAAGATATTTTGTCCACATACAAACTTTTGCTGAAAGAATATTCCCAGAAAGAACGTTCCCTCATCTCCGTGGTCATAGAATGTTTATGGGCAAGTTGAGCAACTGCAGCGGCAAGTAAGCACTAAAATGTTTCTGGTTGCATCATTAGTTAGAGATGAATGGATCTCTTTGAAACTTGATTTACCGTCTTCGCCTAATTTTTCCCCAAAAATTTGATTTGCGGTGAATAAATTTGTGCAGATTTCAATACTGGAAAGCTTACACTCTACAGGAGATAAACAGGACCCCACTGACTGTAAGAGCTTACACTCTACAGGAGATAAAGAAGATCCCACTGACCATAAGAGCTTACACTCTACAGGAGAGAGAGAACCCCACTGACCATAAGAGCTTACACTCTACAGGAGATAAAGAGGATCCCACTGACCATAAGAGCTTACACTCTACAGAGAGAGGACCCCACTGACCATAAGAGCTTACACTCTACAGGAGATAGAGAGGACCCCACTGACCATAAGAGCTTACACTCTACAAAGAGAGAGAGGACCCCACTGACTGTAAAGGCACTGTCACACTTAGCGATGCACCAGTGATCACGACAACGACACGACCTTGCGAGATCGTTGGTGCGATCACTATATGGTCGCTAGTTGCTTCCAAACACAAAGATCTCATCAGAGATCAGCGTTCTGTATAACGACCTCTGCGGTCGTTGGGAAAACCTAGTTCCGCCTGCGCCGCTGGTAAAGTCGTTCATAAAGGGTGTCACACTCAGTGATTCAGGCTCACCAGCGGGACACCAACGACCAAAAAACGGCTCAGAACGTTCATGAGCGATCAGCGACATCGCAGCAGGGGCCACATCGCAGCTACATGTCACACACAGCTAAGTCGCTAACGAGATCGCTACTGCGTCATAAAATCGCTGACGCTTTAGCGATCTCGTTAGCGATCTCGCTTAGTGTGACAGTACCTTAAGAGCTTACCCCACTGTTTGTAAGAGGTTACACTCTACAGGAGATAGAGGACCCTGCTGACCATAAAAGCTCACACTATACAGGAGAGAGAGCGATGACACCGCTGATCATAAGAGCTTACACTCTACCGGAGAGAGATAGGACCCCGCTGACCATAAGACTCTACACTCTACAGGAGAGAGAGGACCCTGCTGACCATAAGAGCTTACATTCTACGAGAGAGAGACATAGGACCCCATTGACCATAAGAGCTTACACTCTGCAGGAGAGATAGGATTCCATTGACCATAAGAGCTTACACTCTACAGGAGAGAGAGGACCCTGCTGCCCATAAGAGCTTACATTCTACGAGAGAGAGACATAGGACCCCATTGACCATAAGAGCTTACACTCTGCAGGAGAGATAGGACTCCATTGACCATAAGAGCTTACACTCTATGAGAGAGATAGGACTCCGATGAACATAACAGCTTACATTCTACAGGAGAGACAGAGAGGACCCTGCTGGATATAAGAGCTTACACTCTACGGGAGAGTGAGACTTATCCAATGATTCTGGAGTTGGAAAACAACTCTACAGTATAAACTGTGCTCTACTGGGATCCGCTGATCTGTGATGACCCCAGTACTGAATACCACTGTACAAGGTATGATTGCCCGCTAGATGTCATAGCTGCAGGGCATTGTGAGGAAGCCTGCACGGCAACTTCAAATGATGTGAGCTCACTCTTTGATGCTTCAGCAGTGTGGGAAATGTTGCTGGGTACGAACCACGAATTAAATCTCAAAATCTTTGAATTTGTGTTAATTTGACTCAAACTCAATCCTCCGTGAAATAATTTGCTATTGTTTAGTCCTATCGATCGCTTGCCAGACAATAGTTTGTTCAAAAGATTGAATATTAGTGATGAGCGAATATGTTCGTATAATGTTCGACAGCTGCAACACATGTATGGTGTGAGACAGTGAGAGTATGTGTATTGAATGGGGTGTATATTTCACCTGGCTACTTTACTGACCGGTATATGGGAGGTGCGTGGCTTTGTAGACCTAGTGGTAGAGAAAGGTCACTACACCTTACATTCAGTACACACTTGCAGCTCAGACCTGAAATCACTCAGGTGTTAATTAGGAGACCAGAAGTAGGTGTGCTGAAACACAGTCAGAGAGCTCATTCAGTCTGGACAGGGTCCAGGCACAGAAGGTGTCTCCAGGAGTGTGAGCTATCTCAGTCTGGGTGCAGGAAGTACCCCGGACACAGGAGTAGTCTCAGTGCGAATCCGTGTGAATAGCGGCTGAATAGGAGTGGATCTCTCTCAAGTCTGGACATGGAAGGTGCCTTCAGACACAAGGAGGAGTATCTGTGAAACTCCATACTGGTAACATATATCATATGTGTTGTTTGGGTCAGGCTGGTAGAGCCGGGACCCGGATAGACAGGGCAATCTATCTGTGTGTAATTAGTGGCTAGACAAGCCTAGGTTTTCTGTTTATGCTTTACTTTTATCTGTTTGCTGTGGACTTTAATAAAGCTGGTTGCGGCCAGTTTTACACCAGAACTGCTGTCTGAATGAACTGTTTTCGTGCCATTCTGTCTACCCAGACAGCGATCCTAGAGCTATAACCCCTGGAAATGTTACAATTGGCGGAGAATGCTGGGCAGCGCAGTGGCTGATACAGTTAGTGCTGGAGTGTGCATGCAGCACGGTGGCGTAGAGACAGCAATAAAGGTGAAGTCTGTTGAAATAGCAGCAGAGGAAAAAAAAAAAAGCGTGTCAGCAGAAACGTCTGTTTGGAGCAGTCTTGGAGAGACAGTGGCCCTGATAGGGTCTGCAGAGAGAAAATGTATGCACAGCAAAGCTGAACTTGTTGTGAAAATGACTGTGGAATGTGCAGCAGCAAAAGAAAAGTCTGTGGAGCAGTCTTAAAGAGACAGTAGCCCTAATAGACTTTGCAAAGAAAAAAAAAAAAAAAAGTGTCTGCACAGCAGAGCTGAATTTTTCTATGGAAAAGACTGTAGAGTGTGTATGTCTTGAAGTGAAGACTGCCGTTGTTAAGACAGAGAAGTCTGACAGCATGGATGACAGCATGAAGGCGCTGTTTGAACAAATGGCGCAAGTTAATGTGCAACATAAGACTGCCGTGGTTGAGACAGATAAGTCCGGCAGTATGGAGGAGCTCATTGAGTACCTGGCCCAGGCCCAGCGAAGCATGCAGCAGAGCATGGAGCAGCAGCGCCTGCAGCACCAGCAGCGCATGCAGCAGGCCCAGCAGCAATTCCTGCAGCAGCAGCAGGAGAATAACCGGTTGTTTTTTGAGCAGGTTGCAGCACAACAAAAGACTTGTGGCGCATCGTCCCAAAGTAATGTTGCAAAGTCACCTGCATTATCCGCTGTAAAGAAGGCGGTAAGACGGTCCCTGAAAAAGATGACACCTCGTGATGATGTGGAGGTATATCTCACTAGGTTTGAGAGATTGGCAGAGAAGGAGAATCTGCCCCTATCTGAATGGGCCATGATGGTCGCACCCTATCTGATTGGAGAGCCCCAAAGGGCATATGCTGACCTGAGCGAGCAGGACAGCCAAGACTATGGCAAGCTGAAAGCGGAGATTCTTACCCGGCTGGGTGTTACGGTGACAGCCCGTGCCAGGGGAGTTCATGACTGGAGATGCAGTTGGGAGTCTGCAGTAAGCAAACCTGATTATGGAGTTGAAAAGGTGATAGTGAACCGCTACACCCGAGCACGTCCTCCTGAGGTACAGCCGTCTGAGAGGTCGTCACTTCAGAGTTCCCGGACGCTGAACTCTCGCGGTAAGAGCGTTCCAGCTGTAGGGGACATATGGGAGGGTGATTGTGGTGGACAGTGTTGGAGATGTCGTGAAATTGCAGCCGGCTGTTCACTAGAGGGGGAGCCTATGTGCCGTGATGTTGGCAGGTCCCTCTCTCTCTGCGCAGAACCGGTGTGTGTGACCACTGCAGCCGAAGAGACTGGACCACAGGTGTCCCCGGTGGTTGTAAATGATTGCCCAGCACAGGCCCTCTTAGACTCAGAGAGTCCAGTGACTTCCGTATGTGACAGCCTGATTGATAGGGATTTCATCCCTGATAAGCACCTGAGTATGGTGTGCATCCATGGAGACACCAAAGTCTACCCAGAGACTGCCGTGGACTTGGTCCCTAAACTCGGGGAGGTTTCATATGAAGTGGGGGTAGTGAAGAGCCTGGTGCACCCCGTCATATTGGGTAATGACTTTCCCCGATCTAAGGATCTCTGGGGGAGAAATGTTTCTGATGGACAGTGTGATGAAGCTCCTACTGAGGGTGCGCAGTCCCGAGGGGCGGAACACAATGCTAGTGGGCCGTTAAACTTATGTGATAATGATGATGATCATGATAATGATGATGACCATGATAATGATGATGATGATAATGATGATGATGATGATGATCATGATAATGATGATGACCATGATAGTGATGATGATACTGATCATAGTCATGATAATGATGTTGATAATAATGATGACTGTGATGGTGATGAAGTTCCTTTGCAGGTGATGTTGGGAGACGAGGATGGTGGTTCTCGGGAACCGAGTGTCCCTTACTTACCTGTGTCCTGTGACAATTTTGAGAGTGAGCAGTGGCGAGACCCCTCTCTTAGGACGGCACAGGAAAATATGATTGTTCTAAATGAGGTTTCCCAGGAGCCTGGCTCTGAGGAGAGGTTTCCTCATGCTGCCATGGACAATAGCCCATTGTATAGGGACACTGAAGTCCAGGGAGAGGTCGTGAGTCAGCTCCTAGTACCTGAGCTATATAGAAGTATAGTGCTGGGGTTGTCACATAGTCACATACTTGAGGGACCAGATGGTGAAGTTAATGTTGTGGATGACATGTTAACTAAGGTTCCAGATCAAGATGTGAATGAAAATGAATTGTATAACCCTGACAGTGAGCAGGATGTGAATGAAAATGAATTGTATAACCCTGACAGTGAGCAGGATATGAATGAAAATGAATTGTATAACCCTGACAGTGAGCAGGATGTGAATGATAATGAAGTGTATAGCCCTGACAGTGAGCCAGATGTGGCTGAGAAAAAGGGGTCAGATAGTGATAGTGAATCATCTGATGACCATAAAGCAACCAGTGCAAATGAGGAAGGCATGGTAGCAGAGGAGGTTGAGAGTCCTGAGAAGAAAGCTGATGCTGACCTTACAGCCAGACAGAAGATGGCATCTGAAGATGTTTTACAGTTGGCCGGTTCCCTGGCGAAGACTAAGGTGAAAGGAGGAGAGCTGAGCTTTAAAGGCAGGACTCTGAAACTGAACACAGCACAAGTGGATGCTGTTGAAGATGAGAAGTTGTCGGTGTGTGGTGTGGATCTGCATCATGCCAAGGACTCTGAAGGTGATGCTGCAGAGGTGGAAAAAGCCATAGAAGTGGTAGACACCAAACCAGATGCCTCATCAGTAGCTGCAACTCGTGAAGCTCAGGCTGGAAGTTCGGCGCCCGGAGCCCCAGCAGTGTTCCCGAGTGATACCAAGGATCTGGATAAGTCACAAGATGAGATTTTGAGACATCGGGCTGGCATTGGTGAGCTCAAGCGCACTTTCAGGGAGGCTACATCGGAGCCACGTCCCAACAAATGGGAAAAGCGATGTGTCACTCCGTTGCCGCTACAGACACACGGGAGCTCAGATGGGATGCAGAACGTGGTGGAAGAGAAGAATCCGGCGGGTTCTGAGTATACAGATGCCGCTATCAAGGAGAACTTGAAAGCTGGAATAAATGGAGATATTGGAGACCAAAGTGATGTGACTGAAGAAGGAGAATGTAAGACTGACGGTGGGGCTTATGAGCATGTCCTACCAGAAGAGCCTGAAGAAGGGGCTGAGGACATGAAGGACGTCCAACGGGTACAAGATGAATTTATTGCTTCTCGGAGAAAACTCCAATCTGTGATGAAGGAGCGTGATGAGAGCCATGAGCATATTCTGGAGAAGCTCAATGAAGTAAAGAAGGTTCAAGGGGAGCTGGAGAAAAGTGAAAAACCCCCTATACCTTCTGTGATAGTTGGTGACACATGGTCAGTGCACCAGGAACAGGAGGTACGTGAGTTTCTGAGGAAGAGTCAGCAGAAGTGTTCTGATGTGCCGGGTCGTACTTCTCTGGCCAGGCACTATATCGAAACTGAGCCCGGCCCTAAGGTCAAGATGAAACCGTGCAGGATACCCGAGGCCCGCAGAGAGCATAGGCCTGGGAGGGTACAGGGTAGTACGGATGCTTCAGATGAAGAGAAAGCTGATGTTGGCTATGACTCAGGTGAAGATACAAATGACAGTGGTGAAGATGAAGCTGATGAGGGCCATGACTGGTCCAGAGTTCACTGTCTCTGTTGGATTGTTAACCAGCCCTCCGGTCTGGATGACCAGCCCTCCGGTCTGGAGAAGAGGGGGGGGATATGTGAGACAGTGAGAGTATGTGTATTGAATGGGGTGTATATTTCACCTGGCTACTTTACTGACTGGTATATGGGAGGTGTGTGGCTTTGTAGACCTAGTGGTAGAGAAAGGTCACTACACCTTACATTCAGTACACACTTGCAGCTCAGACCTGAAATCACTCAGGTGTTAATTAGGAGACCAGAAGTAGGTGTGCTGAAACACAGTCAGAGAGCTCATTCAGTCTGGACAGGGGTCCAGGCACAGAAGGTGTCTCCAGGAGTGTGAGCTATCTCAGTCTGGGTGCAGGAAGTACCCCGGACACAGGAGTAGTCTCAGTGCGAATCCGTGTGAATAGCGGCTGAATAGGAGTGGATCTCTCTCAAGTCTGGACATGGAAGGTGCCTTCAGACACAAGGAGCAGTATCTGTGAAACTCCATACTGGTAACATATATCATATGTGTTGTTTGGGTCAGGCTGGTAGAGCCGGGACCCGGATAGACAGGGCAATCTATCTGTGTGTAATTAGTGGCTAGACAAGCCTAGGTTTTCTGTTTATGCTTTACTTTTATCTGTTTGCTGTGGACTTTAATAAAGCTGGTTGCGGCCAGTTTTACACCAGAACTGCTGTCTGAATGAACTGTTTTCGTGCCATTCTGTCTACCCAGACAGCGATCCTAGAGCTATATCCCTTGGAAATGTTACAATGGATTCATAGAATCATAGAATGTTAGAGTTGGAAGGTACCTCCTGGGCCATCTGGTCCAACCCCCTGCTCAATGAAGAAGTCACTAAACCATCTCAGACAGATGTTTGTCCAGCCTCTGTGTGAAGACTTCCATTGAAGGAGAACTCACCCCCTCTCGTGGCAGCCTGTTCCACTCATTGATCACCCTCACTGTCAAAAAGTTTTTTCTAACATCTAATCTGTGTCTTCTCTCTTTCAGTTTCATTCCATTGCTTCTCGTGTTTCCATGTGCAAATGAAAATAAGAATGATACCTCTACTCTGTGACATCCATTCAGATATTTGTAGACAGCTATTAAGTCTCCTCTTAGACTTCTTTTTTGCAAGCTAACCATACCCAGATCCTTTAGCCGTTCCTCGTAAGACATACTTTGCAGTCCGCTCACCATCCTGGTAGCTCTTCTCTGAACTTGCTCCAGTTTTTCAATGCCTTTTTTAACAAACAGGCAATCCCTGCATGTGTTGCGTGTGTCAAACAGCCGCTAGATAAGGAGCCGCGGGGACTCGAACATATTTTTCGAGTATGCCGAAAACACTTGGTTAACACACGAGCATGCTCTGATAACACCTTATCCCAGCATGTTCGCTCATCGCTATTGAATAACCATCATACTTCTTTATCTAATGAGTATGGCCATCTATAGGCCAACATAGACTGTACAATAGGTGTTAATTCGGGCGATCATCCGGTATGAAAAGCCCATAAGATAAAACATTTTAATTTCTCAGCAATAACTTTCAGTTCATGCTACTAGCTGGGAATTAAGTTTCTGGCCAAAGTTTGTAACATCACAGTCATCAGCTTATAGCTTATGGTGATAAATATTCAGCAACCTATGAATACTCGGTGATGACTGATTTTGCAAGCTTATTTGTTGCATACAGTTGCTTATAGCCAGGTCAAGATGCAAAGGACATTCATTTATATGTATCCAATTCAGTCATTGCACTCTATATTTAAGATTTCCTCTAGGAACTTACTGGTCTCCGATATGAGCCATTACTCCACGATTCCATGTTTACTGTCACTCAAGTAAATGGAATGAAAGTGGTGGCCTGGGTGTTGAGCTGTCAAGTTGTTTCTGGTGGGTCTGAGTATTTTAAAGGAACTTCACAAAGCAGCATAGGAAATCAGATTTTTCATGGCTATATTCTATTTTATAGGTCAAAATAAAGAAAACGCCTTAAGAAAAATAGTGGTGGGAGACAAGAATAGGGTATGTCCATGCATGGATTCATATGAGAGAAGATACTGGAATCAATGTAGGCATCAGTGTTATAGTGTAATTGCATTGGGCTGGTAAAGGGGTGCAGTGGTTGACACCTTTATTTGAGCACTAGTAATCTAAAAGGGGCATCAAAAAAGAATCAATTAGTTCAGTATTGTGACAGGGTCACTGGCATGGTATATGAGTGGAGATGTAAGCAGGTTGCGGGATGCAATGACAGAGGCAGAGCAAAATTGAACAATTTAATTAAACAAGGTGTTAACTCCTCGCAGGGAGGTAACTGGTTCAAGAAAGAGTGATGGAAACCACAAGTACGAAAATAATAGCAGTCCAGTGAAGGAACTTATTGTGTCCTTTATGCTCCTCCACAGCAGATGATCCCACAGGGATTGTAGCACCGGCAATGGCCGGGGGAATGTCCACCATGAGGTCCTTGGGATGATGATCCGTTTTATGGCGGCAGCGGTCGGTCTCCGGTACCTTCCGCTGAGCCCCTAGTCCATAAACAAGCAAACAAGGCCGCAGCGTTCCCAGGATCAAACGTGAGCGGGCATACAGCAATCGGCAGGGAAGGGCGCAAAAGTATGTCCGGTGCTCTGCTTTCTCTCCTGTGCAAATGCACGGTACTCACAGTCACTGAGCGCACGGCACCTCTCGCCATGGGCGTACCCAGGACCAAAACTAGGGGGGGGCAGGCCAATGTCGCATCTTATACAGGTAACATCATATACACTGTACATTATCCTGCATATTAGGTATGGAGCATTAGAACTGTTGTATATTGTATAATACAGCAGTGTATGCGACATTACGCTGTATATACCATATATTATACATGGCAGTCGTGCTCATGTCAGGAGCGGTACCAGCAAGTCTGAGGATTGGAGTGCGATCCTCGCATGAGTTATACGGCCGTCTGTCTATGCCCTTGTTATAATAATACTGAAATATTAATCTATTATTAAAGTATTAACGAGCTCACAAGTAAAAAAAAAGCCCCTACCTCCCCTGTCCCCCACTCACACCCCAACAGCCCATCATCTCACATGCACCCCTTAGTGTTCTGTCCCACTGACCCCACAATACCCCCATCCTCTCACATGCACCCCTCAGTGCTCTGTTGCCCCTCCCCACTTCAGTCCCCACAATACCCCCATCCTCTCACAGTAAACCCCCAGTGCCCTAGCCCCACAATACCCCCATCCTCTTAAATTCAACCCCAGTGACCTGTCCACCCTCCCTCACAATACCCCATCCTCTCACATCAACCCCTGTGCGCCAGCCCCCACAATACCCCATCCTCTCACATTCACTCTCTGTGCCCTGTTGCCCCTCCCCCACTTCAGCCCCCACAATACCTTATCCTCTCACATTAACCCCCCCAGTGCCCTAGCCCCCACAATACCCCATCCTCTCACATTAACCCCCCAGTGCCCTAGCCCCCAGAATACCCCATACTCTTACATTCACCCCAGTGCCCTGTACCCCTCCCCTCACAATACCCCCATCCTCTTACATTCACCCCAGTGCCCTGTACGCCTCCCCCACAATATCCCCATCCTTTCACATTAACCCCCCCAGTGCCCTAGCCCCCACAATACCCCATCCTCTCACATTAACCCCCCAGTACCCTAGCCCCCACAATACCCCATCCTCTTACATTCACCCCAGTGCCCTGTACCCCTCCCCCACTGTACCCCCATCCTCTCACATTCCCCCACAGTGACCATGACATGCCTGAGCAGAATGAATTTAATAAATTCCATCCCCTCTTACCATGAAGCTTGCAGGCAGTGGCTGAGGCAGGAGCAGGAAGTGTCCAGTGTATGCACACCGAGGGCACTAGGACCCAGTGTGGCTGAGAAAACCAGAGCCTGCAGGGCAAAAAGTGAAATTACAGCTGCTGCAGCCAGGAAGAAGCTCCTCTGGTGAGACAGCAGCTCCGTGCTCTGCACACACACAGACAGGCTCTGCAACCTGTGGCAGAGGGAGCCGGCATTGGGCTGCTCTCTCCGCTCTCTTTCATTGTGTGCCCCTGCTTTTAGGGAGGGGCAGCTGCCCCCCCGCCCCACGGTGGGTACGCCCATGCCTCTCGCTCTTAGTCACTGGGCACATGGCACCTGAAGACGGAGGGAGCCGACAACCGCAACCTGTCGCAGCGCCGGTACTCGGGACGGAGCACGCTGCCACCGGCTGCGCACTGCTGCTGATTTGTGCCAAACTGCCTGCTGCTGCACACGCTTTTTCTTTTATCTGGCCCTCCTACTTGGGTCATGAGGTTGGTCCGGTCCCTCATTTATTCCCCCAGGCAACATGAGAGGCAGCCTTAACAGTTCCGGAGCCGGCTCGATGCAGGTACCTGCAGCCTGGCCTTTCTCCTTACAGAGATAAGCGTAAAACCCATAAGTTTCTCAAGAGCATGCTATGTGATGAAGGAGTTAACCAGCCATGTTATGGGATGGGTTTGTAAGTGAGTAGGTAAGAGATGGGCGAGACATCTACTCACCACATTTCAATCTCAATGGTGTGGCTGGGATGTTACACACCTGGTCAAAATTGTTGGTACCCCTCATTTAATGACAGAAAAATCCACAATGGTGACAGAAATAACTTGAATCTGGCAAAAGTAATAATAAGTCAAAAATCTATGAAAATGAACAAATAAAAGTCAGATGTTGCTTTTCAGCCATGCTGCCACAGGATTTAAAAAAAAATCAAACTCATGAAATAGGCCTGGACAGAAATGATGGCACCCTTAATATTTTGTTGCACAACATTTTAAAGCAATGGGGTTTTCTGTCATTAAACGAGGAGTACCAACAATTTTGACCACATGTGTAAATGTACAGCCTCTGTTTTTTTCTCTCTGTGTTGTGGTTTGGAGTGGAGAGACTCCATACGTCGGTCTGGGCTGGTGAACCCCTCAGACATATGGATTTTGCTATACGTTATCTTTTTGTTTTGCCATTATGCCAGAAAGACCATGTTGCTGAACCCTGCTATGGTTTATGCTGTTCCATAATAAACCAGTAGGAGATTTACCACGAGAAGCATCCCTGTGTCTACCTTTGGAAGCAGCTGAGTGAGTATATAGAAGATATCCATATCAGCAGCGTAGCAATGCTTTGTCCTAGTTACTGCAATGCAAAGTGTCCTTCATGTGGAGCATGATTAGGAGCAGCAGTCATTAGTGATGTACGGAAGCTAATTAATAGATTTATTTTAACACATTTGTTAGGCAAAGTCCTTCTACCATTTCAGAAAGCGTCATACTGATATGGAAATTTAATTAGGATAAAAATATCCTGTGTTTGCTGCTTGCCATGTCCAAATCTCTATATAATGTATTTTTGAGCGCTCAGAACGAAATGAGGACTGTCCACACGAAAGTGTCAGTATAACAGTTCGTCAAAGACATACATTTATTATTCATTCAAGGTTTTATACGTTTACAAAAAGGGGCTGGTTAGTCAATTAACATACAATTAAAAGCTGCTAGATTATTGGCTGTTCTAGTGTAAATATGATAATTATGATAATCATGATTAAAAGAGCTGAAGTTGCAGAATTATTGTTTATATTCTTGTGACCTAGTTGTCTTGCATAACTATAATGTAAACAACAGATATCTAATAGGACATTTTGTACTTCATGCATTTGTTCCTTTACGAAGGTCTTATGGAGGCCAGATTTCTTTAAAACGACTGATTATATCTGGCCTAGAAATATATGAGCACAAGGTTTTTTAGCAAGTGAGATCTATCTAACTGTGAACTGTGAATACATATATGTGAATATACTTTGAATATATATGGAAGACATATATATTTCCATGACAGTCCCCCCTTAGATACCACTTGCCCTAAAAACCTGCTCCTGGCCCAAAGCGCTGCAACTCTTTTGTGCTGCCGGTGAGTTGAGACACCCCTAGTACATGCCTCCCCAACGAATACAGACTTTTCGCAAATGGGCGGTCAGGAGGACTGTCCCTGTCGGGGGTTTATGTGTTTGCAATCATAATCTCATAGTTGATATGATGTTTCATCAAGGATGTGTATTCTCAGTCTGGAGGTAGTTCGGAGATCTGGTCAAGCCAGGCAGTTCCATCCGGACTGGTGCGAGGTCCAAGATGGTGAGTGGCATCAAATTGGTTGTCTCCTGAACAGTTTTTTCCATTATCTTGCGGATACAAGGAATAACACAGCAACCAGTAATTAATGCAAAAATGAGAACCCCCATAATGGCTGTCCCAACCTGTGCCAACATTTTCTGCCACCCACTCATCCACCCAAAGTATCGATCCCATGGGTGACACCTGAGTTCTGTTTCAGTTCCTCTGATAACTCATTAAGTTTCTGTATTGCCATTGTGACTTTACCATTTGGGCCAGTGTTGTCTGGGATGTAGGTGCAACAGGTGTCTTTGATCATTTTGTAAACACCTCCTTTCTCAGCTAGAATCATATCCAAAGCCATTCTATTCTGGAATGCCATAATGGAAGTGGGGCCTAACTGTGCTGCCAAACCTTTTACAGCATCTATGGTGAAGTTAACAAATCTCTGCTGGTTATAATAGATGTAATTTATCCAATCAACATTTTTTTTTTATAGTTACTAGTGGCAATAGTGACTCAAATCCTGCTTTAACTTGGTCTCTGGCCTTGAACTCATCAGGTAGGTCATCTGGTCATCTGTCTGGTCAGTCAGAGCATCCACGACATCCTTCATGGCTTAGATGTCTCTCCTGGTACGGGAGCTTCCTTGCAATGCGATACGTGGATTCAAACAGGCTTTCCCTCTAGTTACACAGAGGTTGATGTCATCTGGGGCTCTTGGACAGGATCATCAAATCTGGCAGTGAGGAGAAAAACTCGAGAATGGACATTAGTTTTTTGACCAATTCAATTACATAAGTGTTATGATTTGGTAGCTGAGGAGAGCAGGCAAAAAAAGCAATACACCAGAGAGGTTGGAATCTATGGGATTGCAGTACCCTGACTAACCACCACAACTAAAGGCAGCTGTGGAGCGTTCCTACGTTGGTCCTAGACGCCTCGTCACAGCCTGAGAAGCTAACTACACCTAAAGATAGAAAAAGGAAAGCTATCTGCCCCGGAGCAGATCCCCAAAGAACATAGGAAGCCCCCAAACATGTAATGGCGGTTAGACAAGAGGAAATACAGACACAGACAGAAAATAGAATGAGCAAACGCTGGGGCCCAATCTGTCTAGATAGAAGAGGATAGGAAAGGCACTTACTGCAACCCCAAAAAACCCTGAAAAGTACCAACTCTACTAATTACAAAAACACCTGAGATCACACGACCTCTACCACCTAAATTAGTTCTCTGGTGTAACAAAAACTAAACAGCAACCACTGAAAAAACTGGAAAAGGCAAATGAACAAACAGTGGCTGAACTAAACTGAGAGGAGCATAAGCCCCCCGAAGGGGACCCGGCAGACCCCCACAGAAGTGCAGGACAAAATGCAGGCACCAAAAAAACGAAAAGAAGAAAATGTCTTATCTGTTAGCAGAAGATGCAGGCACGAAACAGCTTTTCTGGGTCTCTGGGAGTGTGCCTTATGCTAAACAGTGCAAATGGGAGTGTGTCATGCCATGGTTTGCGTGTCTCTTGGGCAATTTTTCAGCATTCTATTCTTAAGTGTTTCGTTCAGTTTTTCTACCTTCCTGCTGCTCTGGGGGTGGTAAGGAGTGTGTAGGCCTAAATCTGACCCTACTGCTAATCGGGTCTTGTGTGTCAGATTTGCTGTGAATGCGGGTCCCTGATCACTTTCTATCATTTCTGGAACCCCGTATCTGCACACTATTTTCTGAAAGTAGCTGCTTTGCAGTAGTCTTTGCTGATTTGGAAAGCTTCTGTTCATCTTGAAAATACTTCTTTTGACCACAATGGCGTATTTGAATCCTTCACTTGGCGATATCTGGATGTGGTCTATCTGGATCCTTTGAAGCTGGTAAAGTGGTCTTTCCAGATGAGGTGAGGGGGTCTTTCTTCCATACGTCCAGGCTTGCATTTGCCGCAGGTCAGACAGCTGCTGGTGAATTTGGCTGTTAGGGTGGAGATCCCTGAAGCGAACCAGTAAGCACCAATCAGATCATTCATTTGTGTCTTTGATATGTGGATGTGGGTCCATCTACCCATTGGACCACCATAGGGTGCATACTTTGTGGTAGGCAGAGTTTGAAGTCTATTATTGTTAGCCTTCCTTCTTCACGTGTTGCTTTTTTCGCATTCAGCTCTTCTTCTCCTTTTGGAGCTTGGTCTTGTAACTTCTTGAGCAGATCCCAGGACGTCTTTTTGTCAGGTTTCTTGTCTTCAGTCGTCATGTAGTAGCCGTCCGGCTCTACGACCTCTCCCACTTCTCCATGTTGTCTTCCTTTGGCTGCTTCTTTGGCTGCCATGTCTGCCATGTTATTGCCTCATGCCTCTTCTGTTTTCAGTTTTCCATGCACTTTGATTTTTCAAATTGCCACCATTTTGGAAGTTGGAGTATACCCAGTAGGTCCCTGAAGGCTCCATGATGCTTCACGGTTGTCCCGTTTGCTGTGATGAAGTCCCTTGTAGCCCAGATGGGTCCAAAGTCGTGTGCTATGCCATGCGAGTACCTGTAGTCCGTGTAGATGTTTGCAGTCTTGCCTTCTGCCATCTGGCAGGCCTTCGTCAGCGCTATCAATTCTGCTTCCTGGGCTGACAGGCTAGGTGACAGACTTCTGGACCACAGGATTTCTTGATTGCTGGTCACTGCACTTCCTGTGTTGAAACTTCTTCTGGAGCCATCCAAGTATCCCCCCTTGGGAGTGGGAGTAGAGTGGCCGGGCTGAGGACTGTAGGTCTGGAGACGGTGACATTATGAGACAAAGGCAATAGAGGCGCCACAAAGATGCCTGGCGGTGGAGAGATTACTGTTGGTTGAGCTTGATTGAAGATTGCCAAGATGTCATGTGGAGTGAGAGTTTCCAGTGGCTGTCCAAAAGTGATGTCAGCAACCTTGTCCAGGAGGGTGTGTGCTGCAGATACTGCCATCAGGCAGGAGGGTGTTCTTCTTGCAACTGGATCCAAGCGGGCTGAGAGGCAGCCTAAAAGTCTCTGTTTTCCCCCGTGAATCCGTGCCAGGACTCCAATAGCATGACCTTCTTTCTTCCATCAGGTAGACGGAAAGACTTTTCATAGTCAGGTAGGCCTGGTATTGGCGCTGAGACTGTGGAGTTCTTCCAATCTCCTGAATGGGTTGAAGGCTGCGTCTGATAGAAGGAGCGGGGTTGCGTTGATGCAAGCGCACAGAGGCTGCATTAGGACTGAGGCATCAGGGATCCAGATTCTGCAATATGACACTAGACCAGGGAAGTCCTGCAGCATTCTTGGAGTTGTTGGGGGAGCCATCTTCTCCACAGTGGTCTTCCAGTCTTTTGACATGTGTTTCGTCTTGTGGGCAATACAGTGTCCCAGGGATGTAACTTGCTTCTGGCATCACTGGACTTTGTTCTTCCAGACCTTGCATTGCTGTTCTTCCAGGTAGAGTAGGAGAGATAAGGAATAGACTGTGCAGGTGTCGATGTCAACCACACAAAAGAGAAAGTCATCCACGTGTTGTAGAAGAGTGACTCTTGCATATTCTGCAATCCAGTTGATGAGGATGGAGGACATTGTCTTGGTGAAACTTGAAGGGCTTGTTTTGAGCACCTTGAGGCAACATTGTCCATATGCACTGCACTGGTGCGTGAAAGCAGGCCTCCAGATGGAGGGGAAACACTGAAGAAGGTACTGGCCAGGTTGATCACCGTGAATACCGTTGCGGTGACTGGGACTCTTGAGAGCAGAGTGTGATGGTTCAGCACTGTTGGGGTTTCAAATACCGTAGCCTCTTTCGCGAACTCTTGAGAGCAGAGTGTGATGGTTCAGCACTGTTGGGGTTTCAAATACCGTAGCCTCTTTCGCGGCCTCCAGGCCTTGCACCATTCTGAACTCAGTGGGGTTTACAGTCTTTTTCTTCACTGTGGAAAGCTGGGATTGATTCCGATGGGCGAGGCAGCCCAGTTTGGCCTTGTCCTTCAGTATGCGGCAGGGGACTCCCATCTGCTGGTGCAGAGCTGGCGGGAAAACAAGCCGTCTACTAGGATCCACATCATGAGAGATGACGACCAGCTGGCTTTCTTGTTCTCCACCAAGACAGTCACTGTGTTAGCACATTCTCTGGTCACAGGGGGTCTTCTTGTTGGGACGTCTCCTTGAACGGCTGCTTTTTTCTCAGCACGGGCCATCAGTAGTTTCTTTTTCTCCAGCTCGATCTCAGGTCAGTATTTGTGCACAAGTTTGAAGAGCTGAGTGGCCTTTTTCCGGTCTAGGGCCTGGGTGAACTGGTTGATTGCAGGGGGCACCTCCTGGTGCTTGCAAAAGATGAACCTCTGGCGTTAGAGCTGGATGAGGTGTTGCCATTCCATGAAGCGAGAAGAGTCCTTCTTGAGTTGAATATCCTGGCCAATGTCAAAGTTCTCAGGCCGTCTTCTTAGGCGAGTTCACTTAGACCTTCAGTTGGTCAGAGACATCTTGACTCTGGGTGATGGAGTGGCTTTTCTGGTACTATGTCCAGCACCTCCTGTGATAGGTCTGCAGTGTGGTTGTTTGAGGTTCCTGTTTCTTCTTGGGTCAGGGGTGAAGAAAGTTTCATGGTCCCATCTTCCTGGAACACTCTGGTCGCTTTCAGCTTCTGCAGTAGGTCCACTCCCAATAGGTTGAGGGTGCAGGTTTTTTACACAACAAACTGGGACATGATGGAGTGTTCTGGCTGAGTCCACACGCTCAGGGGCTTCATAATCTGGAAATATCTGACTTGACCATCAATTCCCATGCAGGAAGCAGAAGATTCTGATAGATAGGTGATGTTGCGGAGTTCCACAAGAAAAGATCTGACTACGCCATCCACTCTCAGGATATTGGTCCCACTGGTGGGGTTCCTTGTGGACTTGGTGTGCTCTTGTCCTATGGACGGGGTTCTTCACTGCTTTCTGTGTTTCTTCTTTTTCTGGGTGAAGTCAGTGTTCTGCATCGGTTCCGGAAATGACCAAACTCGCCACAGTTGTAACACTTGACATCCCTTCTGTCCCGGCGGGACTCAATCCTTTTTGCTACTGTGAGCAGGGTATCCATTGCTATTGACGTGTACTCAGGCCTGGCTGCTACCAGTGGTTTCCTGATTGGTTCTCTCAGTCCATGCACAAAAGCCTGTGCCAACATCCGTCTGTGTGTCTGATCATGGGTAATGAGGCCCAAATCTTGAAACACTTGCATCATTCTGTCATGGAACTTCTCCACAGACTCTGTCTTGTCTTGACTCGTGACATGTAGGCTGAGAGTTTGTCCTGTCAGTCTGCTTTTGGCCCATTCTCTGAGTTGCTCAATTAGCTTTGGTCCTGTCTCCCAGGCATACGCATCTAACTCTGTTGGAAGCTTGAAGTGTTCTCTCATAATTGGCCAGAATGCATCACCTGCTTTTATTTCCATTACGGTCCAGAGATCAGTCCAGGCTGCTGCATACGTTCGCTGGATCTGCTGCATTTTTTGGCAAAATGGCATGGGGTGTATCCCTGGGTCTGGCAGCATACTGATCACCTGGCTTGGGATGAAGGGCTCATAGGATGGTGCCTCTACCTGTCCCTGCTCTATTGGTGCTTGTGTGTTTTCTTCCCTAGTATTGGGCAGCATGTGTGACGTTGCATCTTCATCTTCATCAGATAAGAAGTGACATGGTGTACTTGGTGCATACACTGGGTGAGATTTGGGCTTTAAAGTTGTCTTGCTGCATGGGGATTTCCCACTTCCTTGCTGAGGCTGCGGTGGATCAGTGTCATGGTTCCATGCTAGCAGCCCTGTAGCTATACCACCCCCCTGTGAAGCCCTAGCTGTGGACTGCTGTGTCTGGGGCTACATGTAGCGTTTTGTGTAGGGAGATCTGCACTTTCTTCTCCTGATATAATGACTGGCAATGTTTGTACTGTGCTTGGGATAGACAAGGTGCCCTGTGCTGGAAACACTGAATACAGGGACACCACATTGCTTGGATTGGGCGTTGACCCAGTTGATGACGAAGTAGAAAAAAGAGGAAGAGAAGGGAGGTGTGAGGGAGGAGCGAGAGAAAGAGGAGGGGAGGGAGAGAAGAGTGAAAGGGGGAAAAGAGAGAAAGATGGAGGAGAGAGAGAGAAGAAAGATGGAGGGGGAGAGAGAAGAAAGATGAAGAAGAAGATTTGAGAGTTGGAAAGGAAGAGATAGAAGAAGAGGAAGATGAAGAAAATGGATGTGTCAGAGATGTGATGGAGGGAAAAGAAGGAATGAGAGGGATGGCAGCGAGGAAAGAGGAGAAAAGTCTGAAGAAGAAAGAGAAAGGGACTGAGAGAAGAAAAAGGAGAGGGTGTCCCCCTGTGACTCTTGAGAGGGGATGGTTGAAACAAAAATGCCTTCTCCCTGTGGAGAGAGGCGGGGAGCGTTTTTCCCTGTACAAGGCTCCTTACTCAATGAGAGCAGCCTACACCTGTCCCGTGTCTCCACATGATGGACATGTGATGTGTGTGACTCTGAATTCTGCTCTTGTGACATGTCAGTGATCTTTTTCTCACAGATGATTTAACACCTTTTCAAACTTATTCACATAAAAAAAAAAAAAAATTTCCTCGCCGAATGCCCTACGGGAGGGGCTGCTCAGACCACTGCGTAGTTTGTGTCTGCTCTCTCCCACAGCCTGTAATTCTCCTTATCTATGTGACCTTGTTCTAAGGCAAGCTTGTAGAAAAAAAATGGCTGGAGAAATAAAGCTCTAAAATAAATTGCTTAGAGAAAAAAAAAAAAAAATCTCTCCAAAATCATTTAAAAATGTACTTAAAAGAAAAATTTTAAAAACAAAGTTAGATTTAGTAAAAAACTCTAGAAAAAGTAAACATAAAAAAAAATAAATTCACCAAAAAGGGGAGAAAAGAAAAACCGTATTAATCATAAAACTCTGAAAAACAACCCTTGTTACTAAAACAGCTAATTAAAAATCTCTGGAATGTCAGCTTGCTGCCCCCCTCCCTTCCTTATATCTCTGCTTGCTGTCTCTATAGCCACTGAAATCACGTATCAAAAAAAAAAAAAATTTATTATTATTCCTCAGAATAGCAAAAAAAAAAAAAAAATGAATATAGTTCAGTCTGAATGCCTGAGAATTTTCACATTAAAACCTGTAGCCAAAAAACTAGCTTAAAAAAATAAAAATCAAAGCCAAGAAACAGAATGCCTGATAACGTGATTAGCAGAGGAGGGGGGGGTCAAAGGGGTTTTCTCACTGCTGCAGCCAGCACACTGCTCTGAATGAGTTACTGACAGAGCGCACGGAGATGTGATTTAAAGTGACAGTACCTGATACAGACAATGAGACAGACACCCGGGAGAATACGAATCCCTCTTTTGATGATCTGTGACACATACAAGCTGCTCTGGTAACTGATAACTCACCAATTGCACTGAGCGCGGCGAAGCTCAAGGTTCTATTGCTCTGTACCGTAGCCCTGGCCGGTGCGCCGGTCACAGTAATCTGCAATAGCCTTCATCAAAATTCTCACTATCCACGTCTGATTTGACTGGGATGGCCTCCCGGTGCGTGGACAATTATTATGAGAACTTATCCAAACAAAGCTTCTGCCCTTCACGTCTGATTTGACTGGGATGGCCTCCCAGTGCGTGAAAGTTTACTGCAGAAACTTAACCGAACAAAGCCCTCGCTTCCACAACTGGATTTTTTGGGATAACCTCCCTCCAATATGTGAAGAATATCTGCATGGACTTATCCAAAACAAAGCTCCCGCCCTCCACGTCTGATTTGACTGGGATGGCCTCCCGGTGCGTGAAAGTTTACTGCGGGAACTTATGCAGCAATTTGTCTTTTGCTATACAGCCCCAGAGATCAGCAAGCAAAAACACAGTCACCGTTCCAACTTTCTCCCGGTTCACATAAAACATGAAACATATACAGCACAGCAGCAAACAACTCGGCTTATATCCCAGGGCTTTTGGATAAGGGTATGGACTTTTTACACAACCTGGGAATGCGGTGATGACCACGTCCGACCGGCTGGAAGTGTAGGCTAGGACTAGGCACAGGGAACATTCAGGTAAGATGACAAAGTTTTCTTACCTTACTGATGGAGCTGCAGTCTCCGTCCCGTGTGCCAAGGCCAGGGCCAACACCCCCGTCTCTCCGGTCGGCCGAGTCCTCGTGCGTTTCGTCCAATGCCCCGCGTGCAGGCGCCAACTGATATGGAAATTTAATTAGGATAAAAATATCCTGTGTTTGCTGCTTGCCATGTCCAAATCTCTATATAATGTCTTTTTGAGCGCTCAGAACGAAATGAGGACTGTCCACACGAAAGTGTCAGTATAACAGTTCGTCAAAGACATACATTTATTATTCATTCAAGGTTTTATACGTTTACAAAAAGGGGCTGGTTAGTCAATTAACATACAATTAAAAGCTGCTAGATTATTGGCTGTTCTAGTGTAAATATGATAATTATGATAATCATGATTAAAAGAGCTGAAGTTGCAGAATTATTGTTTTATATTATTGTGACCTAGTTGCCTAGCATAACTATAATGTAAACAACAGATATCTAATAGGACATTTTGTACTTCATGCATTTGTTCCTTTACGAAGGTCTTATGGAGGCCAGATTTCTTTAAAACGACTGATTATATCTGGCCTAGAAATATGTGAGCACAAGGTTTTTTAGCAAGTGAGATCTATCTAACTGTGAACTGTGAATACATATATGTGAATATACTTTGAATATATATGGAAGACATATATATTTCCATGACAATACCACAGCAAAACAACATTTCCAGAGCAAAACACTCATCATCGTATGACTCAGCTTAGACGACCATTGATCTCATTGTAGTACATTGAAAGGAATAGCACTGATAGGACAAAACTGTCAAAGTCAATGGAATATTTTGGATCTGAAGGACAGATGAGTAAGTTCTGAAGTTACGTTTGTGGTTATAGAACACTTGCCATCTCTCCCCAGTTATTTTGAGGGTTCCTGGAATAAATGGAGATCTTTGGGACATCTGGGTGTATCAGCATTTTTTCTGGGCCCCTCAAAACTTGCATGAAACCGCTCAGAAACCAGCTATTGTGGGTGGTTTCTTTTTTTAAGGAGGCAGTAAGAAACAGGGTGGGTAGAAGAAGTAGATGTGGTAGGAGAGGCGAGATTGGTAAGGGCATGGAAGGGCAGGAGAGGTGAGTGGGGAATGGCATTGAGAGGCAGGAGAGGCGAGGTGGGGAATGGCATAATAGCATGGAGGGGCACGAGAGGAGAGTTGGGGAATGGCATGGAGGGGCAGGACAGACAAGGTGGTGAATAATGGCATAATGTCATGGAGGGGCAGGAGAGGCGAGTTGGGAATGGCATGTAGGGGCAGGAAAAGCGAGATGGGGAATTGCATTGAGAGACAGGAAAAGCAAGGTGAGGAATGGCATAGAAAGGCAGGATAGGCAAGGTGGGGAATAGAATGCAGGGGCAGGAGAGGCGAGGTGCATAATGTCATGCAGGGGCAGGAGAGGTGAGTTGAGGAATGGTATGAAGGGTAAGGAGAGGCAAGGTGAGGAATGGCATGCAGGGGCAGGAGAAGCGAGGTAGGGAATGACAAGTAAGGGCAAGAGAGGCGAGGTAGGAAATGGCAAAAAGGGGCAGGAGAGGCGAGGTAAGGAATGGCAAAAAGGGGCAGGAGAGGCGAGGTAAGGAATGGCAAAAAGGGGCAGGAGAGGCGAGGTAAGGAATGGCAAAAAGGGGCAGGAGAGGCGAGGTAAGGAATGGCAAAAAGGGGCAGGAGAGGCGAGGTAAGGAATGGCAAAAAGGGGCAGGAGAGGCGAGTTAAGGAATGGCAAAAAGGGGCAGGAGAGGCGAGGTAAAGAATGGCAAAAAGGGGCAGGAGAGGCGAGATGGGGAATTCCATGCAGGGGCAGGAGAGGCAAGTTGGAGAATGGCTGTAATGTATGTAGTACAGTTCATATAGCGTCTTGTGCTTGGGTGCGATGAAAACACAGGAGTCACAGGTTTGATATAGAAAAGTCCTGTATTACTTCATACAAGTTGGCAGAAATAGTCACACAGTTTGCAGACACAGAAACAGGAGACACAGCAGGCCAGAGTAATCCAAGCTCAGCAATCACTCTCCAATACAGATTCAGGATCTTCTTCTCTGTTACCGTAAGTCCATGCAAACGTGGGTCTTTCAAAGAGCAGGGTTCAGAGTCCACAAGTGCTTCAGAGTTCCTCAGTAGGAATAGCTGGAGTACAAGGTCCAAGGCTTACAGGAGTCAAGTCACAGGTTCACTGCAGGCTAGATTCTGAAGCACTGATTGCTCAGCTGTGGCTGCTTAAGAAGCAAAGGAGAGAATCAGGGCGGGAACATGCAAGCTGGAAACTCCATTTTGACTGAGGGCAAGATAGCTGCAGCAAGACAGAAAGTAAAATGGCTGACGAACAAACTGAGTTTCAGGAATATATACATAGAACCTTACATTACTCCCCCCTTAAGGACAACCTCCGGATGACCTCAGACCAGGCTTGTGTGGGTACCTCTGATGAAACTGACGGAGCAAGCGAGGAGCATTAACGTTATTGACCGGTTCCCATGAGTTGTCCTCCACTGGGTAGCCCTGCCATTTAATCAGATATTGTAACTGATTTCTATACAACCTGGAATCTAAAATCCTTTCCACCACAAATTCTTCCTGACCATCGACTAGCACTGGGTCAGGGCAAGGAGAGGAACGTCCAGGAAACGTATTGGGTGTCGCAGCCTTTAGTAGGGATACATGAAAGACAGGGTGGATTCTCATAGTTCTGGGCAGTTGAAGACGACAAGCAACGGCACTTATAATTTTACTGATTTTATAGGGTCCAATGTACTTATGTCCCAACTTAGACGATGGAATCCTTAACTTAAGATTTCTGGTTGACAGCCAGACCAAGTCTCCTACCTTGAAAGCT
Source organism: Oophaga sylvatica (assembly GCA_033576555.1). Taxonomy (NCBI): domain Eukaryota; kingdom Metazoa; phylum Chordata; class Amphibia; order Anura; family Dendrobatidae; genus Oophaga; species Oophaga sylvatica. Next base: position 124,049,147 of record JARQOD010000007.1, read on the forward strand.
GGTGCAGGTTTACGAAATTTATCTGCTGCTTTCTTGTACCTTTCTTGAGCCGATTCCAGATTTTCCTTTAGAAGATCCATATTCTTCTGTAAAGACGTGATTCTTTCAGCCACTGCTGGTAAAGGCGTTTCTATAGGAAATCGTGGTAGAATGTTAGGATGATAACCTAGATTAGAGTAAAAAGGAGACTGTTTAGTGGAGGCACTCTGAGAGTTGTTATACGAGAACTCAGCTAATGGAAGTAGATCCACCCAATCATCCTGTAGGTGGCAGATAAAGCAGCGGAGATACTGCTCCAGGGTTTGATTGGTTCGTTCGGTCTGTCCATTAGTCTGGGGATGAAAAGCAGAAGAAAGGTTTACTTTAATGTCCAATGCTGCACAGAAATTTTGCCAAAACCTAGAAGTGAATTGCACCCCTCGATCCGAAATAACCTCATCCGGTACTCCATGTAAGCGAAACACATCTTTAATCATCAAATCTGATGTCTGTTTTGCAGTGGGTAAGCCGACACAAGGGATAAAATGAGCTGCCTTTGTTAGACGGTCAACCACCACTAGAATGGTGTTCTTCCCCTGAGAGGTTGGTAACTCCACAATGAAGTCCATAGAAATGGATCCCCACGGGCGGGACGGGGTGGGAAGAGGCTGTAACAGACCAGTTGGTGAGGAGCGAGGTGTTTTGCATCTTGCACAGACCTCACATGAAGTGACATAATTCAAAACATCCTTCCTGCAAGTGGGCCACCAAAAGAAACGAGAAAGAAATTCCTGTGTCTTTAGAATTCCTCTATGCCCAGCTATCTTGGAATCGTGAATGAGTTGCAATACTCTTAATCTGACTGTTTCAGGAATATACAGACGTTGTCCCTGAATCCACACACCATTCTTAAAGACAAGACTTACGTCCCTTGGGGGTTGTGCCAAAAAGGAATCCGCATGGTATGCTTCCTTGATGTCCTTAAGTAGGTCTTGATTATGAATTACTCCTAGGAATCTAGAGTCAGGAAGAATAGTCTTAGGAGGAGTAATTGGACGTGTCTCTGCTGAGTAAATCCTAGAGAGTGCATCAGCCTTTCCATTGCGCGATCCTGGTCTATAAGAGATGATAAAATTAAATTGGTTTAAGAAAAGATTCCAGCGAGCCTGGCAAGGAGTCAGGCACTTAGCCGACCTGATAAACTCAAGGTTACGATGGTCTGTCAGGACGACTATTTGCTGTGCAGCTCCCTGAAGAAGGTGTCTCCATTCTTTGAAGGCGGCAATAATGGCCAACAACTCTCTATTGCCCACATCGTAGTTCCTCTCAGCCGAAGACAACTGCTGGGAAAAGAAGGCACAGGGATGCAAGACATTCTTCTCACCTGTTCTCTGAGAGAGTATAGCTCCAACGGCACAGTCTGAAGCATCCACCTCTATTATGAAGGCAAGCTCGGGGTTGGGATGTACTAGGATAGGTGCAGTGGTAAATTTATCTTTTAGATGGGAAAATGCTTCCTGGGCTTGGGGAGTCCAGGAAAACCTAGACTCTTTCCGGGTAAGTTGAGTGATAGGTGACACTACCTCAGAGAAATTTCTAATGAAACGTCTATAGAAGTTGGCAAACCCGATGAAGCGCTGTACCTCCTTCACATTTCTAGGACTTGGCCAATCCTTGATGGCTTGGGTTTTGCTTCCATCCATACTAATTCCTTGTGTAGACAGTACATACCCCAGAAATTGAATTTCGGTCCTATGGAATTCACACTTTTCAAGTTTGATGTAAAGATGATTTTGTCTTAGACGTTCCAAGACCATTCTCACATGTCCATGATGTTCCTCTGTGGAGTTAGAAAAAATTAGAATATCATCCAAATAAATTACCACGAATGTATCTAGGAGATCCCTGAAGATGTCATTCACCAAGTGTTGGAAAGTGGCTGGGGCGGTACTCAGACCAAAAGGCATAACTAGATATTCAAAGTGTCCATAGCGTGACCTGAATGCAGTCTTCCATTCATCCCCAGGTCTAATACGGACTAAGTTATAGGCCCCACGAAGATCTAGTTTAGAAAAAATTTTGGCATGTTGCACTCTCTCCAATAACTCAGGGATTAAAGGCAATGGATAACGGTTTCTAATAGTAACCTTATTGAGTTCCCTATAGTCTACGCATGGTCTCAGAGATCCATCTTTCTTCTTTACAAAGAAGATGGGTGCACCTGCAGGAGATGAAGAGGGGCGTATGAAGCCCTTGGCTAGATTTTCATCTATGTAATCCTTTAAAGCCTTTAGCTCGGGCCCCGCCAGGGGGTAGATCTTACCAAAAGGTATCTCTGCTCCAGGCAATAATTCAATTGGACAATCATATGGACGGTGAGGAGGAAGCTGGTCAGCGTTCTTCTTGTCACATAAATCCACATAGTCCTGGTATACAGCTGGTAGTTCAGGGACTGACATGATTCCTTTAGGAACAGAGCAAGCTGAAACTTTTGGACTCATCTGTTTCTCTGGAAAGTGTAATTCCTTGGTCTCCCAGTTAATGGTAGGATTCTGAGCCTGCAGCCATGGTAGCCCTAGAATAATGGGAAAGTGGGGAGAAGAGATAAGCATAAAGGACAGTTTCTCTTGATGATCTTTACCCATAAGAACCCTCAAAGGCTCTGTTTCCTGATCCACTGGTCCAGAGGTCAGCAGGGAGCCATCCACAGTTTCCATCTGTACTGGAGTAGCCTTCTTCACTGAACGTATTCCCTGTTTCAGAGCAAAGGAGACATCCATAAAATTTCCACTTGCCCCTGAGTCGATCATAGCAGAGCTAGACACCCAAGCTGAGTCAACCCAGAGTTTGATGGAAAGAAAGCAATGAGAATTGTTTTTCTTACAACTCAGCTGGGACACCGCTGAGGAAACTTGAAAAATGGCAGCGTTTACACAGTCAACGTCCTCAGAGGTAACGGAGTTTAAGTCCGAGAAATCAAGATATGTTGCTGCAGATCTCTCTGGAGCCTGAGGCTCGGACCTGACAGATCCCCTCTCGCAACACTCACAATGAATGAGTGCTGCAGTAGTCTTACGAGAACGGCTGGGGCAGTTTATAATGAAGTGCCCTGACTTACCACAATAGAAACATAGATTCTCCTTAAAACGATGTTCCTTGCGTGCATCACTAACCCGTCGTTGTAAAGAGTCTACCTGCATGGGTTCAGGTTCAGGTTCCCGTGTAATCCTGCTCAAAGGTTCCTTAGCTGGAGAGGAAGGTAGGAAAAGGTTAGTACGATTGCTTTCGAACCATCTCTCTTGCCTGCGTTCAGTCAGACGAGTATCAATACGGATGCAGTAGTTAATAAAGTCACCTAACGCAGTGGGAGGGTCGGCACGAGCAAGTTCATCCTTAATCAGTGGAGATAACCCCTTTCGAAAAATAGATTTTTTGGCGGAACTGTCCCAGGTGGTATCAAGGGCCCATCTCCTGAAATCCAAGGCATATTCAGCTACCGAGTGCTTACCTTGGCGCAAAGCTAACATGGCTGCTTCAGCTGTTGCACCTCGATTGGGGTCATCAAACACCTGCCCCATGGCTGAAATAAAATCATCAAGGTGATTCAAACAATCATCCTCAGTCTCAATCAGAGGGTTTGCCCACATTAAAGCCTTGTTGGTAAGCAACATAATTATAGTAAGCACCTTAGATCGTTCAGTGGGAAATTGTGAAGCATGTGCAGAAAAAAAAAGATTGCATTGATTAATAAATCCCTGAATTTCTCACGTTCACCGCCAAAACGAAAAGGGGGCAACTTGGGAATCCCAGCACTCGGGGCTACGGCAGGAGCCTGGACTCGCCCCTCTAGAACCTCAATCCTGGCTCGCAAATCCTGGGTAGTCTGTCCAACCACTTGCAAATTGTGATTATTGAGGTCCTGTAGATTTGTAAAACGGGTCTTTATATTCTGCAAATCTGCAAGGATATTATCAGTCACTCCGCAAAGTTCCTTTATGCGGGCCTCCATTTTCCAGATCTTTTAAGACAGGATTACTGGAAGAAGAGGAGAGAAAAAAAACAATAGTGTTCACCTGTGGCAACACTGCAGAGAGAAAAAAAAATTAAGGGAATTGCTCACCTGGAATGGTTGTGAAAGTCACAACCACTGTCATCACAGAAAGTACAACCGGACGTCTGATATCCACAATACAGCAGACACAGCCTTTCCAGACCCACCAGACACTAACGTTTTGGCTTCAGAATCTTGTAATGTATGTAGTACAGTTCATATAGCGTCTTGTGCTTGGGTGCAATGAAAACACAGGAGTCACAGGTTTGATATAGAAAAGTCCTGTATTACTTCATACAATTTGGCAGAAATAGTCACACAGTTTGCAGACACAGAAACAGGAGACACAGCAGGCCAGAGTAATCCAAGCTCAGCAATCACTCTCCAATACAGATTCAGGATCTTCTTCTCTGTTACCGTAAGTCCATGCAAACGTGGGTCTTTCAAAGAGCAGGGTTCAGAGTCCACAAGTGCTTCAGAGTTCCTCAGTAGGAATAGCTGGAGTACAAGGTCCAAGGCTTACAGGAGTCAAGTCACAGGTTCACTGCAGGCTAGATTCTGAAGCACTGATTGCTCAGCTGTGGCTGCTTAAGAAGCAAAGGAGAGAATCAGGGCGGGAACATGCAAGCTGGAAACTCCATTTTGACTGAGGGCAAGATAGCTGCAGCAAGACAGAAAGTAAAATGGCTGACGAACAAACTGAGTTTCAGGAATATATACATAGAACCTTACAATGGCATGCAGGGGCAGGAGAGGCGACTTAGGGAATGGCATGCAGGGGCATGAGAGGTGAGGTGGGGAATGTCATGCAGGACCAGGAGAGGCGAGGTGAGGAATGGCATGGAGGGGCAGGAGAGGCGAGTTAGAGAATGGTATGCAGGGTAGGAGAGGTGAGGTGGGGAATGGCATAATGGTTTGGAGGGACATGACTTAAAGGATTATTCCCCCTGTATCTATAGGATGAAAGACAATTTACTGGTTGGAAGGGGTTCAAATGCTGTGACCCCCAAAGAAAGAGGCTCTACAATACCATCTGGAATGGAGGTGCACATGCTCAACTTCTTCTCCATTCATTATCTATTGCTGTATTTGGCTTTTTCTTGCAGTGTAATTGACAATTAACGGAATGGAGGATGATTAGTTCCACTTCATTCAAGATGAGGACATAAAGATCTGGTCTAGGGGTTGCAGAGCTCCAACCTTGATTGCTGAGTGTCCCTGCGGTCAGAGTTCCAGCGATCAGCAAGTCATGCTCTATCTTATGGATAGCGAAAACGTGTTTCTTTTGGGAATAACCATTTATGAAAAAGCGCTTGACTATGACTGAGATCCACTAGCTTAATGCCATGTAAGTAAGGAGAGAAGAATGCGGTGGGTCCCGGGCGCTGACACTGACAAAGGTTAATCCAGGAGGTAAGTAAAAACTTCCAATTTATAGTCTTGTGCCATGTAGTTCTAATGCTCTGTGTAACCACCTACCCCCCACTGATTGGCAGCTTTCTGCTTATGCACAGTATACACAGAAAGCAGCCAATCAGTGGTGAGGGCGTGGTTACACAGAGCTCAGCATTCTGAGAACTGCTAGTTCTGCTGCAGTGAAAACAGTGATTTTATCAAAATTGCAGCAAGCAGCTCCGTAAGTGACACATTCCTGGAATCAGCGTCTCTGTCCCTTAGATAACATAGCAAAAACCTGGTGACGTATTCCCTTTAAAGTGATTATCTTATCAGACTGAAGCTGCAAGTTGCAATGTCCAGCTCTTCAAAAACAACTAATTTAATGGTGGGGGGGGGAATTAACAATGCCACCAGATTGGACAACCAATTATTTTTTTTTTTTTTGAAAGCTTAGTAAATAGGTGTTGTCTTTGTGAGACTATCCCTTTCTTACTACTGCTGAGATCAAATGATTTCTACTGTTTTCTGATTTTTTACATCTGAACTTTGCTACACCCATGAACACTATGCATGGTATAGAGCTTGAGACGATTATTGAGTCTTTGGTGAGAAGTAATCTGGTCCTGATTCGTCCAAAATTCTTTGCTTTTTGGATCTCTAATGGAGGTAATAGGGTTCACAATAAACTCTCTCTGTTAATCCTCCTCTTACTTAGAGACCAACCATTAGGCCATCCATGTTCTTTCCGCTACAGCAACTTGTGCAGAAAATGTGCAGCATTTAACAGTTCAAGCAAAGAGGATGTGATTTCATTAAAACTTATTCCCACTGTGCATCTCCAGATGCTGTGAACTGGGCGTCTTTTGCTGCACTGATCATAGTTTTAGTTTTAAGGAGACAAAAGTCTATCTAGATCAAATTATACTCTGGCATGTTGATCCAGAGGAAGAAAAACCCCATGGGTCAGATGCTAATAGCTCCGTAATAGAGGAAAAATTCCTTCCCAACCCCACATGCGGCAATCAGAATAGTTCCTTGGATCAACATCTAATCACAGAATTACTCCTAATAATCACATAATATTACATTTTCCACGATAGGCATCCTGGCCTTTTTGGACTTGTTTAGATGTTTACAACATCATGTGACGGAGAGTTCCATATACTTATTGATTGCACAGTAAAGAATCCATAGTCTTACTGCTCTTACTGTAAAGAATCCATAAACTCACTGCTCGGATAGTAAAGAACACAAAATTGTACTGCTCATACAGTAGAGAATCCATAATCTGATTGTACAGTAGAGTATCCATAATCTCACTGCTCGTACAGTAGAGAATCCATAATCTCACTGCTCGTACAGTAGAGAATCCATAATCTCACTGCTCATACAGTAGAGAATCCATAATCTGATTGTACAGTTGAGAATTCATAATCTCACTGCTCATGCAGTAGAGAATCCATAATCTCACTGTTCATACAGTAAAGAATCCAAAATCTCACTGTTCGTACAGTAGAGAATTCATAATTTCACTGCTTGTACAGTAGAGAATCCATAATCTCACTGCTCGTACAGTAGAGAATTCATAATTTCACTGCTCATTCAGTAGATAATCCATAATCTCACTGCTCGTACAGTAGAGAATTCATAATTTCACTGCTCATTCAGTAGAGAATCCATAATCTCACTGCTCATACAGTAGAAAATCCATAATCTCACTGCTCGTACAGTAGAGAATTCATAATTTCACTGCTCGTACAGTAGAGAATCCATAATCTCACTGCTCGTACAGTAGAGAATTCATAATTTCACTGCTCATACAGTAGAGAATCCATAATCTCACTGCTCGTACAGTAGAGAATTCATAATTTCACTGCTCATTCAGTAGAGAATCCATAATCTCACTGCTCATACAGTAGAGAATCCATAATCTCACTGTTCATACAGTAAAGAATCCAAAATCTCACTGCTCATACAGTAGAAAATCCATAATCTCACTGCTCATACAGTAGAGAATTCATAATCTCACTGCTCGTACAGTAGAGAATCCTGTTATGATCTGCTACAAGCACTAAGGAAAGATGGGAATTCTGTCCCTACAATAGGACTGAGCTGGATCCCTACGATGTAACGGGGAACCTGATCCTGCGACCAGACCCGCTAAAGTCCTCAGCTAGTCTGAACGAAGACCTATAGTTGCGAGGGAGGAATCCCTACAAGATCTAGGGACTGGGAGAAAAGGTGGACACCTCCTAACAGAAATTGTAGCAGGGAAAAATAAAGCAGAAAACAAATTACTTAGAGATCCAAAGATCAAGCAAAACTGACTGAGTAAGGCACCTAAGCACCCGGCTAGCTTAAGAGTAGGTAATACAATGAAGTCCAGCAAAGCCAGAAGGGCGGAGCCAGACTAAATAGGGAAAAAAGGTCATGTGACCAGCAAACTGAAACAAAACCTAACAAGAGGGTTCTAACAGTACCCTCCCTTCTAAGAGGATCCTCCGGATCCCCTAGGACTTAGGCTTATCCGGAAACCTCTTGTGAAATGCTCTGACAAGTATAGACGCAGAAACATCATCCGCCCTCACCCATGAGTTATCTCGGGTCCATAACCCTTCCAAGCGACGAGTTACTGCAAACCCCCTCTATACCGTCTAGAATTTAGGATGCGGGAAATCTCATATTGCCCGTCCTCCACCACCAGGGGAACAGTGGCTGAGACGTCTCCATCTGAGACCTCAGCTTTTTTCAAGAGAGAAACATGAAACACCGGATTAATCTTCCAGGAGGTGGGAAGCTCCAACTTAACAGCAGATTGGTTAATAACCTGAAGCACCTTAAAGGGCCCTACAAACTTGGGACCCAGTTTCTTAGACGGAATCCTCAAGCGCAGATTCTTAGAGGACAACCAAACCATGTCACCAATAGCAAACAAAACCTCTTGTCGTTTTCTATCAAAATACACTTTGGATCTTTTGTTAGCCTCCTGAAGATTACCACGTACATCAGTCCAAACTCTCTCCAAAACACCAGAAAAATTCTCCTCTTCAGGTACAGCCGATCCCAACTTGGAAAATGACCCAAAAGACGGATGTCTCCCAGTACAACAAAAAAAAGGCGAACAACCAGCAGAAGCGGATGTATGGTTGTTAAGAGCAAACTCAGCAAGTGGCAGAAACTCAGACCACCCCTCTTGATTATCAGTCACAAAACAACGCAAGAACTGCTCAACATCCTGGTTTTTCCTTTCTGTCTGGCCATTAGACTCAGGATGATATCCGGATGAAAACGACAAATGAACTCCCAACCTGTCACAAAAGGCGCGCCAAAAACGAGCCACAAACTGAGGTCCCCTATCAGAAACAATGTCAGTAGGAACACCATGTAATCTGACTATTTCCTTGACAAAGGCCTTAGCGAGAGTCTTAGCGCAGGGCAATTTGATGAAAGGAACCAAGTGACACATCTTGCTAAAACGGTCCACGACCACCCAGATGACAGTGAAACCCTCAGAGGGGGGAAGGTCAGTAATAAAGTCCATAGCCAAATGTGTCCAAGGTGCACTAGGGACCTCCAGAGGGCAAAGCAACCCTGCAGCAGGAGTATGAGAAGACTTAGATCTAGCACACACAGTGCATTGACGCACCCACTTAATGACTTCCTTCTGCCATCCAGGCCACCAAAAGCTGCGACCCACAAGTCTCTTGGTCTCAGAGATTCCAGGATGACCTGCCAACCGAGAGTCATGACATTCATCAAACAAATCTCTCCTCAGGGTACCAGGCACAAACAACCTCCCATGCGGCGTGTTAGATGGGGCATTCTCCTGTGCTTTAAGAATCTCATCTTCCAACACGGAGTCCAAAACAGCAATAACAACCCCCTCTTGCAAGATGTTTTCCTCCTCCTCCTCAGTACCCACCATAGGAGAAAAGCTGCGAGACAAAGCATCAGCTTTAACATTTTTAGTACCTGGGATGTAAGTAACGGTAAAATTAAACCGTGAGAAAAACAGTGCCCACCTAGCCTGACGGGCATTCAAGCGTTTGGCAGCATCAAGGTAGATCAGATTTTTATGATCGGTGAAGACTTGAACGGGAAATTCCGCTCCCTCCAAAAAATGACGCCAGTGTTCAAATGCGAGTTTAATTGCCAACAATTCCCGATTACCGATATCATAATTTAGTTCAGACTCAGAAAATTTCTTTGAAAAAAAAGCACAGGGATGTACTCCATCTGTCTTTGCCTGAGACAACACCGCGCCGACCCCCACAGAAGAAACATCAACCTCAACCAAAAATGGTTTAGTCACATCAGGCTGCGTAAGGATGGGAGCAGAGCTGAACCTCTCCTTCAGCAACACAAAAGCCTCAATGGCCTCAGGAGTCCACTGAACCGCATCAGCACCTTTCCTGGTGAGATCGGTCAGAGGTTTGGCAATCACAGAAAATTTTTTTATGAATTCTCTATAATAATTGGCGAACCCCAAAAACCTCTGTATTGATTTCACACCAATAGGTCTAGGCCATTCCTGCACAGCTTGCACTTTCACAGGGTCCATCTCAAAACCTTCACTGGAGACAATGTAGCCCAAAAAACTAAGTCTCTGTACAGCGAACTCACATTTTTCTAGTTTGGCAAAAAGTGAATTATCACTCAGTAACTGTAATACTTCACGCACACTCCTCCAATGAGACTCCAAATCCAGTGAATAAATCAAAATGTCATCCAAATACACAACCACACTTCTGCCGATCAAAGGTCTAAGGATGTCATTAATAAGATTCTGAAAAAATGCCGGAGCACTGGAAAGTCCAAAAGGCATGACCAGATACTCAAAATGACCCAGTGGAGTGTTAAACGCAGTCTTCAATTCATCCCCCTCCTTCATGCGCAACAAATTGTATGCCCCTCGAAGATCAATTTTCGAGAACCACTTGGCCCCCACTAACTGATTAAACAAATCAGTGTTATGTTTCGGTAGCTGAGGAATGCAGGTAAAAAAGGAAATACACCAGAGCAGTTGGAATCTATGAGATTGCAGTACCCTGACTAACCACCACAACTAGAGGCAGCCGTGGAGCGTTCCTACGTTGGTCCTAGACGCCTCGTCACAGCCTGAGAAACTAACTACACCTAAAGATAGAAAGAGGAAAGCTATCTGCCCGGAGCAGATCCCCAAAGAACATAGAAAGCCCCCAAACATGTAATGGCGGTTAGACAAGAAGAAATACTGACACAGACAGAAAATAGTATGAGCAAACGTTGGGGCCCAAACTACCTAAATAGAAAAGGATAGGAAGGGCACTTACTGCAATCCCAAAAAACCCTGAAAAGCACCAACTCTACTAATTTCAAAAACCACCTGAGATCACACGACCTCTACCACCTAAATTAGTTCTCTGGTGTAACAAAATCAAAACAGCAGCCACTGAAAAAACTGGAAAAAGCAAATGTACAAACATCAGTGGCTGAACTAAACTGAGAGGCAAAAGCCCCCGGAGGGGACCCTGAAGGCCCCCACAGAAGTGAAGGACAAAATGTAAAAATCAAGCACAAAAACAAAAGAAGAAAATGTCTTATCTGTTAGCAGGAGATGCAGACACGACACAGCAGGCTACAAAGGAAACATGAATCAAGGATTGAGACCAGAACAATTGATCACCGGCAACCCTGATGGGAAGGCGAGTCCCCTATATAAGACCAGTCAGTAACACCTGATTCCCAATCCTCACAATCTTCACTGGACAGTCCAGTACCGCTTGCAACCACCAGAGGGAGCCTCTGATCAGAACTCATTTCAAGTCCATTCACAACAGTACCCCCCCTTGAGGAGGGGTCACCGAACCCTCACTTGAGCAACCAGGTCGGTCAGGATGAGTTCTATGATACGCACGGATGAGTCTCCTAGCATGGATGTCAGAAGCAAACACCCAAGAATTGTCTTCCTGACCATAACCTCTCCACTTAACCAAATACTGGAGTTTCCGTCTAGAAAAACGAAATTCAAAATTTTCTCAACCTCAAACTCCATATTGCCCTCAACCAGAACAGGGTCAGGAGGCAAAGCAGTAGGAACCACTGGCTCAACAAACCTCTTCAACAAGGACTTGTGGAACACATTATGGATCTTAAATGTCCCTGGAAGAAGCAAACAAAAGAAACAGGATTAAGAATCTCCATGATCTTATAAGGTCCAATGAACCTAGGCTTAAATTTAGGAGATGCCACTCTCATAGGAATATTTTTTGAGGACAACCAGACCAAGTCCCCCACTTTAAACCGAGGACCATCAGTCCTATGCCGATTAGCAAACCGCTGGGCCCTCTCCTGAGAGAGGGACAACCTCTGCACTATCTGGTCCCAAATCTGTTGCATACGCTCCACAACAGAGTCAACACCTGGACAGACAGAAGTGTTATGTTTCGGTAGCTGAGGAGTGCAGGTAAAAAAGGCAATACACCAGAGCAGTTGGAATCTATGAGATTGCAGTACCCTGACTAACCACCACAACTAGAGGCAGCCGTGGAGCGTTCCTACGTTGGTCCTAGACGCCTCGTCACAGCCTGAGAAACTAACTACACCTAAAGATAGAAATAGGAAAGCTATCTGCCCCGGAGCAGAACCCCAAAGATAACAGAAAGCCCCCAAACATGTAATGGCGGTTAGACAAGAGGAAATACTGACACAGAAAGAAAATAGTATGAGCAAACGCTGGGGCCCAAACTATCTAAATAGAAAAGGATAGGAAGGGTACTTACTGCAATCCCAGAAAACCCTGAAAAGCACCAACTCTACTAATTTCAAAATCACCTGAGATCACACGACCTCTACCACCTAAATTAGTTCTCTGGTGTAACAAAATCAAAACAGCAGCCACTGAAAAAACTGGAAAAAGCAAAAGAACAAAACTCAGTGGCTGAACTAAACTGAGAGGGCAGAAGCCCCCGGAGGGGACCCTGAAGGCCCCCAAAGAAGTGCAGGACAAAATGCAAAAACACAGCAAAAACACAAAAGAAGCAAAAGTCTTATCTGTAAGCAGGAGATGCAGACACGACACAGCAGTCTACAAGGGAAACTGGAATGAAGGATTCAGACCAGAACAATTGATCACCGGCAACCCTGATGGGAAAATGACTCCCTTATATAAGACCAGTCAGTAACACCTGATTCCCAGTCCTCACAATCCTCACTAGCACCGCTTGTAACCACCAGAGGGAGCCTCTGCTCAGAACTCATCTCAAACCCATTCACAACAGTACCCCCCCCCTTGAGGAGGGGTCACCGAACCCTCATTTGAGCAACCAGGTCGGTCAGGATGAGTTCTATGATACGCACGGATAAGTCTCCTAGCATGGATGTCCGAAGCAAACACCCAAGAATTGTCTTCCTGACCATAACCTCTCCATTTAACCAAATACTGGAGTTTCCGTCTAGAAAAACGAGAATCCAATATTTTCTCAACCACATACTCCAGATTGCCCTCAACCAAAACAGGGTTAGGAGGCACAGCAGCAGGAACCACTGGCTCAACAAACCTCTTCAACAAGGACTTGTGGAACACTTTATGGATCTTAAATGTCCCTGGAAGAAGCAAACAAAAAGAAACAGGATTAATAATCTCCATGATCTTATAAGGTCCAATGAACCTAGGCTTAAATTTAGGAGATGCTACTCTCATAGGAATATTCTTTGAGAACAACCAGACCAAGTCCCCCACTTCAAACCGAGGACCATCAGTCCCACGCCGGTTAGCAAACCGCTGGGCCCTCTCCTGAGAGAGGGACAACCTCTCCACTACCTGGTCCCAAATCTGTTGCATACGCTCCACAACAGAGTCAACACCCGGACAGACAGAAGCCTCCGTCTGTCCCGAAGAAAATCGAGGGTGAAACCCAGAATTACAGAAAAACGGAGACATCAAAGTGGCAGAGCTAGCCCTATTATTAAGAGCAAACTCAGCCAAAGGCAAAAAAGAGACCCAGTCATCCTGATCAGCAGACACAAAGCATCTTAGATAAGTCTCCAATGTCTGGTTTGTTCTCTCAGTTTGACCATTGGTCTGAGGATGAAATGCCGAGGAGAAAGACAATTGAACACCCAGTTTAGAACAAAAAGTCCTCCAAAATCTGGAAACAAACTGGACTCCTCTGTCAGACACAATGTTCTCAGGAATGCCGTGTAAACGAACCACGTGCTGAAGGAACAACGGCACCAATTCAGAGGAGGAAGGCAACTTAGGTAATGGCACAAGATGTATCATTTTGGAAAACCTATCACAAATTACCCAGATGGTGGTCATTCTCTGAGAAATAGGAAGATCGGAAATGAAATCCATAGAGATATGGGTCCATGGTCTCTTGGGCACAGGCAATGGCATCAACAAACCACTAGAGCGAGAGCAAGGCTTGGAGCGAGAGCAAGTCCCGCAGGACTGCACAAATTCCCTGACATCGCGAGACAAGGTAGGCCACCAAAAGGACCGACTAACCAAGTCTCTGGTACCAAAAATTCCGGGATGCCCAGCCAATGCGGAACAATGAATCTCAGACATCACACTCTTTTTCCATTGGTCCGGGACAAACAATTTTCCAACAGGGCAGCGCTCGGGCCTATCCTCCTGACACCCCTCCAGAGCAAGTCTCAAATTGGGCGAGATGGCGGAAAGAACTACACCCTCTTTCAAAATAACAGAAGGATCAGATAACTCAGGAGAGTCCGCAAGGAAACTCCTCGAGAGGGCATCCGCCTTAACATTCTTAGTGCCAGGAAGAAAGGAAACCACAAAATTAAAACGTGTGAAAAACAAGGCCCACCTGGCCTGTCTAGGATTGAGTCGCATGGCAGATTCCAGATAGACCAGATTCTTATGGTCCGTAAGGACCACCACCTGATGTTTGGCTCCCTCCAGCCAATGTCTCCACTCTTCAAAAGCCCACTTCATGGCCAATAACTCCCGATTACCTACGTCATAATTACGTTCAGTAGGAGAAAATTTTCGAGAGAAAAAGGCACAAGGGTTACTTTTAGAGGTCTCTGGATCTTTTTGGGACAAAACGGCACCTGCCCCAATTTCAGAGGCATCAACCTCCACCTGAAATGGCAGAGAAACATCAGGCTGTCGTAGAACAGGAGCAGAAGTGAATCTCTGCTTAAGTTCCTGAAATGCAGAGACTGCCTCAGGAGGCCAATTCACCACATCAGAACCCTTTCTGGTCAAGTCAGTTAATGGTTTAACAATAACCGAGAAATTACCAATAAATTTACGATAAAAATTGGCAAAACCCAAAAATCTCTGAAGAGCCTTTAATGAAGTAGGTTGGACCCAATCACAGATGGCCTGAACCTTGACCGGGTCCATTTCAATAACAGATGGGGACAAAATGAATCCCAGAAATGAGATCCTCTGTACGCCAAAAAGACACTTTGATCCCTTCACATACAGAGCATTCTCTCTCAAAATCTGGAATACAGTTCGAACATGTTTCACATGAGAGTCCCAGTCATTAGAAAAAATCAAGATATCATCCAAATAAACAATCAGAAATTTGTCCACAAAATCCCTGAAAATGTCATTCATGAAGGACTGGAAGACGGAAGGAGCATTAGTGAGCCCAAAGGGCATCACTAGGTACTCAAAATGCCCTTCAGGGGTATTGAATGCCGTCTTCCATTCAACCCCGTGCTTAATGCGAATAAGGTTATACGCCCCCCTGAGGTCAAGCTTGGTAAACCAAGTAGCGTTTTTCACCCTGGAAAACAGGTCAGAAATCAAGGGTAACGGGTATTGATATTTCACAGTAATATTGTTCAAGAGACGATAATCAATACACGGCCTTAATGAACCATCTTTTTTGGCCACAAATAAAAAACCGGCACCTAAGGGTGAAGAGGATGGCCTGATATGACCCTTCTCCAATGATTCCTTGATATAAGACCGCATAGCGTCATGTTCAGGTACAGACAAGTTAAAAAGGCGACCTTTAGGGAATTTACTACCCGGCACTAATTCAATAGCGCAGTCATAGCTCCTATGGGGAGGCAAGGATGCAGATTTACTTTCGCTAAACACATCAGAAAAATCAAACAAAAAGTCAGGAACATCCTGAGCCTGGGGGGAGGCAGAAAAAACAGGAGTGTTGGTATTAACACATTGGCAGCCCCAACTGGTTACAGACACAGATTTCCAATCCAAAACAGGATTATGAGACTGTAACCAAGGAAACCCAGCACGATAATGTCATGCAGATTATACAGAACCAAAAATTTGCAGCACTCCTGGTGATCAGGTTCAACCCTCATTATCACCTGAGTAGAAAACTGGGGTTTATTCTCAGCCAAAGGGGTAGAATCGATCCCCAGTAGGGGAATAGACTTCTGTAGGGGTATCAAGGGAAACCCACAACGTTTAGCAAAATCATAATCCATCAGGTTAATAGCTGCTCCAGAATCAACGAAAGCCTAAGCAGAAAATGAGGACAGAGAGCATATCAGAGTGACAGTTAATAAAAACTTAGTCTGAACACTACCCAAGACAACTGAGCGTGCAAAACGTCTTCCCCGCTTAGGGCAGACTGAAATAGCATGAGAGGCATCACCACAGTAGAAACATAACCCATTGCGCTTTCGAAACTCATGACGCTGTGCCCCAGACACCACTCTATCACACTGCATGGGTTCAGAAGCTGGTTCACAAGGCAACACCATTCCACGCATACTTCTCCGCTCACGCAAACGTCTGTCAATTTGAATCGCTAATGACATAGAATCATTGAGACCAGAGGGGACAGGGAATCCCACCATAACATCCTTTACATTATCTGACAGACCCTTCCGGAAAAGGGCCGCCAAAGCGTCATCATTCCATTTGGTCAGGACTGCCCACCTACGGAATCTCTGACAGTATAACTCAGCGTCATCAAGCCCCTGATTTAATGCCAACAAGGTTTTTTCAGCTTGATCAGTGACATTAGGCTCATCGTACAATAACCCCAAAGCCTGAAAAAACGCATCAACATCACTCAAAACAGGATCCCCAGGTATCAGGGAAAAAGCCCAATCCTGAGGATCGCCGCGCAGGAGAGAGATGATAATTTGAACCTGCTGCGCTGCGTTTCCTGAGGACTTAGATTTTAAGGCAAAAAACAATTTACAATTATTTTTGAAATTCTGAAACTTAGCTCGATCCCCTAAAAACAAATCTGGCATGGGGATCCTAGGTTCCACAACAGGCAACCTAGCAAGATATGCAGCAATACTCTGAACCTCAGTGGCAAGCTGATCCACACGGCCAGACAACTGTGCAAACTCCATTGGGAGAAAAGATCCTCCCCAGCACCCAGAGATACAGAGGAAAAAAAAAAAAAAAAAATGCAACAAACAGAAAAATATCTCTGACAACTCTGACAACCTTTTTTCTTTCACAATATTTTTTTTTTCCTTCTGTAAGTACCATACAATTTTCAATTTTTTGGCCGGTGATACTGTTATGTTTCGGTAGCTGAGGAGTGCAGGTAAAAAAGGCAATACACCAGAGCAGTTGGAATCTATGAGATTGCAGTACCCTGACTAACCACCACAACTAGAGGCAGCCGTGGAGCGTTCCTACGTTGGTCCTAGACGCCTCGTCACAGCCTGAGAAACTAACTACACCTAAAGATAGAAATAGGAAAGCTATCTGCCCCGGAGCAGAACCCCAAAGATAACAGAAAGCCCCCAAACATGTAATGGTGGTTAGACAAGAGGAAATACTGACACAGAAAGAAAATAGTATGAGCAAACGCTGGGGCCCAAACTATCTAAATAGAAAAGGATAGGAAGGGTACTTACTGCAATCCCAGAAAACCCTGAAAAGCACCAACTCTACTAATTTCAAAATCACCTGAGATCACACGACCTCTACCACCTAAATTAGTTCTCTGGTGTAACAAAATCAAAACAGCAGCCACTGAAAAAACTGGAAAAAGCAAAAGAACAAAACTCAGTGGCTGAACTAAACTGAGAGGGCAGAAGCCCCCGGAGGGGACCCTGAAGGCCCCCAAAGAAGTGCAGGACAAAATGCAAAAAACACAGCAAAAACACAAAAGAAGCAAAAGTCTTATCTGTAAGCAGGAGATGCAGACACGACACAGCAGGCTACAAGGGAAACTGGAATGAAGGATTCAGACCAGAACAATTGATCACCGGCAACCCTGATGGGAAAATGACTCCCTTATATAAGACCAGTCAGTAACACCTGATTCCCAGTCCTCACAATCCTCACTAGCACCGCTTGTAACCACCAGAGGGAGCCTCTGCTCAGAACTCATCTCTAACCCATTCACAACACAGAAGCCTCCGTCTGTCCTGAAGAAAATCGAGGGTGAAACCCAGAATTACAGAAAAATGGAGACATCAAAGTGGCAGAGCTAGCCCTATTATTAAGAGCAAACTCAGCCAAAGGCAAAAAAGAGACCCAGTCATCCTGATCAGCAGACACAAAGCATCTTAGATAAGTCTCCAATGTCTGATTTGTTCTCTCAGTTTGACCATTGGTCTGAGGATGAAACGCCGAGGAGAAAGACAATTGAACACCAAGTTTAGAACAAAAGGTCCTCCAAAATCTGGAAACAAACTGGACTCCTCTGTCAGACACAATGTTCTCAGGAATGCCGTGTAAACAAACCACGTGCTGAAGGAACAAAGGTACCAATTCAGAGGAGGAAGGCAACTTAGGTAATGGCACAAGATGTATCATCTTGGAAAACCTATCACAAATCACCCAGATGACGGTCATTCTCTGAGAAACAGGGAGTTCGGAAATGAAATCCATAGAGATATTGGTCCATGGTCTCTTGGGCACAGGCAATGGCATCAACAAACCACTAGAGCGGGAGCAAGGCTTGGAGCGAGAGCAAGTCCCGCAGGACTGCACAAATTCCCTGACATCACGAGACAAGGTAGGCCACCAAAAGGACCGACTAACCAAGTCTCTGGTACCAAAAATTCCGGGATGACCGGCCAACGCGGAACAATGAATCTCAGACATTACACTCTTTTTCCAGTGGTCCGGGACAAACAATTTCCCAACAGGGCAGCGCTCGGGCCTATCCTCCTGACACCCCTCCAGAGCAAGTCTCAAATTGGGCGAGATGGCGGAAAGAACTACACCTTCTTTCAAAATAACAGAAGGATCAGATAACTCAGGAGAGTCCGCAAGGAAACTCCTTGAAAGGGCATCCGCCTTAACATTCTTAGTGCCAGGAAGAAAGGAAACCACAAAATTAAAACGTGTGAAAAACAAGGCCCACCTGGCCTGTCTAGGATTAAGTCGCTTGGCAGATTCCAGATAAACCAGATTCTTATGGTCAGTAAGGACCACCACCTGATGTTTGGCTCCCTCCAGCCAATGTCTCCACTCTTCAAAAGCCCACTTCATGGCCAATAACTCCCGATTACCCACGTCATAATTACGTTCAGTAGGAGAAAATTTTCGAGAGAAAAAGGCACAAGGGTTACTTTTAGAGGTCTCTGGATCTCTTTGGGACAAAACGGCACCTGCCCCAATTTCAGAGGCATCAACCTCCACCTGAAATGGCAGAGAAACATCAGGCTGCCGTAGAACAGGAGCAGAAGTGAATCTCTGCTTAAGTTCCTGAAATGCAGAGACTGCCTCAGGAGGCCAATTCACCACATCAGAACCCTTTTTGGTCAAATCAGTTAATGGTTTAACAATAACCGAGAAATTACCAATAAATTTACGATAAAAATTGGCAAAACCCAAAAATCTTTGAAGAGCCTTTAATGAAGTAGGTTGGACCCAATCACAGATGGCCTGAACCTTGACCGGGTCCATTTCAATAACAGATGGGGACAAAATGAATCCCAAAAATGAGATCCTCTGTACGCCAAAAAGACACTTTGATCCCTTCACATACAGAGCATTCTCTCTCAAAATCTGGAATACAGTTCGAACATGTTTCACATGAGAGTCCCAGTCATTGGAAAAAATCAAGATATCATCCAAATAAACAATCAGAAATTTATCCACAAAATCCCTGAAAATGTCATTCATGAAGGACTGGAAGACAGAAGGAGCATTAGTGAGCCCAAAGGGCATCACAAGGTACTCAAAATGCCCCTCAGGGGTGTTAAATGTCGTCTTCCATTCATCACCGTGCTTAATGCGAATAAGGTTATATGCCCCCCTGAGGTCAAGCTTGGTAAACCAAGTAGCGTTTTTCACCCTGGAAAACAGGTCAGAAATCAAGGGTAACGGGTATTGATATTTCACAGTAATATTGTTCAAAAGACGATAATCAATACACGGCCTTAATGAACCATCCTTTTTGGCCACAAAGAAAAAACTGGCACCTAAGGGTGAAGAGGATGGTCTGATATGACCTTTCTCCAATGACTCCTTGATATAAGACCGCATAGCGTCATGTTCAGGTACAGACAAGTTAAAAAGGCGACTGTTATGTTTCGGTAGCTGAGGAGTGCAGGTAAAAAAGGAAATACACCAGAGCAGTTGGAATCTATGGGATTGCAGTACCCTGACTAACCACCACAACTAGAGGCAGCCGTGGAGCGTTCCTACGTTGGTCCTAGACGCCTCGTCACAGCCTGAGAAACTAACTACACCTAAAGATAGAAATAGGAAAGCTATCTGCCCTGGAGCAGAACCCCAAAGATAATAGAAAGCCCCAAACATGTAATGGCGGTTAGACAAGAGGAAATACTGACACAGAAAGAAAATAGAATGAGCAAACGCTGGGGCCCAAACTATCTAAATAGAAAAGGACAGGAAGGGTACTTACTGCAATCCCAGAAAACCCTGAAAAACACCAACTCTACTAATTTCAAAATCACCTGAGATCACACGACCTCTACCACCTAAATTAGCTCTCTGGTGTATCAAAATCAAAACAGCAGCCACTGAAAAAACTGGAAAAAGCAAAAGAAAAAAAACTCAGTGGCTGAACTAAACTGAGAAGGCAGAAGCCCCCGGAGGGGACCCAGAAGGCCCCCAAAGAAGTGCAGGACAAAATGCAAAAAATATAGCAACAACACAAAAGAAGAAAAATTCTTATCTGTTAGCAGGAGATGCAGACACGACACAGCAGGCTACAAAGGAAACAGGAATCAAGGATTGAGACCAGAACAATTGATCACCGGCAACCCTGATGGGAAAATGACTCCCTTATATAAGACCAGTCAGTAACACCTGATTCCCAGTCCTCACAATCTTCACTAGTACCGCTTGTAACCACCAGAGGGAGCCTCTGCTCAGAACTCATCTCAAACCCATTCACAACAGGCGACCTTTAGGGAATTTACTACCAGGCACTAATTCAATAGCGCAGTCATAGCTCCTATGGGGAGGCAAGGATGCAGATTTACTTTTGCTAAACACATCAGAAAAATCAATCAAAAAGTCAGGAACATCCTGAGCCTGGGGGGAGGCAGAAAAAACAGGAGTGTTGGTATTAACACATTGGCAGCCCCAACTGGTTACAGACACAGATTTCCAATCCAAAACAGGATTATGAGACTGTAACCAAGGGAAACCCAGCACGATAATGTCATGCAGATTATACAGAACCAAAAATTTGCAGCTCTCCTGATGATCAGGTTCAACCCTCATTATCACCTGAGTAGAGAACTGAGGTTTATTCTCAGCCAAAGGGGTAGAATCGATTCCCAGTAGGGGAATAGACTTCTGTAGGGGTATCAAGGGAAACCCACAATGTTTAGCAAAATCAAAATCCATCAGGTTAATAGCTGCTCCCGAATCAACGAAAGCCTGAGCAGAAAATGAGGACAGAGAGCATATCAGAGTAACAGTTAATAAAAACTTAGTCTGAACACTACCCAAGACAACAGAGCGTGCAAAACGTCTTCCCCGCTTAGGGCAGACTGAAATAGCATGAGAGGCATCACCACAGTAGAAACATAACCCATTGCGCTTTCGAAACTCATGACGCTGTGTCCCAGAAACCACTCTATCACACTGCATGGATTCAGAAGCAGGTTCACAAGGCAACACTATTCCACGCATACTTCTCCGCTCACGCAAACGTCTGTCAATTTGAATCGCTAATGACATAGAATCATTGAGACCAGAGGGGACAGGGAATCCCACCATAACATCCTTTACATTATCTGACAGACCCTTCCGAAAAAGGGCTGCCAAAGCGTCGTCATTCCATTTGGTCAGGACTGCCCACCTACGGAATTTCTGACAGTATAACTCAGCGTCATCAAGCCCCTGATTTAATGCCAACAAGGTTTTTTCAGCTTGATCAGTGACATTAGGCTCATCGTACAATAACCCCAAGGCCTGAAAAAATGCATCAACATCACTCAAAACAGGATCCCCAGGTGTCAGGGAAAAAGCCCAATCCTGAGGATCGCCGCGCAGGAGAGAGATGACAATTTGAACCTGCTGCGCTGCGTTCCCTGAGGACTTAGATTTTAAGGCAAAAAACAATTTACAATTATTTTTGAAATTCAGAAACTTGGCTCGATCCCCCAAAAACAAATCTGGCATGGGAATCCTAGGTTCCACAACAGGCAACCCAGCAAGATAGGTAGCAATACTCCGAACCTCAGTGGCAAGCTGATCCACACGGCCAGACAACTGTGCAAACTCCATTGAGAGAAAAAATCCTCCCCAGCACCCAGAGATACAGAGGGAAAAAAAAAAAAAATGCAACAAACAGAAAAATATCTCTGACAACTCTGACAACCTTTTTTAATTCACAATATTTTTCCCTTCTGTGAGTACCATTCAATTTTATGTTGGCCGGTGATACTGTTATGTTTCGGTAGCTGAGGAATGCAGGTAAAAAAGGAAATACACCAGAGCAGTTGGAATCTATGAGATTGCAGTACCCTGACTAACCACCACAACTAGAGGCAGCTGTGGAGCGTTCCTACGTTGGTCCTAGACGCCTCGTCACAGCCTGAGAAACTAACTACACCTAAAGATAGAAAGAGGAAAGCTATCTGCCCCGGAGCAGATCCCCAAAGAACATAGAAAGCCCCCAAACATGTAATGGCGGTTAGACAAGAGGAAATACTGACACAGACAGAAAATAGTATGAGCAAACGTTGGGGCCCAAACTACCTAAATAGAAAAGGATAGGAAGGGCACTTACTGCAATCCCAAAAAACCCTGAAAAGCACCAACTCTACTAATTTCAAAAACCACCTGAGATCACACGACCTCTACCACCTAAATTAGTTCTCTGGTGTAACAAACAGCAGCCACTGAAAAAACTGGAAAAAGCAAATGTACAAACATCAGTGGCTGAACTAAACTGAGAGGCAAAAGCCCCCGGAGGGGACTCTGAAGGCCCCCACAGAAGTGAAGGACAAAATGTAAAAATCAAGCACAAAAACAAAAAGAAGAAAATGTCTTATCTGTTAGCAGGAGATGCAGACACGACACAGCAGGCTACAAAGGAAACAGGAATCAAGGATTGAGACCAGAACAATTGATCACCGGCAACCCTGATGGGAAGGCGAGTCCCCTATATAAGACCAGTCAGTAACACCTGATTCCCAATCCTCACAATCTTCACTGGACAGTCCAGTACCGCTTGCAACCACCAGAGGGAGCCTCTGCTCAGAACTCATTTTAAGTCCATTCACAACAAATCAGGAATCAATGGCAGTGGGTAAGGATTGCGTACAGTACTTAATAAAATGCTCATATTTGCCACAATAGAAACACAAGCCCTCCACAAATCTACGGTCTTTTTCCCGAGAGTGAGGTGTCATTGCTCCAATTTCCATCGGCTCTGCAATGTCAGTACAGTCCCTTTCCAAACTTGGAGATGACAAGGCAGATTTACTCTCATTAACCCTTGCACGCAGTCTCCTATCCACCCGTATGGCTAATTGCATAGCCTCTTGCAAGTTACCAGGTATAGGAAAAGCAATCAGCAAATCTTTAACCCTTTCACTTAACCCTGCAAGAAATAAACTTTTCAAAGCTGAATCGTTCCACCCCACCTGAGTGGACCACCTTCGGAAGTGAGTACAATATTTTTCCACATTACCTGATCCCTGTCTCAAACGTCTCAATTCTGTCTCAGCTGATGAAACACGATCCGGATCGTCATACAATAACCCCAAAGCAGAAAAAAAACTATCCACTGATCTAAAGCATGGATCACTAGGCTGCAGAGAAAAGGCCCAGTCCTGAGGTTCTTTGCGCAAAAGTGACGTTATGAACCCTATGCGCTGTGATTCATCACCAGAGGATCTGGGTCTCAAACGGAAATACAACAAGCAAGCATTTTTAAAAGAAAAAAAATCTTGTTGTTCACCAAAAAATAAATCAGGCAAACGTACCTTTGGCTCCACGAAATGTGCTCCAGAACAACTACTTTCTGGATTTCAGCCACCTCCAGAGTAAGTCCCTGCAGGCGTTGAGCCAAATCCTGAACCGACACCATGATGGAAACAGAAAATCTTTCCTTAGTGATTTTTTTCTTTTTTTTTTTCTTTTGGGCTGGACTTACTGTTATGATCTGCTACAAGCACTAAGGAAAGATGGGAATTGTGTCCCTACAATAGAACTAAGCTGAATCCCTACGATGTAACGGGGAACCTGATCCTGCGACCAGACCCGCTAAAGTCCTCAGCTAGTCTGAACGAAGACCTATAGTTGCGAGGGAGGAATCCCTACAAGATCTAGGGACTGGGAGAAAAGGTGGACACCTCCTAACAGAAATTGTAGCAGGGAAAAATAAAACAGAAAACAAATTACTTAGAGATCCAAAGATCAAGCAAAACTGACTGAGTAAGGCACCTAAGCACCCGGCTAGCTTAAGAGTAGGTAATACAATGAAGTCCAGCAAAGCCAGAAGGGCGGAGCCAGACTAAATAGGGAAAAAAGGCCATGTGACCAGCAAACTGAAACAAAACCTGACAAGAGGGTTCTAACAAATCCATAATCTCACTGCTCGTACAGTAGAGAATCTATAATCTCACTGCTCGTACAGTAGAGAATTCATAATCTCACTGCTCGTACAGTAGAGAATTCATAATCTCACTGCTTATACAGTAGAGAATCCATAATCTCACTGCTCGTACAGTAGAGAATCTATAATCTCACTGCTCGTACAGTAGAGAATTCATAGTCTCACTGCTTATACAGTAGAGAATCTATAATCTCACTGCTCATACAGTAGAGAATCCATAATCTCACTGCTCGTACAGTAGAGAATCCATAATCTCACTGCTCATACAGTAGAGAATTCATAATCTCACTGCTCGTACAGTAGAGAATCCATAATCTCACTGCTCATACAGTAGAGAATCCATAATCTCACTGCTTGTACAGTAGAGAATCCATAATCTCATTGCTCATACAGTAGAGAATCCATAATCTCACTGCTCATACAGTAGAGAATCCATAATCTCATTGCTCGTACAATAAAGAGTAAATTGCTACTGCATATTCTGCATATTTTGGGTACCGAAAAAATTCTGACTGCGCACTGGGGCACAGTTCTGAACATAAATGTAGATGCAAGTCTCAACCGTTGGACAAACATCTATTGGAAATTTATAGCAAATCCTGTTGATATTTACCTTCAGCTGTAAATTGACCCTGGACAATGACGTTTCACCGACATAAATTAGAGATATAGATGACGTCACTACCAAGATAGACAAAGAATTGTTCTTCCGATACCCGGCAATAGCGCAATTACAAATATTTATGTTCCTAGAGCGAACGCTGGGAATAAAATGAAATGTATCGGGGAAAATACAATTATCATCTCCCATCACTGACAGCGGGCGGCCATCGCTTCATTTAAAATGCCACGAAAATAATTATTTGACAAAGGAAAGCACTTCTACTGTGACATTCTAATCCCCGTGTGGATTTCACAGTCTCAGAACGCGCTCTGTACATCACCTAGGAATTACGGAGGGATCGCAGCAAGCCTTGGAAGTTTAGGTTTTGTAATTGAGATCTCCATCATCTTTGGGACCTGCAGTTTTATTAAACATATCATTCAATATTTCAGGCTGACTTGTCCCCCTCTCCCTGCTCAATTACACACTAACTTATACCGGGGGAGTCGTATAGATTTCTGTAACTGTAACACCCACTAATAGATTACACAACAACATGGAGACATAACACCAGGGTCAATCATATTCTACATCAGGGGTCCGGAGACTGCTGTTAGGCTGTTGTATAATATTAATGTCCAAGGCATAAAAATGGCACAATGAATGGGCAACAATGGCCTCACTGTATAACTGTAAGTAATGGTTGTCATCTGGGCGCTTTGGATTGAGACGGTCCTCACTCTGCACCGGGCTCGCAACCAGACGTCCCCTTGGGATTTTTCATGACTACCATACATTGCTTTTAGTCTTGTCTCTATCCTTTTCTCAGTTCTGTTGGCTCCGTTGGCTCCAACCTCGAGAATTCCAGAATATGGTATCTTGATGTCACTGTGTTCTCATGTGGGTCATAGGGTTCCCATAAACTATAGCCCTATACATACGACCCACCTCTCTACAGATATGATTTCCATGGCCAGCTCTCCCATTGCTAATCCTTATCCAGCCTTAACTCATTTTACAACAATTGTTTGGTCCCCTTCTTTGAAGCAGGCTCAGAAACTGAGCCTGCTTTCTTGCCGGTACATGATGGCTGAATTATTCAGTCATCATCTTTCTCCAACAAGAAAGTTTCATGCATGGCTGTGACCTGTTAAATGCAACAGTCAATCTCTGACAGCATAATTTACAGGGCACGGTCCCAGGAGTGCGCCATTCTAAGCAGCCATCAGCACCCAGTGTGCTGATGGGTTGCCATGACAGTAAGGGGTCTGCTGAAATCCCCTGTGCTTGTCATCATGATAATCTTTATAGGATCCAATTCAAAGTACTGGTTTTCACCTACAAAGCTCTCCACTGTACAGCACCCCCCTACATCTCCTCCCTCATTTCTATCTATCGGCCTAACCGACTGCTGCGCTCTGCAAACGATTTTCGACTAACCTCTGCACTAATCCGTACCTCCCACTCCCGACTCCAAGACTTCTCCCGCGCTGCGCCAATCCTCTGGAATGCTCTACCCCAGGAAATTAGGACTATCCACAATTTGCATGGTTTCAGGCGCTCCCTCAAAACACATCTGTTCAGAGCGGCCTATCACATTCACTAATCAAAGTCATTCTATGTGTAAAAAAGTGTGTGTGTGTGTAGCCCATTCACTATCTCCATCCATCCCTCACTCCCCCAAGATGGCTGGACCATCATTGTAAATGCACCATTGTATATACACACCTGTACTTTGTATTTCCCCCACCTCATTGTAGATTGTAAGCTCTCACGAGCAGGGGCGGCTTATTTTGCTTTAATTATTGTATTGTTAACGTTGTTACTTATGACTTGTGTTTTGAAACTGTTAAACTGTAAAGCGCTGCGGAATATGATGGCGCTATATAAATAAAGATTATTATTATTATTAATCTTTAGAAGCTTAGCATATAGTTGGTTTACACAGGAGATTATTATTTATACTGTATACAGAAATACTATGGTATTGCAATAT
Organism: Oophaga sylvatica; assembly: GCA_033576555.1. Taxonomy (NCBI): domain Eukaryota; kingdom Metazoa; phylum Chordata; class Amphibia; order Anura; family Dendrobatidae; genus Oophaga; species Oophaga sylvatica. The sequence goes on from JARQOD010000007.1 coordinate 124,076,149, forward strand.
TTAGCGATCGAACGATCACAGGTACAAGTCGACTAAAAAATGCATTCAAAAGTAAAAAAAGGTTTAGAAGCTATGAAACAATTATAAAATTTCAACTCTCCCTCCATTTTCCCTATTAAAAATAAAGAAGTAAAACAAGTTTTAATTTGTAAAGCGATAAACATGAAAAAGGCTGTGCTCCCAGCTCACTTTAGTGTGAGCCGGGTTGATGAACTGCGGAGACCTCAGAGAGATCACCGCTAGCACCTTGAGAAAAAGGCTCAAGGTGCAACACTGAGCTCAGTGAGCTCACCGCAAGAAATTCCTCAAAGTGAACGGCAGTGAACTCAGTGAGCTCAGCGCTGCACTGTGAGACTTTTTCTAATGATGAGAGCAGTGATCTCACTGAGGTCACCGCAGTTCATCAGCCCAGCTGGGAACGCAGCTTCAGTGACCTGCGGCAACCTTGATCACGTCACTGCTAGTCACTGATGCTCCACTCGCAGCGGCACATTCTGCCATGGTTTTCAGCCAGATGGTTGCATCTTGGCACTGTTCAGGTTGAAAACCATTTATCGCAGACATCGATTACAGGGACTGGGGCTTCAATGGAATGGGCGTGAGGTGAGTGTAACTGTGTTTGTTATTTTAAAATTAGTTTCTAAAACAATACGTATTTTTATTTCAAATAAAGGACTTTATTCTGGGTGTTTTTTACTGACCTTAAGACTATGGGGTTAGTAATGGATAAGTGTCTTATGAATGCATCTCCATAACTAAGGTGACATCAACCTCAAAATTATGAGCCCCACTTGCCAGCGCTACAAGTGGGATGAGCCAGGCAAAGCACCAGATATTGGAGCATCTAATAGATGCGCCTTTTCTGGGGCGGCTGTGGCCTGCTATTTTTAGGCTGAGGGGGTCAATATCCATGGCCCTTTACCAGCCTGAGAATGCCAGCCCCCAGTTGTTTGCTTTAGCTTGGCTGGTTGTCAAATAATTAAAAAATGGAGTGTGAACCCCTCTATTCTTGATAACCAACCTTGCTGAAGCTGACAGCTGAGAGTTGCAGCCTGCAGCTGTCACTTTTGTCATGCTGGTTATCAAAAATAGAGAGGTCCCCACATCATTTTTTTTATTATTTATTTAGAGCGAAGGCGCCTGCTGATGAATACTCCCATCAGCCACTCCTACTGTTATTAGCGGCAGCAGGCGTAGGCTGATGCGAGTAGTACTCTCTCATCAGCCAACGTCTCTGTGACCGGAGGTAAACTTTTACCTCCGGTCACAGCTGCTGGCTCACGCTGTCAGATGACAGTGTGGGAACCGCATCTCTCTGACCGTCAGTAATAATCTTACTGCCGATCAGAGGCAGTGTTTGCTTCTGCATGAAAGCTTGGCAAACAACGGATGTTCCGGCCCCCCATTCATCTGAAAAGGGTCTGGGTTCAGGTTTGGGTACTGTTCTGGTACCCGAAATGAGCTTTTATGAACTGTTCGGCTGAACTCACCGGATTAAAAAACATCCAGGGGTTCACCCATCACTAATTAACACTTCTATTTTTTTTTAAAGTATTTTAACTTTGCAGCATTTTTTCATTTATGGATACCCTTAGCTCTCCTGTGGATGTTAGAATTAGACAACCTGTTTATTCAGAACTTTGTATTTCAATTCCTCATGATGTCAAGAAGATATTTTTGCCATGTTTACGTTCAGAGAACGCACACTGATATGTAACTAGTCCTGCTCATAAGCAGAAAACTGGATCCAATTTTATCCAGTCTTGGCAATGCTAAAATATCACTGCCTTGTCTTGTCGCTTCCATTCGCCTGTTTATTCTGAGTTTATACAAAGTGCATTACTCAGCATGTGACATTGGTGAAGAGAGGAGATGCCCCAATCCAGCTGTCAAGCTATTAGCCAACACAAAATGTGTGAGCATCAGCAAGAGTTCTCACGAAATCCTGGGAAAATTTTAAATGCAAATTTTACTCCTATGCTTTTTTTCATTTCAAGTCATTGGAAAATTATGGGATATGGCTACTACAGGCATCAAAACACATATTTTTTAAACCAAAAATGAATTCAATTAGCATGGCAAAAATAAAGGAAATGTTACACACCTGTTTGGGGTATCCTGGGCTCTGCTCCCTTCTCCTGGGTCCGCTGCCCTCTGCTGTGCTCCACTTCAAGATTTGCAAGTTACCTAAGGAGTATCAATGGCATCATCTTCCTATACCTATTTCAAGCCCATTAAGAGACACACTTGTGTCTTGGGATTGAGACTCTAGACCTCTATGTTGGATGTGCTCCACCTTCTGTGGATACAGTTCTTTACTTCTACATCTGCCCTGCTGTTCCTGAGATTTTGGAATGTGCCAAGTCTTCCCTCCCCAAGTGCTTTACTGCTTGCTGCGTCAACACCCATGGGTGGCCGTGTACCCACCCAGACCTGAGGCTTAGAGGATCCACTTCACCTGGTGAGCACAATGGGAAGATTTCTCCCTCCTTCTGGATCACTCCCCTATACATATGAGAAAAGCTTTCATGGATAAGACAGAGTAAGCCACTGTCAGACACATCTGTCAAGGGCTTTTGCTCCCGACAATTGGAGTCTGAGCCCAACATCATCTGCGAGAGGAAAGTCGAGAGGTCCCTCTACACATTAGATGCTCTGCCGGTTCCTGATTTTATTCTAATGTGTGTTGGGGACCTTTAGGATAAATTAACACAATGGACAAAATATATCAAAATGGAAAGATATTCTAATACTGCACATAAACGAAGACAAAGGTAACGGCAAAGCCATAGCGATGCAGGGGAAGTATTACACATGTGACATTTTCTTTCTAGTTGATTCCAACTTATTCACCAATGCACTTTGTATAAAGTGAAATATCACAGAATTCTTTTTCTCATCATGGTCATACACAGAACATCTTAAAAGGAAGTGACAGCCTTCCGGCGTCCTGACATCCAATCTGGATGGGCATAAGATCACTAGCAGAAAGGCGGCACCCCATGAGAAGGATCATAGCGGTGACAGCGTGATCAAGACTGTCTAGTACAAAACGGTTGGGGAAAGAACAAGAGGACATTCAATTAGGATAGATCATTCATTCCGAGGCCTTCCCAAGCAAAAGAAAAACCATATTGTCAAGCACAGCTTGACGTCATCGTCACCAGGTATACATTTATATACATACTGTATACTTGTGCATTCCGCTCCTATGAAGACTTATGTGTCTCCATATGTTCAGACACAAGGCGATTCTTCTTATTTTCATTTTGCCGGCTTGCCAAACAGTTCACGATTTACCGGTTATCTGGATTTTTGGCCAATCAATTTTTGTATGACAATTTTAAGAGAATAAGTGAAGTATTCCGACCATTAAACCCTATAGCCAGCAAATTTTGAACTGTCTGACAAATCAGAGAAACACTAATCAAGCAAAAAAAAATCACTTTATGGATGTGAAATATATTTATTTCCATTCACTGCAACAACAACAAAAAATTCAGTGAAAAAATTGAATTTTTTGGAATGAGAATTTTAGAATAATAGAAAGTGGCAAACCTTGTCATTGAATTAGAGGTTATTCCCAAAATAAAAAAGTCATCCCCTATCTATAGATTCATAAGATCGGGAATAACTTGCTAATCACTTGAAGAAAAATGGGGCACTGAATGAAGCAAAGGTCCACATGCTCAACATGTACTCTATTAATTGTCTATGGGACAACCGGAGCAAGTCAACAGCTGCGCTGTGCAATTTTGGTGGTCCCGTAGATAATGAATGGAGCGGAATACCTCTGGTCCATTCCCAGCCCTGCTCTTGATAGGGATAGGTATAACTTATTATTTTGGGAATAAATCTTTAAAAGGTTGGGTAAATGTATGTCATAACTGGTGTCCCCACTCTAGACTTCCCTCTGAGACACAAAGTTATGTGAGGCATTACAGCTCAGCCCCATTGACTTCAATAGAGCTGAGCCATGATTCCAAATACAATCCATAGACAGGCGTGGTGCTGGAAGGAAGCACTAACATTTTCTAATCCCAAGCATTTAACCTGTCGAATCCTCAGATTATTAAATATTTAGTGCCCAGCTCTGTATACGAATATGCACTGATTCTCAGCGTCAGGAGGCTGCTATCAGCATATTGTGCAGCCCCGCCATTGCTTTCTGCAGGGAATACTATAAGATTCTAAAGATCTTTCTGTAGATACAGTGTAATACTTACCTCCCATATCCTCAGCTGCAGGATCCAATATCCTCATCTCTAGAGAGGCTCGGCAGCTGGGAAACATCTGGTGCGTAGTTGTTCTCCTTCCCAGCTGTTAGCTCCAGGTTAATGTGATAATAAGACATCCTATTTCTTGTCTTTTTTCGTGAGTTTCAAAATATAAGCAACGAACAAAGACATACCGGTAAATGGAGAATGCTTTTTTGGTGTTAATTAGCACCTAGTTCCATTTTTAACCTCGCTTATATGGATCCACCATATGGGGAATGATGAATCCCAGCTGTGCCCTACAGACCCTATTGGGGCTCTATGAAAGTCACCTTTTTTGACGCAAGAAAAGCGCTGCATGTTACGTTATTCTTGCTCTTAAAAAGGTGACAGATCAAAATCCAAATTCCATCAAATCAATCTTATAGGGGATATTTGGTTGGAAAATAAGTGGGTTACATGGGTTAACTTGTTTAGAAAGCCCACTGTCAAATATTTTATTAGGAAATTCTAAATTGATATTATTGTTATTATTTATTATAGCGCCATTTATTCCATGGAACTTTACACGTGAAAATGGGGATACAAAGAATAAAACAAGTACAATAATCTTGAACAAAATGAGTCACTGACTGGTACAGAAGGAGAAATATACTGTACATACACAGAGCACATACATACAGAAAAATGTATACACAGAGCACATACACACATACATACAGAGATATGCATGCCCTGAGCTTATACATACAGAGACAGGAATATACATACACATAAATATAGAAACATGCATAGACAGGTATACATATAGCACATGCATACAGAGTTATGCACATACATGTATACACAGATCACATACATATAGAGACACATACACAGAACACATACACACAGAAGCATGCATACACAGAGCAAATATGTATGGAGACATGTATACACAGAGCACATACATAGAGACATACATAGATAGATCACAAACATATAGAGACATGCATACACAAAGCACATACAAAAACATGCATACACACAAAGCACATACATTGAGATATGTATACATGGAGAACAAACATACAGAGACAAATATACATAGAGCACCGCAGCATCTGATTTCTCCTACTCTTGCACTGGTTAGAAGCACTTCACCTTGGTATTAAATGGTGTAAATTTCATTGGGCGGTGCAGGGGTTAATCTTCTCTGTTGAGAGCTCCTGGAGGTAAGGCTCTCAGCTGTGCACTGTTAGCCAGTCCCATGTCCTATATAATATGGGTCTGGCTAGCACTCATTGTCAGAAATAGCTTTTGCTGGATGACTGGAGGTTGTGGTTTGGTGGTTATTTGAATAGGTGTTTGGTGGATTTATCTGTGACTATTGCTAGGTTTTAAGTGTGTGATAATTCCCTTTTTTCTCCTACTTTGGTTTAACCTCATCCTCCACTCTCCGGTGCATACCTCTGTTATATGTGTGTGTATATTTGTATGTTTGTTATTTTTCGCTACCCATGTTAGTATTACCTTGTTAGTCTGGTTGGTGTACTATGGTACACTACTACTCCCCTCTTCCTTGGGTGGGGGAAGTGTACAGACGGAGGGCGGATTCCGGAGCTAAGGCAAGGTACCTGGCCACGGCATCTTCACCATCAGAAGTAACCCGGTGCTCAGGGTGATCTAGGATGCCCCTAGTGTTAGGGACAGGGAAGGAGCCCCTGATCTCAGGAAACCCGACAACAGAGTTGTGACACATGCACACACAGAGCACATATATACCAAGATATATACGCACAGAGGGCATACATACAGAAACATGTATACACATAGCACATGTATACAGAGATATGCATACACAGTGCACATATAAAGAGACATATACACAGAGCACATACATATAAAGATATATATGCACAGAGGACATACTCTACATACAGAAACATGTATACACATAGCACATGCATACAGAGACTTGCATACACAGTGCACATATAAAGAGACATATACACAGAGCACATACATAGGTATACTATACATGCACAGAGCACATACATACAAAATATGTATACATAGAGGACATACATAAAGAGACATGTATACACAGAGTACATAAATACAGAGATATGTATACACATAGCACATATATAGAGAGACATACAGTATATACACAGAGCGCATACATACAGCAATATATTGTACATACACAGAGCACATGCATACAGAGACATGTATAGAAAGAGCACATACATAAAGTAGAAATGTATACACAGAGCTCATGCATACAGATACATGTATACACAGACATATTGTACATACACAGAGTACATACATGCAGAGATATGAATACATAGCGCACATACATACAGAGACATGCATACTTATTCTAATAGAACAGAGACCAGGTCCCCTTCAATTTGGGATAAGTGGTAACCTCATTAATCACACTTTATATATGTGTTTCCTATAAAAAAAAAGTTGTGAAAAATCTTTTCCTATATAGCTAATTTGTGTGTTTCCTCTTTTATTCCTACTAGAAGATTATGAATAAATGTACAACTGGGTGTTACTATTCTCATTTTCATAGAGGTGCTTCCCTACATTGCCTGCATTTGTCCAGTCATGGTGGACAGTGTCCTACTGCACAAGGACACACAAAGCCATTGATTACAGAATTGGGAACGCTCTGCCGTCTCTTTTTTTATAAATTTCTAGAAGGAATAACAGCGGAACAACATAAAGTGTTATAAGAAAAGATGAAGATGTTCCAGAATTGCTATTTTATGGGACATACAAACATTCAATAGTCATGTCTGGAGTGATAACCGTTCTTCTTTAAGTGACAAGACATAAAAGTAGAAAAACCCTTTAAGGCAAAAGTACCAAACAGTAGAAAAATAAACTAAACCGTAAATGCAATAACTTCAGCAAGAGACCCAGCAGGGAACTAAGGGAATAAGTTGGGGACTGTAACATTAGGACATTTTTGTCAGAACAACAAAAGGAGATTAAAATAAAGTTGTGTGAAGACGCGCTTTGCTCGTCACTTCTTGTTTGCGGCGGCTTCATCTGCCCTCTCCTCAGCTGAAAAACATAATTATGTGTAATATGAATAAATAACGTTGCATTAGATTTTTTTTTCAGCGCCTTCTTGAATAAATGACGAGCGTGTATTCATCTTTAATTTAGGTTTCTGGGGCTTCCTGCCGAGAGCACAGGAAACAGTTGTTGTTCACTTTGCACAATGTTGTGGATTTTTCATTTTCTACGGTATGAAGCCATTTTGTTTACATCACTCGGATTTCTTATAATTTGTTCTAGTAAAGCCGGGACTAAATGTCACTAACTGTTCCAGGAAGAATAAGGGTAAGTTCACACTAGAACCTGACGTCTTGGCAGGAAAGAAACTGCAGAAAAAAAGCAGGTTTTTCTTGCTTTTTTTGCTGCATTTTTTGCCACGGTTTTGACATGCTAGATTTGTCTCTTGTACATGCTGATGAAGTTTAGTATTGGAAAAAAAAGTCCTATTCCACAGAATCAGATTTTGGCACAAAAAACACAGCAAAACCTGATAACTGTGTTTTTCAGCATCTTTTTAAGGCCTTCTTCACACATCAGTTTTTTGCCGTCAGGGGCTATCCGGCGTCGCGCCGGAGCGCCTGATCTGGTTAATATTATTTAAAAACAGATGAGACGGATCCGGTTTTTGGCCGGATCCGGTAGACGGATCCGGCCGAAAACCGGATCCGTCTCATCCGTTTCATCCGTTTTTATTCGTTTTTCGACGGATTATGACGGATCCAGTGTTTTAAAACGCCATTTTTGGGCTTCCAAACGTGATTGGCTACTGAAAACCTATATATACGCTGTTCCTACAGTCCATCTTTGACAGGTTGTAGAGGAGCAAGTGCAGGTTGGAGAGAAGAGCAAGTGGCTGGTGAAGATGGACGTTGTGATAGGAAACATTCTGAAGAATTTGGTGGATTTCACAGTGGAGGTGAATCGTATGAAAGCGAGTGTTCTGGAGGAGAGAAAGAGACAGCAGTGCATCATGCATCAGCGGCGACGCCGTTTCTGGATCCACCCCATCACAGCCCAGAGAATGACGCGTGGGGCGTATTCTACACTATACGTGGAGCTACGAGGAAACCCTCAGAAATTTTTCGCATATGTTAGGATGAAAATGGAGACCTTTGATTTCTTGGTGGAGCGCATTGGAGACCTCATAAGAAGATCGGACACGTATTGCCGCTTCTCCATTTCACCGGCGGAGCGTCTGATGGTGACTCTTCGGTAAGCCATATTTATTGGATCTGCTTGCTTCAGAGCACACTTGTCCTGGAATGTTGTTGCTGGTAGTTAGTATACGGCCATCTGACTCAGCTTTAACAATTGGAGATACTATAAAACTAAATATTTTTATAGTATCTCCAATTGTTATAGCTGAGTTCTGGTATGCAATGCTGTGATTTGAAACTCATTTTTGTTTTCTTTATTTTATTCACAGATTCCTGGCAACAGGAGAATCTCTTTCCTCACTCCATTTCCAGTACAGACTTGGGATTTCCACCATCTCTGGAATTGTGAAGCGCACATGCCATGCATTGTGGGACTCTCTAGTTGCGGAATTTCTACCACAGCCCACAACAGAGAGTTGGCTTGAAATTGCTGACAAGTTTGAACAAATATGTCAGTTTCCTAATTGCCTGGGCGCTGTGGACGGAAAACATATCCGGATTGTCAAGCCAGCAGGATCTGGATCCGAATATTTTAATTACAAAAAATATTTTTCAATTGTCCTAATGGCCATCGCTGACGCGGAGTACAAATTTATTGCTGTAGATATTGGGGCCTATGGCCGCTCCAATGACTCTCAAGTGATCAAACTGTCAGCAATGGGCCGTCAGCTGTATGGAAACCCCTTCCAGTTCCCACCCCCTAGACCGCTGCCTCAAACATCTGGCCCACCTATGCCTTTTGTTTGTGTAGGGGATGAAGCCTTCCAGCTGTCTGAACACCTGCTCAAACCGTACTCCAGCAGAGGATTGACACCAACAAAAAAAATTTTCAATTACCGCCTCGCAAGAGCCAGAAGAATGGTGGAGTGCGCTTTTGGGATTCTGACAGCCAAATGGCATGTTCTATTGACTGCGATCAACCTAAAGACTGAAACTGTGGACGAGATGATCAAATCTTGTGTGGTCCTGCACAATTTTGTTATCTGCAAGGAACAGATTTCCATTGAGGACCACTCTGAAGAAACCACCTTGCATGATTACCAGAACGTTACCAATAGAAGTTCTGTGACTGTGTGGCGCTTCCCACGGCTGTGGGGCGTCGGGACATGGCATAGCTTGCCTAGCTAGCCAATGCTCCCACGCCGCCAGTCCACGACGACGTGAGGCATGGGTCCCAGATGATAAGAGAATGTGGACCCACTGGACCACGGAGGGAGACCCAGGCATGCCCGGACTAGGGAAGGGCAGCGACCGGGATCCGTGGCAGCTGAGCATGTGGGCAAGGTGACGACCTGCAGGACTAGACAACACCGCACAACTTCAGGTAAGAAGAAACAAAGTTTACTTAAAGAAAAACAGTACATAAACAGAACATAAGACCGGGCTCCCGATTCCGCACATCAGAGAAGGGTACACGACTCAGGATCACAGACGAGTGCTGGAGGACATCACGGGTAGATGCAGTCCAGGGTTATCTGGCACGGGCATACTTGGATGGCCTCTCTCTCAGGCCTTAGGCGTAGCACAGGCTCAGCAGGAGAACATCAGACACCGACCTCAGACAGACTTCAGACGATGGCGGGGTCATCACGGGTTGATGAATTCCAGGATCATCTGGCACGGGCATACTAGTATGACCTCACTCTCAGGCCTCGGGCGTAGCACAGGCTCAGCAGGAGAACATCAGACACCGGCCCAGGACGAACGTCAGACGATGGCGGGGTCATCACGGGTTGATGAAGTCCAGGGTCATCTGGCACGGGCATACTAGGATGGCCTCTCTCTCAGGCCTCAGGCGTAGCACAGGCTCAGCAGGAGAACATCAGACACCGACCCAGGACAGACGTCATCACAGGGTAGACCAAGGAGGAACCGGCAGGACATCGGAACATCAGGAACACGGACTGGATCTCAGGGACACAGGAACACGGACAGGAAATCAGGAACACGGATTGGATCTCAGGGAATCAGGAACACAGACAGGAACACGGACTGGAACACAGGCATCGGACTCCGGACATCTGGCACCGATCGGCAGGCTCGGACATCAGGTAGCGATGGATAGGATCCGGACATCTGGAAGTGGTCATCGGACATCGGATATCAGGCAGTGGTCATCAGGGAGGACACGGACAGGAACATCAGGAACACGGATTGCATCTCAGGGAGTCAGGAACACGGACTGGAACATCAGGAACACGGACTGGAACACAGGCATCGGACTCCGGACATCTGGCACCGATCAGCAGGCTCCGGACATCTGGCAACAATTGGCAGGACCCGGACATCAGGCAGGGAGGATAGGATCCGGACATCTGGAAGTGGTCGTCGGACATCGGACATCAGGCCATGGTCATCAGGCATAGGATCCGGACATCTGGAAGTGGTCGTCGGACATCGGACATCAGGCCATGGTCATCAGGCATAGGATCCGGACATCTGACACCGATCAGCAGGCTCCGGACATCTGGCAACAATCGGCAGGACCCGGACATCAGGCAGGAAGGATAGGATCCGGACATCTGGCAGCGACCTGAAAAGGAACCCCAGCGGTCTGGTGCAAGCCCCGCCAGGCTCAACGGGAGCTGGCCGGGGATTGCACAGAAGCTGAGCAAAGAGTAAAAGAAACTCAGCACACACCGGACTCCTCCTTCCAAGATGAACTCAGGTTATATAGCAAGGATTCACAGTCACTGGCACAGGTTCTGGACACCGCAGGATTTCAGGAACATAACACAGAGGACACAGTTCAGACAGTCAGGTACAGGATGCGATCCAAGATCAGGGATTCAGGTAATTAGACACAGCAGGAACAGGCCTGGATATACAGCCTCCAGGAACGGCGATCTGGGTAATCAGCCCCCAGCATAGGCGGAAACACAAGACACAGTTCAGACATTCAGGTACAGGATGCGATCCAGGATCAGGGGTTCAGGTAATTAGACACAGCAGGAACAGGCCTGGATATACAGCCTCCAGGAACGGCGATCTGGGTAATCAGCCCCCAGCATAGGCGGAAACACAAGACACAGTTCAGACATTCAGGTATAGGATGCGATCCAGGATCAGGGGTTCAGGTAATTAGACACAGCAGGAACAGGCCTGGATATACAGCCTCCAGGAATGGCGATCTGGGTAATCAGCCCCCAGCATAGGCGGAAACACAAGACACAGTTCAGACATTCAGGTATAGGATGCGATCCAGGATCAGGGGTTCAGGTAATTAGACACAGCAGGAACAGGCCTGGATATACAGCCTCCAGGAACGGCGATCTGGGTAATCAGCCCCCAGCATAGGCGGAAACACAAGACACAGTTCAGACATTCAGGTACCGGGTTAGATCCAGGATCAGGGAACAAGACACAGCAGGAACAGGGAATCAGCTCTCCAGAGCTGATCAACTTCAGAGCAGGAGCTGAACACACAACCACATACGGCTAGGTTCAGGGATTCAGTGTGGATTCAATGTGAAGCTCTGGCCACGCCCACTAGGGCTGTGGAACTTTATATATGAGCTGCTTCACAGCGATAGGCTGGAGCAGTAATTCTAGTAAACACCCAATCCACATAAAATCAGGACAGGTGTGGGCCGCGCCCCCTATGCAGAGCCAGACAGCTCAACACAGAGGGAACCCAACAATGGCTGCTGCCACACACGTTAGTAAGTCATGCACCACTGCAGAGGACTTTGCAAGCTACGGACGGCTTTCACAGCAGGTCAGGAACCGCACATGCGGGCGGTCATGCAAAGCAGCGGAGCCACTCACGCAAGTACGGGTACGCAGCAGAGCCGGGAACTGAGCAGCATCCATATAGGTAACAGACAACAGTATCCCAGCTGGTTAGGGGGAAAGGAGCAAAAGGGTTAATGCAAAAAACATGCAGAGTAACGCTGGAAAACAAAGTACAGAATACCAGCGTTACAGTATCCCCCTCCTCAGAACCCCTCTTCTGAAGACCCAAGTAAAAAAAAATTCCCCAGAAAAATTCACTTGGGTTTGGCGGTAAGTCCCATAGTTCACAATATGGCAGCATAGTTAATAGCTCGAAAAGTCCGAACCGCTGACCAAGCGGGGAATCGAGCCATCTAGTCCACTTACCGTGTGGGGACCAAGTAGTCTAGTTCGCACATCAGGTGGAGCTTGGAGAAAGTCCTGCAGACCGCACATGCTCAGCGGAGTCCATGGCCAGAGCTTTCTGTGGCGCTTCCACGGCTGTGGGGCGTCGGGACATGGCATAGCTTGCCTAGCTAGCCAATGCTCCCACGCCGCCAGTCCACGACGACGTGAGGCATGGGTCCCAGATGATAAGAGAATGTGGACCCACTGGACCACGGAGGGAGACCCGGGCCTGCCCGGACTAGGGAAGGGCAGCGACCGGGATCCGTGGCAGCTGAGCATGTGGGCAAGGTGACGACCTGCAGGACTAGACAACACCGCACAACTTCAGGTAAGAAGAAACATAAAGTTTACTTAAAGAAAAACAGTACATAAACAGAACATAAGACCGGGCTCCCGATTCCGCACATCAGAGAAGGGTACACGACTCAGGATCACAGACGAGTGCTGGAGGACATCACGGGTAGATGCAGTCCAGGGTTATCTGGCACGGGCATACTTGGACGGCCTCTCTCTCAGGCCTTAGGCGTAGCACAGGCTCAGCAGGAGAACATCAGACACCGACCTCAGACGAACTTCAGACGATGGCGGGGTCATCACGGGTTGATGAAGTCCAGGATCATCTGGCACGGGCATACTAGTATGGCCTCCTCTCAGGCCTCGGGCGTAGCACAGGCTCAGCAGGAGAACATCAGACACCGGCCAGGACGAACGTCAGACGATGGCGGGGTCATCACGGGTTGATGAAGTCCAGGGTCATCTGCACGGGCATACTAGGATGGCCTCTCTCTCAGGCTCAGGCGTAGCACAGGCTCAGCAGGAGAACATCAGACACGACCAGGACAGACGTCATCACAGGGTAGACAAGGAGGAACGGCAGGACATCGGAACATCAGGAACACGGACTGGATCTCAGGGACACAGGAACACGGACAGGAAATCAGGAACACGGATTGGATCTCAGGGAATCAGGAACACAGACAGGAACACGGACTGGAACACAGGCATCGGACTCCGGACATCTGGCACCGATCGGCAGGCTCCGGACATCAGGTAGCGATGGATAGGATCCGGACATCTGGAAGTGGTCATCGGACATCGGATATCAGGCAGTGGTCATCAGGGAGGACACGGACAGGAACATCAGGAACACGGATTGGATCTCAGGGAGTCAGGAACACGGACTGGAACATCAGGAACACGGACTGGAACACAGGCATCGGACTCCGGACATCTGGCACCGATCAGCAGGCTCCGGACATCTGGCAACAATTGGCAGGACCCGGACATCAGGCAGGAAGGATAGGATCCGGACATCTGGAAGTGGTCGTCGGACATCGGACATCAGGCCATGGTCATCAGGCATAGGATCCGGACATCTGGAAGTGGTCGTCGGACATCGGACATCAGGCCATGGTCATCAGGCATAGGATCCGGACATCTGACACCGATCAGCAGGCTCCGGACATCTGGCAACAATCGGCAGGACCCGGACATCAGGCAGGAAGGATAGGATCCGGACATCTGGCAGCGACCTGAAAAGGAACCCAGCGGTCTGGTGCAAGCCCCGCCAGGCTCAACGGGAGCTGGCCGGGGATTGCACAGAAGCTGAGCAAAGAGTAAAAGAAACTCAGCACACACCGGACTCCTCCTTCCAAGATGAACTCAGGTTATATAGCAAGGATTCACAGTCACTGGCACAGGTTCTGGACACCGCAGGATTTCAGGAACATAACACAGAGGATACAGTTCAGACAGTCAGGTACAGGATGCGATCCAAGATCAGGGATTCAGGTAATTAGACACAGCAGGAACAGGCCTGGATATACAGCCTCCAGGAACGGCGATCTGGGTAATCAGCCCCCAGCATAGGCGGAAACACAAGACACAGTTCAGACATTCAGGTACAGGATGCGATCCAGGATCAGGGGTTCAGGTAATTAGACACAGCAGGAACAGGCCTGGATATACAGCCTCCAGGAACGGCGATCTGGGTAATCAGCCCCCAGCATAGGCGGAAACACAAGACACAGTTCAGACATTCAGGTATAGGATGCGATCCAGGATCAGGGGTTCAGGTAATTAGACACAGCAGGAACAGGCCTGGATATACAGCCTCCAGGAACGGCGATCTGGGTAATCAGCCCCAGCATAGGCGGAAACACAAGACACAGTTCAGACATTCAGGTACAGGATGCGATCCAGGATCAGGGGTTCAGGTAATTAGACACAGCAGGAACAGGCCTGGATATACAGCCTCCAGGAACGGCGATCTGGGTAATCAGCCCCCAGCATAGGCGGAAACACAAGACACAGTTCAGACATTCAGGTATAGGATGCGATCCAGGATCAGGGGTTCAGGTAATTAGACACAGCAGGAACAGGCCTGGATATACAGCCTCCAGGAACGGCGATCTGGGTAATCAGCCCCCAGCATAGGCGGAAACACAAGACACAGTTCAGACATTCAGGTATAGGATGCGATCCAGGATCAGGGGTTCAGGTAATTAGACACAGCAGGAACAGGCCTGGATATACAGCCTCCAGGAACGGCGATCTGGGTAATCAGCCCCCAGCATAGGCGGAAACACAAGACACAGTTCAGACATTCAGGTACCGGGTTAGATCCAGGATCAGGGAACAAGACACAGCAGGAACAGGGAATCAGCTCTCCAGAGCTGATCAACTTCAGAGCAGGAGCTGAACACACAACCACATACGGCTAGGTTCAGGGATTCAGTGTGGATTCAATGTGAAGCTCTGGCCACGCCCACTAGGGCTGTGGAACTTTATATATGAGCTGCTTCACAGCGATAGGCTGGAGCAGTAATTCTAGTAAACACCCAATCCTCATAAAATCAGGACAGGTGTGGGCCGCGCCCCCTATGCAGAGCCAGACAGCTCAACACAGAGGGAACCCAACAATGGCTGCTGCCACACACGTAGTAAGTCATGCACCACTGCAGAGGACTTTGCAAGCTACGGACGGCTTTCACAGCAGGTCAGGAACCGCACATGCGGGCGGTCATGCAAAGCAGCGGAGCCACTCACGCAAGTACGGGTACGCAGCAGAGCGGGAACTGAGCAGCATCCATATAGGTAACAGACAACAGTATCCCAGCTGGTTAGGGGGAAAGGAGCAAAAGGGTTAATGCAAAAAACATGCAGAGTAACGCTGGAAAACAAAGTACAGAATACCAGCGTTACAGTATCCCCCTCCTCAGAACCCCTCTTCTGAAGACCCAAGTAAAAAAAATTCCCCAGAAAAATTCACTTGGGTTTGGCGGTAAGTCCCATAGTTCACAATATGGCAGCATAGTTAATAGCTCGAAAAGTCCGAACCGCTGACCAAGCGGGGAATCGAGCCATCTAGTCCACTTACCGTGTGGGGACCAAGTAGTCTAGTTCGCACATCAGGTGGAGCTTGGAGAAAGTCCTGCAGACCGCACATGCTCAGCGGAGTCCATGGCCAGAGCTTTCTGTGGCGCTTCCCACGGCTGTGGGGCGTCGGGACATGGCATAGCTTGCCTAGCTAGCCAATGCTCCCACGCCGCCAGTCCACGACGACGTGAGGCATGGGTCCCAGATGATAAGAGAATGTGGACCCACTGGACCACGGAGGGAGACCGGGCCTGCCCGGACTAGGAAGGGCAGCGACCGGGATCCGTGGCAGCTGAGCATGTGGGCAAGGTGACGACCTGCAGGACTAGACAACACCGCACAACTTCAGGTAAGAAGAAACAAAGTTTACTTAAAGAAAACAGTACATAAACAGAACATAAGACCGGGCTCCCGATTCCGCACATCAGAGAAGGGTACACGACTCAGGATCACAGACGAGTGCTGGAGGACATCACGGGTAGATGCAGTCCAGGGCTATCTGGCACGGGCATACTTGGACGGCCTCTCTCTCAGGCCTTAGCGTGCACAGGCTAGCAGGAGAACATCAGACACCGACCTCAGACAGACAGAATACCAGCGTTACAGACTGTTTCCCGAATGAGAGACAAATTTGCAGAATACTTTATGTCACCTGAAGGAAGACTAGACTGGCAGGATGACAGAGTTTAATAAATTGCTCTGTGACCTTTGTACCTTGTGTACCCACAGTATACCTTTCCAAACCAAAGTTATCTACCTTGTTGTGGATTATGTACAATATTTTACCTTTTGGCCAAAGTTGTGTCCTAGTTGTGTATTACCCAAAGTATTTCACCTTTTAACCAAAGTTCTGTACCTTGTTGGGGATTACGTAACAAGGTACACAACTTTGGGTAAAAGGTGAAATACTTTGGCTAATACACAACCAGGGACACAACTTTGGCCAAAAGGTAACATTAATTTACCTTTTACCCAAAGTTATGTACCTGGTTTTGTATACCTAATAGATTTTACCTTTATTTTCCCTTAGAAATAAATGACAGACAACAATTTTAATCAACCAATTTTACATTTATTGTATGTAATAAAAATGTTTATTAACAGTTTTTTTTTTACTGTGAAATAAATGTTTCTTCACAATTTTTTTTTCAATTTTCCATTTTTTTTAATAAAAAATATTTTACCAAAATAAGTTTATTTTTTATTTACAATCACAAATTTGTGTAGTGTGGGGTGGAGATTCTGCTGGAGGGGCTGCGGGACACTTCGACATTGGGAGTGTGGAGAGCTGACTGGGATGGTGGTGGGGAAGGATCAGGTAGAAGAGGTGAATGGGTGGAAAAAGAAATGGAATGGGTGGAGATGTGGGAGGCAGAACAGGTGGGTGTTGGAGAGGAGGATTGGGCAGGGACTAGAGGAGCAGATGTGGTTGGGAACTGTTACGGGGAAGAATGTTGGTGTGGGGCAAGTTGCTGGAAGTGGGGAGGTTGCTGAAAGTGGGGAGGTTGCTGGTACTGGGGAGGCTGCTGGTACTGGGGAGGTTGCTGGTACTGGGGAGGCTGCTGGTACTGGGGAGGTTGCTGGTACTGGATAGGAGGGGAGTAGGGGCAGTGGCTAGAGGGGGGAAGGTGTGGGAGGAACTACTGGGGTGGGTGTAGGATGTTTGGAGGTAACCTGCGCTAGAGCAGCGTGGCAAGTATGCATTACATGCATCTGCTGGCTAGGAGATAGTGTATACATGCACTCGGCTACAGACCGGAAAAAACTGTGGTTTGGAGAACTTCTTGCTTCTGAATGTATGGTTTGCAGAAGTGTCTTTACCTCCAGAATGCTGGAGTTGAGCTGATTAAAGCCTGCGGTCATTTGCTCTGACAAGACTTTAAGACAGTTCAGGAAAGATGCATTAAGATGCAAGAATTCGGGCGCATAGCTCCTTTCCTGACCCCTCTACCGCTTCCGCCAGTAGCCACAGGTGTACTAGAGGTGGCAGCGGCAGAAGGGTGGGGTAAAGGGAAAGCTATCTCCTGACCAGTAGCCTCATGTAATGCACTCAGCCACGATGCTCCAGCGCTGGTGGAGGGGACAGAGGGCTCACGTGTCTGGGAAGGTGCAGATGGGCCGGGGAGGTCGAAGTGTCCCTCGGTGGCGGACTCCTGAGGGATCACTCCAGAAGGGTCCAACTCTGCAGGCTCCGAGTGCTGGTCACCGTTCTGTGGAATAAAGAGAAAAAAATACAATTAATATACAGATATTGAATGGCCTTGGCTGAAAAAAAAAAATTAGTTAGACATGTTAACATTTTTTTTTTACATGGGGTGTGTAATATTTACATTCTGGTGACCATTGTTGCCCGGAGGAACGACAGGGCTCGGGCGTACTTGTACTTGCTCCTGCATCCTCCAGATCCACTCGGTGCCCGCATCTCCTTGTTGAACTCCTTCTTGAAGCGATCCCTCACAGACCGCCACCGCTTCACAATTCTCTCCCCTGAAACGAGAAAACACAAATTGGTTAGTATACAACATCAGTGTTTCCCAAACACCAGTCCTCACAGCCCCCACGGGTCATGTTCTCAGGATTTCCATAGTGTTGCACAAAAGTAAATCCTGAAAACATGACCCGTGGGGGCCACGAGGACTGGAGTTTGGGAAACACTGCTTTACGTCCAGCAACCTGAACTGTATATACTTACACTCTTCAATCTGGGCCCGAGCATTGAGGTCCTCCCAGCGGTCCACGTATAGTGAGCAGATTTCCTCCCAGAGCCGACGGGTCACAATTAGATCAGCATGGCGGCGGTCCCCATGTTCCACAGTGGCTCCCTTTCTCTGACCAGATCGATGAGGAGGTCCACGTCGATCCCCCCCTCCTCACGTCAGAGTTGGGAGCACACTGTGAAGCCTGTTATAGAAAAAGAGAAAAAAAATGCATTCGTCTCCAAACTACCAAAGAAAAAAAAAATATGAAAAAAAAGTCAAACAAAAATTGTAAAAAAAAATAAAAAAATGTACAGTTATACTTACACGATGGAGACCGCCGCGTCGCTCACGCCGACGACCCTGGGAGGCACTGCGAGGACCTCTTGGCCGAGCACCAGATTCAGAAGACCTTAAAAAAAAACAAAAATTATGTGCTTGGATGTAGGCATATGTGTTGGGTGCAGTGTGATGTCTGTACTAAATTGTTTTTTATGTGTTGTGTGTAGTGTGATGTTGTGTTTCAGCGATGCATGCAGGAAACTTACGAATTGCGAGTCCACTCCGGGTATCTCTCCACCCCTTGTGTGGCTGCGGTTGGCACTATATAGGGCCTCTGTGGCTGGCACTTATCTCTATATGTGGGCTATGGTTGGCATTATATAGGGCCTCTGTGGCTGGCACTTATCTCTATATGTGGGCTGTGGTTGACACTATATAGGGCCTCTGTGACTGGCACTTATCTCTATGTGTGGGCTGCGATTGGCACTATATGGGCCTCTGTGGCTGGCACTTATCTCTATATGTGGGCTGTGGTTGGCACTACAGTCATGGCCAAAAGTTTTGAGAATGACACAAATATTATATTTTCACATGATCTGCTGCCCTCTGGTTTTTATGTGTATTTGACAGATGTTTTTATCACAGACAGAAATATAATTGCAAACATATGAGTAACAAAAGCTTATATTGACAGTTAGAATGAGTTAATGCAGCAAGTCAATATTTGCAGTGTTGACCCTTCTTCTTCAGGACCTCTGCAATTCTCCCTGGCATGCTCTCAATCAACTTCTGGACCAAATCCTGACTGATAGCAATCCATTCTTGCACAATCAATGCTTTCATTTTGTCAGAATTTTTAGGTTTTTGTTTGTCCACCCGTTTCTTGATGATTGACCACAAGTTCTCAATGGGATTAAGATCTGGGGAGTTTCCAGGCCATGGACCCAAAATCTCTATGTTTTGTTCCCTGAGCCATTTAGTTATCACCTTTGCTTTATGGCAAGGTGCTCCATCATGCTGGAAAAAGCATTATTGATCACCAAACTGCTCTTGGAGGGTTGGGAGAAGTTGCTCTTGGAGGACATTCTAGTACCATTCTTTATTCATGGCTGTGTTTTTAGGCAAGACTGTGAGAGAGCCGATTCCCTTGGCTGAGAAGCAACCCCACACATGAATGGTTTCAGGATGCTTAACAGTTGGCATGAGACAAGACTGGTGGTAGCGCTCACCTTGTCTTCTCCGAATGAGGCGTTTTCCTGATGTCCCAAACAATCGAAAAGGGGATTCATCAGAGAAAATAACTTTACCCCAGTCCTCAGCAGTCCACTGCCTGTACCTTTTGCAGAATATCAGTCTGTCCATGATGTTTTTTCTGGAGAGAAGTGGCTTCTTTGCTGCCCTCCTTGAGACCAGGTCTTGCTCCAAGAGTCTACGCCTCACAGTGCATGCAGATGCACTCACACCTGCCTGCTGCCATTCCTGAGCAAGCTCTGCACTGCTGGTAGCCCGATCCCGCAGCTGAAACACTTTTAAGAGACGTCCTGGCGCTTGCTGGTCTTTCTTAGGCACCCTGGAGCCTTTTTGGCAACAATGGAACCTCTCTCCTTGAAGTTCTTGATGATGCAATAGATTGTTGACTGAGGTGCAATCTTTCTAGCTGCGATACTCTTCCCTGTTAGGCCATTTTTGTGCATTGCAATGATGACTGCACGTGTTTCTTTAGAGATAACCATGGTTAACAGAAGAGAAACAATGATGCCAAGCACCAGCCTCCTTTTAAAGTGTCCAGTGGTGTCATTCTTACTTAATCATGACAGATTGATCTCCAGCCATGTCCTCATCAACACCCACACCTGTGTTAATGGAGCAATCACTGAAAAGAGGTTAGCTGGTCCTTTTAAGGCAGGGCTGCAATGATGTTGAAATGTGTTTTGGGGGATAAAGTTCATTTTCTAGCCAAATATTGACTTTGCAAGTAATTGCTGTTAAGCTGATCACTCTTTATAACATTCTGGAGTATATGCAAATTGCCATTAGAAAAAGTGAAGCAGTAGACTTTGTAAAAATTAATATTTGTGTCATTCTCAAAACTTTTGGCCATGACTGTATATAGGGCCTCTGTGGCTGGCACTTATCTCTATATGTGGGCTGTGGTTGGCACTATATAGGGCCTCTGTGACTGGCACTTATCTCTATGTGTGGGCTGCGGTTGGCACTATATAGGGCCTCTGTGGCTGGCACTTATCTCTATATGTGGGCTGTGGTTGGCATTATATAGGGCCTCTGTGGCTGGCACTTATCTCTATATGTGGGCTGTGGTTGGCATTATATAGGGCCTCTGTGGCTAGCACTTATCTCTATATGTAGGCTGTGGTTGGCACTATATAGGGCCTCTGTGGCTGGCACATATCTCTATATGTGGGCTATGGTTGGCATTATATAGGGCCTCTGTGGCTGGCACTTATCTCTATATGTGGGCTGTGGTTGGCACTATATAGGGCCTCTGTGACTGGCACTTATCTCTATATGTGGGCTGTGGTTGGCACTATATAGGGCCTCTGTGGCTGGCACTTATCTCTATATGTGGGCTGTGGTTGGCACTATATAGGACCTCTGTGGCTGGCACTTATCTCTATATGTGGGCTGTGGTTGGCACTATATAGGGCCTCTGTGGCTGGCACTTATCTCTATATGTGGGCTGTGGTTGGCACTATATAGGGCCTCTATGGCTGGCACTTATCTCTATATGTGGGCTATGGTTGGCATTATATAGGGCCTCTGTGGCTGGCACTTATCTCTATATGTGGGCTATGGTTGGCATTATATAGGGCCTCTGTGGCTGGCACTTATCTCTATATGTGGACTGCGGTTAGCACTATATAGGGCCTCTGTGGCTGGCACTTATCTCTATATGTGCGCTGTGGTTGGCATTATATAGGGCCTCTGTGGCTAGCACTTATCTCTATATGTGGGCTGTGGTTGGCACTATATAGGGCCTCTGTGGCTGGCACTTATCTCTATATGTGGGCTGTGGTTGGCACTATAAAGGACCTCTGTGGCTGGCACTTATCTCTATATGTGGGCTGTGGTTGGCACTATATAGGGCCTCTGTGGCTGGCACTTATCTCTATATGTGGGCTGTGGTTGGCACTATATAGGGCCTCTATGGCTGGCACTTATCTCTATATGTGGGCTATGGTTGGCATTATATAGGGCCTCTGTGGCTGGCACTTATCTCTATATGTGGGCTGCGGTTGGCACTATATAGGGCCTCTGTGGCTGGCACTTATCTCTATATGTGGGCTGTGGTTGGCACTATATAGGGCCTCTGTGGCTGGCACTTATCTCTATATGTGGGCTGCGGTTGGCACTATATAGGGCCTCTGTGGCTGGCACTTATCTCTATATGTGGGCTGTGGTTGTCACTATATAGGACCTCTGTGGCTGGCACTTATCTCTATATGTGGGCTGTGGTTGGCACTATATAGGACCTCTGTGGCTGGCACTTATCCTATATGTGGGCTGTGGTTGTCACTATATAGGACCTCTGTGGCTGGCACTTATCTCTATATGTGGGCTGTGGTTGGCACTATATAGGCTCTGTGGCTGGCACTTATCTCTATATGTGGGCTGTGGTTGGCACTATATAGGGCCTCTATGGCTGGCACTTATCTCTATATGTGGGCTATGGTTGGCATTATATAGGACCTCTGTGGCTGGCACTTATCTCTATATGTGGGCTGTGGTTGGCACTATATAGGGCCTCTGTGGCTGGCACTTATCTCTATATGTGGGCTGTGGTTGGCACTATATAGGGCCTCTATGGCTGGCACTTATCTCTATATGTGGGCTATGGTTGGCATTATATAGGGCCTCTGTGGCTGGCACTTATCTCTATATGTGGGCTGTGGTTGGCACTATATAGGGCCTCTATGGCTGGCACTTATCTCTATATGTGGGCTATGGTTGGCATTATATAGGGCCTCTGTGGCTGGCACTTATCTCTATATGTGGGCTGTGGTTGGCACTATATAGGGCCTCTGTGGCTGGCACTTATCTCTATATGTGGGCTGTGGTTGGCACTATATAGGGCCTCTGTGGCTGGCACTTATCTCTATATGTGGGCTGTGGTTGGCACTATATAGGACCTCTGTGGCTGGCACTTATCTCTATATGTGGGCTGTGGTTGGCACTATATAGGGCCTCTGTGGCTGGCACTTATCTCTATATGTGGGCTGCGGTTGGCACTATATAGGGCCTCTGTGGCTGGCACTTATCTCTATATGTGGGCTGTGGTTGGCACTATAAAGGACCTCTGTGGCTGGCACTTATCTCTATATGTGGGCTGCGGTTGGCACTATATAGGGCCTCTGTGGCTGGCACTTATCTCTATATGTGGGCTGTGGTTGGCACTATATAGGGCCTCTGTGGCTCGCACTTATCTCTATATGTGGGCTGTGGTTGGCACTATATAGGGCCTCTATGGCTGGCACTTATCTCTATATGTGGGCTATGGTTGGCATTATATAGGGCCTCTGTGGCTGGCACTTATCTCTATATGTGGGCTATGGTTCGCATTATATAGGGCCTCTGTGGCTGGCACTTATCTCTATATGTGGACTGCAGTTAGCACTATATAGGGCCTCTGTGGCTGGCACTTATCTCTATATGTGCGCTGTGGTTGGCATTATATAGGGCCTCTGTGGCTGGCACTTATCTCTATATGTGGGCTGTGGTTGGCACTATATAGGGCCTCTGTGGCTGGCACTTATCTCTATATGTGGGCTGTGGTTGGCATTATATAGGGCCTCTGTGGCTGGCACTTATCTCTATATGTGGGCTGTGGTTGGCACTATATAGGGCCTCTGTGGCTGGCACTTATCTCTATATGTGGGCTGCGGTTGGCACTATATAGGGCCTCTGTGGCTGGCACTTATCTCTATATGTGGGCTATGGTTGGCATTATATAGGGCCTCTGTGGCTGGCACTTATCTCTATATGTGGGCTGCGGTTGGCATATATAGGGCCTCTGTGGCTGGCACTTATCTCTATATGTGGACTGTGGTTGGCACTATATAGGGCCTCTGTGGCTGGCACTTATCTCTATATGTGGGCTTTGGTTGGCATTATATAGGGCCTCTGTGGCTGGCACTTATCTCTATATGTGGGCTGTGGTTGGCATTATATAAGGGCTCTGTAGCTAGCTCAATAAGGAGGCTCATTGGCTTGCACTATATGTGGTCTTTGTGTCTAATTCTATATGGGGACTCTGGCGTCCTCTATATGGGGCTGAATTGGTTAGCCCTATATGGGGTCTTTGCGGCTGACTTGTTGGTTATCCGTGGCTAGCGTATATGTGGACTTTGGGTAACACCACATGGCAGCTTTGAGGCTATGGCTATATAGCGTCTCTTGGCATTATTATGGCGGCACCGATTGTGGATGCAGTTTGTATGTGGCAAAGTCTGGAAGTAAGAGCCGACTAACAGACAAAGTAAGAATAAAATAAGTAGAAGTCAAAACGGAGAAAAGAAAAATATTGTGTTTTTACACGATGATTAAGTTTCTATGGCTGGAAATGCTGCCAGCACTTTGCAGATGGGGTCTCGGCCAAGAACCCAGCGGTCTCGCCTCTGATTAAGATTCTGACACGTGACACATGAGAGGCTGGGGCTCTGAGTTATGGATGCAGAATCCGCTCCTCACACCATACAATCTGGGTTCAGGCAGATGCCTCTGAGTAATCGGAACAGTTGCTTTTACAGGTTGTGTGAAGGACGTTTTCAGAGCAACATATGGGGGATTCTGCTGAAATCGCAACCACACAAAATCTGCAAGGCTCCTTTCAATTCTTCATATTTTCCTGACGAGCCCTGAATATGTTTTGTAGGAATTTGAATAATATTTTGTAATATGACATCGATTACTACCATTAATATTAGTGTATTTTATTGAATACTATGAGTATATTGTGCAAACTTTCTGCCCATGCTTTACTAGAAAGCTCAGATCTAAGTTTCTGGTGAGTGGCTGATAGATTCACTGTGCATCAGAGGTGAGCCAATCAGAGAAGGCAGAACATGCAGGGAGGAGGAGGGACGAGTAGCCAGAGCCAATAAGGTGACAGGAGGCGTGTCTTAGACTACCGGAAGCTCCCTGTAGGGACTGCAGCTAAGCTGTAGTCACAGATCCCAATGGAACATAATCAGGGAGCAAGGATTGGGAAAATGAAAAAGAGGTCTGCCATGAATCCCATATTACTGATTTAGATCATGAAAGTTCCCATATTTAAAACTGACAATCAGGGTGTCCTATTTATTTTCTTGTTGTCCACACAGTTCCCCTATGGGAAATGGAAATGTTTTTAAAAAATAAAATAAAGTTTTAAAATATAAAAAAATATTGCGTCCTGGCTCTTTCACGTAAATCAGAAAGAATATGTAAACACGCCACCATAGGATCTGGAGCAACTTTTTTTTGAACCTAGTCTCGTGCCGTTCCATCGTTATTTCTCCTAGAAATGTATGAATCAATTGACAGCTGGGCATTTTCATTACCTCTTGTCAGAGGGGCGTGTCCCTAAATACTCGGCACAGATTGGACAGCATCAGAGTGTTTAATGTCACACCTCCTGATCATGACACCTAGTTTTCAATGTATTGATTCATTTCCAGGAGGAAGAACAGAGGCATGGTATAGTGCAGAAATCTAATATAATCTATTTAAAAGGGAATACGAGCGTGTAGTAAAGCGGACGTCAGAAGTGGTGACTGGTCCTGTAATGATACCTAGTTTAGTATATTCTGTTTTAATGAAAATATGTCACTAGGTTTATGTTGATTCATCTTTAAAGCTAAATAAAACACCCGGATTCTAGCAGTTGGTCACTTACTGAGCTTTTGCTGTAGTTTTGATAAAATGTTGTTGTATTTGATGTATCTCTTTTATTTATATTGAACTGCTTCAGCTTTCTGCCTATGCACAGTGTAGGTAGATAGATGTCAATAAACGGCAGGACTGTGTTAGAGACGCCATCATTGAGAGGACGAGAAGATAAAATAGTGATTGTCAAAGCTACAGAAAGCAGCCCAGTAAGTGACACATCACTGGAGTTAGGGTCTCTGTCCCTAGTTTATGTTACCCTCAGATTAGGAAGTAAATACCTGATGACAGATTCCCTTTAATTACATGCACAGTCCAGGAAATCACTTCATGCGGTTTTCTTTAACACTGTTACTTCCTCGAAAAAGTCAATTAAACACCTTGTAAAAAATCCCTTTGGTCCCCTGATTCTGCCACCCTTTTCCATTTTGTGCTGCGTCGCTCCATTGAGGAGATATTCACATTTGTTGCTTTTGAAGAGCAGTATGTGAAATCTCTGCTTGCAGACCAACTGGGTGTTTCTTCAGAGTCTTCTCTGGGGGTGTCTGCCCTCACGCCTCCCTCCCAGATGCCACCAATCACAGCTCAGCAGCTGATTTAGCAGTCCATCAGTCTCAGATGTTGTGGAGCTGTAATTATAGCAACTGTGAGAAAGAGGTAAAGCGCAGGGAAGCTCAGGGATTTTCACAAGGTACCTAACTGAATTACTTTAAACAAGTTACAGGTCGTTTTAAAGTAATACACAGGTGATAAGTTTAATTTAATGCATTATTATAATATTTGTGTCAGTGGCCCACTTTCATAATGACATTACAAGATGTTGACATTAATGTTGATGTTGACATTGAAGAGAGTATCATGATGTAGGGGTAGAGACCCTGATTCCAGTGATGTGTCACTTACAGGGCTGCTTGCTGCAGTATTGATAAAATCCATGTCTTATCTGCTGTAGATCTACAAGTTTTCTAAATGCTGAGCTCTTTATAAGCTGTGCATAGGCAGGAAGCTACAAGTAAGTAGTGGGGGGCGGGTTTATACATAGCTCATCAATAAGGACTACATGTCAACAGGTTTACTAGACTTCTAATGATAATATAAAACAAAACTATAGTAGGCAGCCCAGTAAGTGTCATATTGCTGGAATCAGGGTCTCTGCCCCTACATCATGCTGCTCTTTGAATAACTGGCAAAACTTGGTGTCAGAACCCCTTTAAATAGTTTCACAGCAAAGAACCATCCACCTCCTATATTAGTCTTTTTGAAAAATTTGTTTTTAGCACAAATGGTGGAACTTATTTCAATAGGATTGGGACAAAACCAATAATCCGTTTCCTATAGAAGTAACTGATGACAGTATAGGTCGACTATTGATATTGATGAATCAACACACCTATCAGCATCAGTCTTTCAGTGCTATGTGACGCCAGACGAGATGACCATTAGTTTTTCTCATTGTGCCAGTGACACTTGATCTAAGCTCTTAAGTCTCATCCCCGAGGACATCAACAGGAAACGGAAAGCTATTAGAAGGTTGAGCAACACCTCTTTTTTTACAATGTCACCATGTCTCTGCTTTCAGAAGCAGGCATCAATGATCTTTTGTAAGACGTCTGTCTACTTACTTATTTATGGATTTTGTAAAAGTGAATCTGAACAGAGGTTATTTAAGGATAAGAAACTACTTAAAATGTAAGATAACTACAAGATCACATGATACACGCTGCGGACAAAAGTTTTGGGACATCGAGGCTTGGCGTTCAAGTGTGTAGTCACTCAATGTGACTGCAGACTTGTGAATCCTCACAGCGTGCACACTGCGCTCTGTCAGGATTCTCCGACACCGGTAGCTGGCAAGTGAGTGACCCCAAGTATGCGATTTGTATGTGGTTATGTACTGACTAGACGTGTGCGGCCACGCTCAATACAAGTGTATTAAGTGAGACTGGACAAGTCTAGTCAGAATGTGGCCGGAATTTGCCTGTGTGTGGTCACATGATGGCACTGGTGATTCCTGACAGTGCGTATTGCGCGCAATGTGAGGATTCACAAGTCTGCAGTCACAATAGGTTACGGCAGACTTGGGCCCCACGTCTGAACAATCCCTTTAAGTTTGAGAGTATTTACAAGACAAAGCTACAACTGCAATAGAACAGAAGAAATAAAGGAAAGTCCAAAATCCCTTAAATATGCAATCAGATCAAGTTCACAATCCTGTGGCCCACATCACTCAAACAAGTGATCACAGTCTGAACTGCACCTTCTAATAAGGATAGAAAGAGTCTCCAAAGATGAACAGCTCTGTTACAATAGTTGTTCACTAGTACTTGTAGTTCTCCAGAACAGTTTAACATAAGATCCCAATCTTTGATATTCCTAGGGATATAGTAAGCGTAATACCATACGTAAACCTCATGCTTGGATAATCAAGAGGATATTTATATTTATATACCGTACTCACGAACAATGAAAAAAAAATGATGACCCTTATATAGTGAAAATATGTGGCTTCAAAAATTCAACAAAAACTCATTGTGGGAACTTAGCCTAACACATCGCATCAAGACATGACACCTAATGAAGATTGCAAACTTTTAATTCTTCCCAGATTTTTCATCCAATACAGATTGAGCGACAATTTTCTTTATCTATACATCACCTGTGAGCTCCAATTTTCCTTATCTATACATCACCTGTGAGCCCAATTTTCCTTATCTATACATCACCTGTGAGCACTAGTTTTCCTTATCTTTACATCACCTGTGAGCCCAATTTTCCTTATCTATACATCACCTGTGAGCACTAGTTTTCCTTATCTATACATCACCTGTGAGCACTAGTTTCCTTATCTATACATCACCTGTGAGCACTAGTTTTCCTTATCTATACATCACCTGTGAGCACTAGTTTTCCTTATCTATACATCACCTGTGAGCGCCAATTTTCCTTATCTATACATCACCTGTGAGCGCCAATTTTCCTTATCTATACATCACCTGTGAGCACTAGTTTTCCTTATCTATACATCACCTGTGAGCACTAGTTTTCCTTATCTTTACATCACCTGTGAGCGCCAATTTTCCTTATCTATACATCACCTGTGAGCACTAGTTTTCCTTATCTATACATCACCTGTGAGCACTAGTTTTCCTTATCTATAAATCACCTGTGAGCACTAGTTTTCCTTATCCATACATCACCTGTGAGCACTAGTTTTCCTTATCATACTTTCACCTGTGAGCACTAGTTTTCCTTATCCATACATCACCTGTGAGCACTAGTTTTCCTTATCTATACATCACCTGTGAGCACTAATTTTCCTTATCTATACATCACCTGTGAGCACTAGTTTTCCTTATCTTTACATCACCTGTGAGCACTAGTTTTCCTTATCTATACATCACCTGTGAGCACTAGTTTTCCTTATCTATACATCACCTGTGAGACTAGTTTTCCTTATCTATACATCACCTGTGAGCACTAGTTTTCCTTATCTATACATCACCTGTGAGCACTAGTTTTCCTTACTATACATCACTGTGAGCAATTTCCTTATCTACATACTGTGAGCGCCAATTTTCCTTATCTATACATCACCTGTGAGCACTATTTTCCTTATCTATACATCACTGTGAGCACTAGTTTTCCTTATCTATACATCACTGTGAGCACTAGTTTTCCTTATCTATACATCACCTGTGAGCGCCATATTTTCCTTATCTATACATCACCTGTGAGCACTAGTTTTCCTTATCTATACATCACCTGTGAGCACTAGTTTTCCTTACTATACATCACCTGTGAGCGCCAATTTTCCTTATCTTTACATCACCTGTGAGCGCCAATTTTTCCTTATCTATACATCACCTGTGAGCACTAATTTTCCTTATCTATACATCACCTGTGAGCACTAGTTTTCCTTATCTATACATCACCTGTGAGCACTAGTTTTCCTTATCTATACATCACCTGTGAGCACTAGTTTTCCTTATCTATACATCACCTGTGAGCACTAGTTTTCCCTATCTATACATCACCTGTGAGCGAAATTTTCTTTATCTATACATCACCTGTGAGCGCTAATTTTTTCTATTAAATACCAGGTTAGTTCACAGATCAAAGTACTTTTTTTTTTTAATAAAATCCATCTCTGGATTAACGATTATAGCTGATCCTGTGATCTCCGTCATTCCCAGCATAGTCTTTAAAAAATCATTCAAGCACTTCTTCTTTGATGGCGAAGTATAACATGAACCATTAACCCTACTTTTGTATCTTTCCCGCCTATAAATGAGTCTGCGGTAATTTATTACATCTGAGCCTGAGTTTTCTAAATGACAGACGTGACTTGCAGTGAGTCACTTTCTGGCACTGGGCACTTGTTCTGTAATAACATATGGACCGGGGGTCATATATTTAAAGAGTTGTCATCATTTTATCTGCACCCGGGGAAGACGCTTTCATAATGTAGTCATGTTCTGGAATACTCACAGACCTATATGTCATAAGTACGCTATCACTGTACAGAAATAGTTTCTATAGGTCATCATCAGTCCTCTGATTGGCACCGGTGACAGGGTTTACTACACCTGCCATACCTGGCAGCCGAGGTGGAAACCTGTGATTTATCGCTCGTCACAGTCATGAAATAAGAAATGGTGCTGATCCAAGCGATGTTGAGCTAACAGATGCTGCGTTTGACGTGAAGTCAGACTGATTACTTGAGGTCTTGACAAATGATGAGTAAAATGTTCCCTGGGAATACACACTAATAAATTAAATCAACACGGCAGTATCGTTGTTTATTCTTCATTGACAGTGAGGAGCCCAGAAATAACCTGTACACTTGACGCCGGGGATGTAAAGTCATCTATCGGTAAAGGGACATGCAAATCATATACCTTCCTCTGTCAATATAAGGTGAGATAAGGACACTTTGTGCCATTGGAAAATCACATATTACTTAAATCAAGTTTTTATGCTTAAAGTTTTTTTGATAATTTTTTTTCCATTTTTCATATGATTTTGATAAAAAAAAATATAATGAAATCTTGCAATTTTCACACCGACCACTAGGCCTAATATTAGACTCCTATTTCCTGTTGAAAACATGGACTGACTCAGGACACTATGTGTTTGTATAGAAGTGTAAGGGAGGGGGAGGAGGTGAGCTGTGACATCACTGTTGTGTACGGTGGATCCTGTGTTATCGAATGCATATAGCGATGTTATCAGTTATTTTACACGAGGAGGAGGAAGTGAGCTGTGACATCATGAGACGGGGCAGTTGTAGAAATACAGGGGACGAGGAACATGGGCCCCTGAACTGCCCCTAAGGCTAAGGAAGGGCCCTGTCTCTCCTTAACTTGGGCGTACACTTGAAGGTAGTGAGGCCCAAGCCACCGACCTGTCCCTTTCTCCTGTTTAGCCCTGAGCTAAACCCACCAACCCCCTCCCCAGGAGGTGAGACAGGGAATAAAATAAAAACAACAAAAAAGGAAAGACAGACACCTAGGGGTTAAATAACTATACAATAAACAATTAGCTTGCTCTGCTGCAATGCACGAACATCAGAGAAAGGCACCAAATCAGGGAAACAGCAAAAGTATCACTGCGCTCATCAAGCTCCTGAGTTCAGCTTGGTTGGTCTCCAAAAGGTAGCAATATCACCAACCGTCAGCTGACACCTCAGGTGACCTTATAAAGGATGGTGGGAGTGGTCACCACCTTCCCCTGACAAGTCAGCAGCAATGTAATTACACCAGCGACCACCGGGAGAAAAGACTGACATTTACCCCGATGGCCTGAAAGGAAAAAGGTTTTAATAGGCAAAGAGAGATCTGCCACAGATCTAAAAGTGGACTGTGACACATCACCTCTTGTGTATGGTGGATCCTGTGATATCTACTGTATGTAGAGGTGTTATCTGTCATTGTCCAGGAGGGAGAGGAGGTGAGCTGTGACATCACCTATTGTTTATGGTGGATCCTGTGTTATCAAATGTATACAGTGGCATGTAAAAGTTTGGGCATCCCTGGTCAAAATGTATTTATTATTGTTCTATTATTGTGAAAAATTAAGCAACTTGAAGATGAAATGATCTCTAAAAGGGCTAAAGTTAAAGGTGTGTTCCCATCTCCAAGATCCTATCCCAATATGTAGTAGGTGAAATATTAAAATTAGCAAATACCTCCAATTAGAAATTTAGTATAGTTCTTCTGATTCGCTATGTCTCTTTCCTCATGTGCAGGCATTGAAGGTCTCTTGCAGTCAAGCGGGGGCTCTGATTTGCCTCTCTAGCAATCTTACTCTCAGCTCTCACTGAAATTTTGCTTGGTTTTCCAGACCTTATCTTGACCTCCACTGTTCCTGTTAACTGTCATTTCTTAATTATATTTCAAACTGAGGAAAGGGCAACTTGAAAACACTTTGCTATCTTTTTATAGCCTTCTCCTTCTTTGTGGCCCTCCACCTTTTTCATTTTCAGAATGCAAGGCAGCTGCTTAGAAGAACCAATGACTGTTGTTTTGGGGCACAAGGATAAATGTTATGTTTCGGTAGCTGAGGAGTGCAGGTAAAAAAGGAAATACACCAGAGCAGTTGGAATCTATGAGATTGCAGTACCCTGACTAACCACCACAACTAGAGGCAGCCCTGGAGCGTTCCTACGTTGGTGTAAGGTTCTATGTATATATTCCTGAAACTCAGTTTGTTCGTCAGCCATTTTACTTTCTGTCTTGCTGCAGCTATCTTGCCCTCAGTCAAAATGGAGTTTCCAGCTTGCATGTTCCCGCCCTGATTCTCTCCTTTGCTTCTTAAGCAGCCACAGCTGAGCAATCAGTGCTTCAGAATCTAGCCTGCAGTGAACCTGTGACTTGACTCCTGTAAGCCTTGGACCTTGTACTCCAGCTATTCCTACTGAGGAACTCTGAAGCACTTGTGGACTCTGAACCCTGCTCTTTGAAAGACCCACGTTTGCATGGACTTACGGTAACAGAGAAGAAGATCCTGAATCTGTATTGGAGAGTGATTGCTGAGCTTGGATTACTCTGGCCTGCTGTGTCTCCTGTTTCTGTGTCTGCAAACTGTGTGACTATTTCTGCCAACTTGTATGAAGTAATACAGGACTTTTCTATATCAAACCTGTGACTCCTGTGTTTTCATCGCACCCAAGCACAAGACGCTATATGAACTGTACTACATACATTACAAGATTCTGAAGCCAAAACGTTAGTGTCTGCTGGGTCTGGAAGGCTGTGTCTGCTGTACTGTGGATATCAGACGTCCGGTTGTACTTTCTGTGATGACAGTGGTTGTGACTTCTCACAACCATTCCAGGTGAGCAATTCCCTTAAGTTTTTTCTTTTTGCAGTGTTACCACAGGTAAACACTATTGTTTTTTTTTTCTCCTTTCTTTTCTCTTTTTTGTCTGCTGTAACTCTGGATATCAGATGTCTGGTTGAAACTTTCTGTGATGATAGTGGTTGTGACTTCTCACAACCATTCCAGGTGAGCAGTTCCCTTAATTTTTTTTTCTCTCTGCAGTGTTGCCACAGGTGAACACTATTGTTTTTTTTCTCTCCTCTTCTTCCAGTAATCCTGTCTTAAAAGATCTGGAAAATGGAGGCCCGCATAAAGGAACTTTGCAGAGTGACTGATAATATCCTTGCAGATTTGCAGAATATAAAGACCCGTTTTACAAATCTACAGGACCTCAATAATCACAATTTGCAAGTGGTTGGACAGACTACCCAGGATTTGCGAGCCAGGATTGAGGTTCTAGAGGGGCGAGTCCAGGCTCCTGCCGTAGCCCCGAGTGCTGGGATTCCCAAGTTGCCCCCTTTTCGTTTTGGCGGTGAACGTGAGAAATTCAGGGGATTTATTAATCAATGCAATCTTTTTTTTTCTGCACATGCTTCACAATTTCCCACTGAACGATCTAAGGTGCTTACTATAATTATGTTGCTTACCAACAAGGCTTTAATGTGGGCAAACCCTCTGATTGAGACTGAGGATGATTGTTTGAATCACCTTGATGATTTTATTTCAGCCATGGGCAGGTGTTTGATGACCCCAATCGAGGTGCAACAGCTGAAGCAGCCATGTTAGCTTTGCGCCAAGGTAAGCACTCGGTAGCTGAATATGCCTTGGATTTCAGGAGATGGGCCCTTGATACCACCTGGGACAGTTCCGCCAAAAAATCTATTTTTCGAAAGGGGTTATCTCCACTGATTAAGGATGAACTTGCTCGTGCCGACCCTCCCACTGCGTTAGGTGACTTTATTAACTACTGCATCCGTATTGATACTCGTCTGACTGAACGCAGGCAAGAGAGATGGTTCGAAAGCAATCGTACTAACCTTTTCCTACCTTCCTCTCCAGCTAAGGAACCTTTGAGTAGGATTACACGGGAACCTGAACCTGAACCCATGCAGGTAGACTCTTTACAACGACGGGTTAGTGATGCACGCAAGGAACATCGTTTTAAGGAGAATCTATGTTTCTATTGTGGTAAGTCAGGGCACTTCATTATAAACTGCCCCAGCCGTTCTCGTAAGACTACTGCAGCACTCATTCATTGTGAGTGTTGCGAGAGGGGATCTGTCAGGTCCGAGCCTCAGGCTCCAGAGAGATCTGCAGCAACAGATCTTGATTTCTCGGACTTAAACTCCGTTACCTCTGAGGACGTTGACTGTGTAAACGCTGCCATTTTTCAAGTTTCCTCAGCGGTGTCCCAGCTGAGTTGTAAGAAAAACAATTCTCATTGCTTTCTTTCCATCAAACTCTGGGTTGACTCAGCTTGGGTGTCTAGCTCTGCTATGATCGACTCAGGGGCAAGTGGAAATTTTATGGATGTCTCCTTTGCTCTGAAACAGGGAATACGTTCAGTGAAGAAGGCTACTCCAGTACAGATGGAAACTGTGGATGGCTCCCTGCTGACCTCTGGACCAGTGGATCAGGAAACAGAGCCTTTGAGGGTTCTTATGGGTAAAGATCATCAAGAGAAACTGTCCTTTATGCTTATCTCTTCTCCCCACTTTCCCATTATTCTAGGGCTACCATGGCTGCAGGCTCAGAATCCTACCATTAACTGGGAGACCAAGGAATTACACTTTCCAGAGAAACAGATGAGTCCAAAAGTTTCAGCTTGCTCTGTTCCTAAAGGAATCATGTCAGTCCCTGAACTACCAGCTGTATACCAGGACTATGTGGATTTATGTGACAAGAAGAACGCTGACCAGCTTCCTCCTCACCGTCCATATGATTGTCCAATTGAATTATTGCCTGGAGCAGAGATACCTTTTGGTAAGATCTACCCCCTGGCGGGGCCCGAGCTAAAGGCTTTAAAGGATTACATAGATGAAAATCTAGCCAAGGGCTTCATACGCCCCTCTTCATCTCCTGCAGGTGCACCCATCTTCTTTGTAAAGAAGAAAGATGGATCTCTGAGACCATGCGTAGACTATAGGGAACTCAATAAGGTTACTATTAGAAACCGTTATCCATTGCCTTTAATCCCTGAGTTATTGGAGAGAGTGCGACATGCCAAAATTTTTTCTAAACTAGATCTTCGTGGGGCCTATAACTTAGTCCGTATTAGACCTGGGGATGAATGGAAGACTGCATTCAGGTCACGCTATGGACACTTTGAATATCTAGTTATGCCTTTTGGTCTGAGTACCGCCCCAGCCACTTTCCAACACTTGGTGAATGACATCTTCAGGGATCTCCTAGATACATTCGTGGTAATTTATTTGGATGATATTCTAATTTTTTCTAACTCCACAGAGGAACATCATGGACATGTGAGAATGGTCTTGGAACGTCTAAGACAAAATCATCTTTACATCAAACTTGAAAAGTGTGAATTCCATAGGACCGAAATTCAATTTCTGGGGTATGTACTGTCTACACAAGGAATTAGTATGGATGGAAGCAAAACCCAAGCCATCAAGGATTGGCCAAGTCCTAGAAATGTGAAGGAGGTACAGCGCTTCATCGGGTTTGCCAACTTCTATAGACGTTTCATTAGAAATTTCTCTGAGGTAGTGTCACCTATCACTCAACTTACCCGGAAAGAGTCTAGGTTTTCCTGGACTCCCCAAGCCCAGGAAGCATTTTCCCGTCTAAAAGATAAATTTACCACTGCACCTATCCTAGTACATCCCAACCCCGAGCTTGCCTTCATAATAGAGGTGGATGCTTCAGACTGTGCCGTTGGAGCTATACTCTCTCAGAGAACAGGTGAGAAGAATGTCTTGCATCCCTGTGCCTTCTTTTCCCAGCAGTTGTCTTCGGCTGAGAGGAACTACGATGTGGGCAATAGAGAGTTGTTGGCCATTATTGCCGCCTTCAAAGAATGGAGACACCTTCTTCAGGGAGCTGCACAGCAAATAGTCGTCCTGACAGACCATCGTAACCTTGAGTTTATCAGGTCGGCTAAGTGCCTGACTCCTCGCCAGGCTCGCTGGAATCTTTTCTTAAACCAATTTAATTTTATCATCTCTTATAGACCAGGATCGCGCAATGGAAAGGCTGATGCACTCTCTAGGATTTACTCAGCAGAGACACGTCCAATTACTCCTCCTAAGACTATTCTTCCTGACTCTAGATTCCTAGGAGTAATTCATAATCAAGACCTACTTAAGGACATCAAGGAAGCATACCATGCGGATTCCTTTTTGGCACAACCCCCAAGGGACGTAAGTCTTGTCTTTAAGAATGGTGTGTGGATTCAGGGACAACGTCTGTATATTCCTGAAACAGTCAGATTAAGAGTATTGCAACTCATTCACGATTCCAAGATAGCTGGGCATAGAGGAATTCTAAAGACACAGGAATTTCTTTCTCGTTTCTTTTGGTGGCCCACTTGCAGGAAGGATGTTTTGAATTATGTCACTTCATGTGAGGTCTGTGCAAGATGCAAAACACCTCGCTTCTCACCAACTGGTCTGTTACAGCCTCTTCCCACCCCGTCCCGCCCGTGGGGATCCATTTCTATGGACTTCATTGTGGAGTTACCAACCTCTCAGGGGAAGAACACCATTCTAGTGGTGGTTGACCGTCTAACAAAGGCAGCTCATTTTATCCCTTGTGTCGGCTTACCCACTGCAAAACAGACATCAGATTTGATGATTAAAGATGTGTTTCGCTTACATGGAGTACCGGATGAGGTTATTTCGGATCGAGGGGTGCAATTCACTTCTAGGTTTTGGCAAAATTTCTGTGCAGCATTGGACATTAAAGTAAACCTTTCTTCTGCTTTTCATCCCCAGACTAATGGACAGACCGAACGAACCAATCAAACCCTGGAGCAGTATCTCCGCTGCTTTATCTGCCACCTACAGGATGATTGGGTGGATCTACTTCCATTAGCTGAGTTCTCGTATAACAACTCTCAGAGTGCCTCCACTAAACAGTCTCCTTTTTACTCTAATCTAGGTTATCATCCTAACATTCTACCACGATTTCCCATAGAAACGCCTTTACCAGCAGTGGCTGAAAGAATCACGTCTTTACAGAAGAATATGGATCTTCTAAAGGAAAATCTGGAATCGGCTC
Organism: Oophaga sylvatica; assembly: GCA_033576555.1. Classification (NCBI taxonomy): domain Eukaryota; kingdom Metazoa; phylum Chordata; class Amphibia; order Anura; family Dendrobatidae; genus Oophaga; species Oophaga sylvatica. The sequence goes on from JARQOD010000007.1 coordinate 124,113,505, forward strand.
AAGAAAGGTACAAGAAAGCAGCAGATAAATTTCGTAAACCTGCACCAGCTTTCAAGGTAGGAGACTTGGTCTGGCTGTCAACCAGAAATCTTAAGTTAAGGATTCCATCGTCTAAGTTGGGACATAAGTACATTGGACCCTATAAAATCAGTAAAATTATAAGTGCCGTTGCTTGTCGTCTTCAACTGCCCAGAACTATGAGAATCCACCCTGTCTTTCATGTATCCCTACTAAAGGCTGCGACACCCAATACGTTTCCTGGACGTTCCTCTCCTTGCCCTAACCCAGTGCTAGTCGATGGTCAGGAAGAATTTGTGGTGGAAAGGATTTTAGATTCCAGGTTGTATAGAAATCAGTTACAATATCTGATTAAATGGCAGGGCTACCCAGTGGAGGACAACTCATGGGAATCGGTCAATAACGTTAATGCTCCTCGCTTGCTCCGTCAGTTTCATCAGAGGTACCCACACAAGCCTGGTCTGAGGTCATCCGGAGGTTGTCCTTAAGGGGGGAGTAATGTAAGGTTCTATGTATATATTCCTGAAACTCAGTTTGTTCGTCAGCCATTTTACTTTCTGTCTTGCTGCAGCTATCTTGCCCTCAGTCAAAATGGAGTTTCCAGCTTGCATGTTCCCGCCCTGATTCTCTCCTTTGCTTCTTAAGCAGCCACAGCTGAGCAATCAGTGCTTCAGAATCTAGCCTGCAGTGAACCTGTGACTTGACTCCTGTAAGCCTTGGACCTTGTACTCCAGCTATTCCTACTGAGGAACTCTGAAGCACTTGTGGACTCTGAACCCTGCTCTTTGAAAGACCCACGTTTGCATGGACTTACGGTAACAGAGAAGAAGATCCTGAATCTGTATTGGAGAGTGATTGCTGAGCTTGGATTACTCTGGCCTGCTGTGTCTCCTGTTTCTGTGTCTGCAAACTGTGTGACTATTTCTGCCAACTTGTATGAAGTAATACAGGACTTTTCTATATCAAACCTGTGACTCCTGTGTTTTCATCGCACCCAAGCACAAGACGCTATATGAACTGTACTACATACATTACAGTTGGTCCTAGACGCCTCGTCACAGCCTGAGAAACTAACTACACCTAAAGATAGAAAGAGGAAAGCTATCTGCCCCGGAGCAGATCCCAAAGAACAGAAAGCCCCCAAACATGTAATGGCGGTTTGACAAGAAGAAATACTGACACAGACAGAAAATAGTATGAGCAAACGTTGGGGCCCAAACTACCTAAATAGAAAAGGATAGGAAGGGCACTTACTGCAATCCCAAAAAACCCTGAAGAGCACCAACTCTACTAATTTCAAAAACACCTGAGATCACACGACCTCTACCACCTAAATTAGTTCTCTGGTGTAACAAAATCAAAACAGCAGCCACTGAAAAAACTGGAAAAAGCAAATGTACAAACATCAGTGGCTGAACTAAACTGAGAGGGCAAAAGCCCCCGAAGGGGACCCTGAAGGCCCCCACAGAAGTGCAGGACAAAATGCAAAAATCAAGCACAAAAACAAAAAGAAGAAAATGTCTTATCTGTTAGCAGGAGATGCAGACACGACACAGCAGGCTACAAAGGAGACAGGAATCAAGGATTGAGACCAGAACAATTGATCACCGGCAACCCTGATGGGAAGGCGAGTCCCTTATAAAGACCAGTCAGTAACACCTGATTCCCAATCCTCACAATCTTCACTGGACAGTCCAGTACCGCTTGTAACCACCAGAGGGAGCCTCTGCTCAGAACTCATTTCAAGTCCATTCACAACAGTACCCCCCCTTGAGGAGGGGTCACCGAACCCTCACTTGAGCAACCAGGTCGGTCAGGATGAGTTCTATGATACGCACGGATGAGTCTCCTAGCATGGATGTCCGAAGCAAACACCCAAGAATTGTCTTCCTGACCATAACCTCTCCACTTAACCAAATACTGGAGTTTCCGTCTAGAAAAACGAGAATTCAAAATTTTCTCAACCTCAAACTCCATATTGCCCTCAACCAGAACAGGGTCAGGAGGCAAAGCAGTAGGAACCACTGGCTCAACAAACCTCTTCAACAAGGATTTGTGAAACACATTATGGATCTTAAATGTCCCTGGAAAAGCAAACGAAAAGAAACAGGATTAAGAATCTCCATGATCTTATAAGGTCCAATGAACCTAGGCTTAAATTTAGGAGATGCCACTCTCATAGGAATATTTTTTGAGGACAACCAGACCAAGTCCCCCACTTTAAACCGAGGACCATCAGTCCTATGCCGGTTAGCAAACCGCTGGGCCCTCTCCTGAGAGAGGGACAACCTCTCCACTACCTGGTCCCAAATCTGTTGCATACGCTCCACAACAGAGTCAACACCTGGACAGACAGAAGCCTCCGTCTGTCCTGAAGAAAATCGAGGGTGAAACCCAGAATTACAGAAAAATGGAGACATCAAAGTGGCAGAGTTAGCCCTATTATTAAGAGCAAACTCAGCCAAAGGCAAAAAAGAGACCCAGTCATCCTGATCAGCAGACACAAAGCATCTTAGATAAGTCTCCAATGTCTGATTTGTTCTCTCAGTTTGACCATTGGTCTGAGGATGAAACGCCGAGGAGAAAGACAATTGAACACCAAGTTTAGAACAAAAGGTCCTCCAAAATCTGGAAACAAACTGGACTCCTCTGTCAGACACAATGTTCTCAGGAATGCCGTGTAAACGAACCACGTGCTGAAGGAACAAAGGTACCAATTCAGAGGAGGAAGGCAACTTAGGTAATGGCACAAGATGTATCATCTTGGAAAACCTATCACAAATCACCCAGATGACGGTCATTCTCTGAGAAACAGGGAGGTCGGAAATGAAATCCATAGAGATATGGGTCCATGGTCTCTTGGGCACAGGCAATGGCATCAACAAACCACTAGAGCGGGAGCAAGGCTTAGAGCGAGAGCAAGTCCCGCAAGACTGCACAAATTCCCTGACATCACGAGACAAGGTAGGCCACCAAAAGGACCGACTAACCAAGTCTCTGGTACCAAAAATTCCGGGATGACCGGCCAACGCGGAACAATGAATCTCAGACATCACACTCTTTTTCCAGTGGTCCGGGACAAACAATTTCCCAACAGGGCAGCGCTCGGGCCTATCCTCCTGACACCCCTCCAGAGCCAGTCTCAAATTGGGCGAGATGGCGGAAAGAACTACACCTTCTTTCAAAATAACAGAAGGATCAGATAACTCAGGAAGTCCGCAAGGAAACTCCTTGAAAGGGCATCCGCCTTAACATTCTTAGTGCCAGGAAGAAAGGAAACCACAAAATTAAAACGTGTGAAAAACAAGGCCCACCTGGCCTGTCTAGGGTTAAGTCGCTTGGCAGATTCCAGATAAACCAGATTCTTATGGTCAGTAAGGACCACCACCTGATGTTTGGCTCCCTCCAGCCAATGTCTCCACTCTTCAAAAGCCCACTTCATGGCCAATAACTCCCGATTACCCATGTCATAATTACGTTCAGTAGGAGAAAATTTTCGAGAGAAAAAGGCACAAGGGTTACTTTTAGAGGTCTCTGGATCTCTTTGGGACAAAACGGCACCTGCCCCAATTTCAGAGGCATCAACCTCCACCTGAAATGGCAGAGAAACATCAGGCTGCCGTAGAACAGGTGCAGAAATGAATCTCTGCTTAAGTTCCTGAAATGCAGAGACTGCCTCAGGAGGCCAATTCACCACATCAGAACCCTTTTTGGTCAAATCAGTTAATGGTTTAACAATAACCGAGAAATTACCAATAAATTTACGATAAAAATTGGCAAAACCAAAAATCTTTGAAGAGCCTTTAATGAAGTAGGTTGGACCCAATCACAGATGGCCTGAACCTTGACCGGGTCCATTTCAATAACAGATGGGGACAAAATGAATCCCAAAAATGAGATCCTCTGTACGCCAAAAAGACACTTTGATCCCTTCACATACAGAGCATTCTCTCTCAAAATCTGGAATACAGTTCGAACATGTTTCACATGAGAGTCCCAGTCATTGGAAAAAATCAAGATATCATCCAAATAAACAATCAGAAATTTATCCACAAAATCCCTGAAAATGTCATTCATGAAGGACTGGAAGACAGAAGGAGCATTAGTGAGCCCAAAGGGCATCACAAGGTACTCAAAATGCCCCTCAGGGGTGTTGAATGCCGTCTTCCATTCATCCCCGTGCTTAATGCGAATAAGGTTATATGCCCCCCTGAGGTCAAGCTTGGCAAACCAAGTAGCGTTTTTCACCCTGGAAAACAGGTCAGAAATCAAGGGTAACGGGTATTGATATTTCACAGTAATATTGTTCAAAAGACGATAATCAATACACGGCCTTAATGAACCATCTTTTTGGCCACAAAGAAAAAACCGGCACCTAAGGGTGAAGAGGATGGTCTGATATGACCTTTCTCCAATGACTCCTTGATATAAGACCGCATAGCGTCATGTTCAGGTACAGACAAGTTAAAAAGGCGACCTTTAGGGAATTTACTACCAGGCACTAATTCAATAGCGCAGTCATAGCTCCTATGGGGAGGCAAGGATGCAGATTTACTTTCGCTAAACACATCAGAAAAATCAATCAAAAAGTCAGGAACATCCTGAGCCTGGGGGGAGGCAGAAAAAACAGGAGTGTCGGCATCAACACATTGGCAGCCCCAACTGGTCACAGACACAGATTTCCAATCCAAAACAGGATTATGAGACTGTAACCAAGGGAAACCCAGCACGATAATGTCATGCAGATTATACAGAACCAAAAATTTGCAGCTCTCCTGATGATCAGGTTCAACCCTCATTATCACCTGAGTAGAGAACTGAGGTTTATTCTCAGCCAAAGGGGTAGAATCGATCCCCAGTAGGGGAATAGACTTCTGTAGGGGTATCAAGGGAAACCCACAATGTTTAGTAAAATCAAAATCCATCAGGTTAATAGCTGCTCCAGAATCAATGAAAGCCTGAGCAGAAAATGAGGACAGAGAGCATATCAGAGTAACAGTTAATAAAAACTTAGTCTGAACACTACCCAAGACAACTGAGCGTGCAAAACGTCTTCCCCGCTTAGGGCAGACTGAAATAGCATGAGAGGCATCACCACAGTAGAAACATAACCCCTTGCGCTTTCGAAACTCATGACGCTGTGTCCCAGAAACCACTCTATCACACTGCATGGATTCAGAAGCAGGTTCACAAGGCAACACTATTCCACGCATACTTCTCCGCTCACGCAAACGTCTGTCAATTTGAATCGCTAATGACATAGAATCATTGAGACCAGAGGGGACAGGGAATCCCACCATAACATCCTTTACATTATCTGACAGACCCTTCCGAAAAAGGGCTGCCAAAGCATCGTCATTCCATTTGGTCAGGACTGCCCACCTACGGAATCTCTGACAGTATAACTCAGCGTCATCAAGCCCCTGATTTAATGCCAACAAGGCTTTTTCAGCTTGATCAGTGACATTAGGCTCATCGTACAATAACCCCAAAGCCTGAAAAAATGCATCAACATCACTCAAAACAGGATCCCCAGGTGTCAGGGAAAAAGCCCAATCCTGAGGATCGCCGCGCAGGAGAGAGATGACAATTTGAACCTGCTGCGCTGCGTTCCCTGAGGACTTAGATTTTAAGGCAAAAAACAATTTACAATTATTTTTGAAATTCAGAAACTTGGCTCGATCCCCCAAAAACAAATCTGGCATGGGAATCCTAGGTTCCACAACAGGCAACCTAGCAAGATAGGTAGCAATACTCCGAACCTCAGTGGCAAGCTGATCCACACGGCCAGACAACTGTGCAAACTCCATTGAGAGAAAAAATCCTCCCCAGCACCCAGAGATACAGAGGGAAAAAAAAAAATGCAACAAACAGAAAAATATCTCTGACAACTCTGACAACCTTTTTTCTTTCACAATATTTTTTCCCTTCTGTGAGTACCATTCAATTTTATTTGGGCCGGTGATACTGTTATGTTTCGGTAGCTGAGGAGTGCAGGTAAAAAAGGAAATACACCAGAGCAGTTGGAATCTATGAGATTGCAGTACCCTGACTAACCACCACAACTAGAGGCAGCCGTGGAGCGTTCCTACGTTGGTCCTAGACGCCTCGTCACAGCCTGAGAAACTAACTACACCTAAAGATAGAAAGAGGAAAGCTATCTGCCCCGGAGCAGATCCCCAAAGAACATAGAAAGCCCCCAAACATGTAATGGCGGTTAGACAAGAAGAAATACTGACACAGACAGAAAATAGTATGAGCAAACGTTGGGGCCCAAACTACCTAAATAGAAAAGGATAGGAAGGGCACTTACTGCAATCCCAAAAAACCCTGAAAAGCACCAACTCTACTAATTTCAAAAACACCTGAGATCACACGACCTCTACCACCTACATTAGTTCTCTGGTGTAACAAAATCAAAACAGCAGCCACTGAAAAAACTGGAAAAAGCAAATGTGCAAACATCAGTGGCTGAACTAAACTGAGAGGGCAAAAGCCCCCGAAGGGGACCCTGAAGGCCCCCACAGAAGTGCAGGACAAAATGCAAAAATCAAGCACAAAAACAAAAAGAAGAAAATGTCTTATCTGTTAGCAGGAGATGCAGACACGACACAGCAGGCTACAAAGGAAACAGGAATCAAGGATTGAGACCAGAACAATCGATCACCGGCAACCCTGATGGGAAGGCGAGTCCCTTATATAAGACCAGTCAGTAACACCTGATTCCCAATCCTCACAATCTTCACTGGACAGTCCAGTACCGCTTGCAACCACCAGAGGGAGCCTCTGATCAGAACTCATTTCAAGTCCATTCACAACAGATAAAGGTTTTTTTTAAAAAGCTGGGAAATTTGCTTTACTCGGACTTTCCGAATGATGATAGTGAACAAGGCATAACCCTAACAGGCTTCTTAAAGTCTGAGACCTTGGTCAAAGTTATCTGAGCCCAAACTTTTGCTTCGGCCCATTTTCCTTTTTGTAATTTTTAAAATGTAAAATTTGAAAATACATATATTTTTTTCACCTAAAACACAAAGAAAATGTGTCACCTTTAACTTTAGCCCTTTTAGAGATCATTTCATCTTCAACTTGCTTAACTGTTCACAATACCAGTAGTTTTGACCAGGAGTGCCCAAACGTTTACATGTCCCTGTATAAAGGTGCAATCGGTCATTAAACAGAGGAGGAGAAGGTAAGCTGTGACATCACCTATTGTGAATGGTCGATCCTGTCTTATCTACAGTCATAGCCAAAAGTTTTGAGATTGACACAAGTTTTGATTTTCACTGTGTTTGCTGCATCAATGTTTAATGGTAGTCCCATAATTCATATTATTTGATAATCGCACTTATCAGATCTTAATGATTCCATTTTAAAGGACTTGATCTGTTTAGTTAAATTTAATTATGTTCCATACTGCCATTCATTTACTGTTTTTTCAATGTCTCAATCTACATATTCATTAAATTCAAGGGAAAAGGGACGACAAACTGGCACCCTCCCCCTGGCAAGTACAGAGAGACTCCACACCAGCGCGAATGACCCAAAAAACTGTGAATTGTTAACCATTTTAATCCATTTCCTTGCAGAGCCCCTCATTAGCAGACTGCAGATTTCTGTCTTTTCTGTGCTCAATATGGGCCACTGCTGACAGCCATATTCAGGACTGTATGAAAGACAAATCTTAACAGCTTGACGTTTTGGCTCTGGTAAAGAAAAAGAGTGAAAGGGAAAGAAATATTCATGTAACTTGTCTTAAAAAGAAATGAATGAACTGAGAAACACATAATTATCACTCGGTAAATGGCCTAGGAGACATCTTTCACTTATTTTGAATGAAGAAATATGTCAAATTTTGAAGGAAATGCTGAGTAATATTAAGAAAAATAGCAATATGAATAATACCCCTTTTTTTATTTTACTGATCACTAATAGTGTGCCTACATCTATGAAGAAACTATAAAGTGTTTGAACAAGCGCTATATTTAACACATACACGACAAGATTGGTGCTGGACTTCAAGTTTGTCCATACCTCTGTGTTACTCACCTGTCCCAGTGCTCCCTTCACTCCAGTCTGCTGAACTCTGTTGTGCTCCACATCGGGCTTTGCAGATGGCCCAGCATGATCCCATATGATCATCCGCCTATATAAGGCTCACCAAGACACACACCTGTGTCTTGGTATTAAATCTCTTGTTTGTCGGTGCACCACATGTTCCGTGTCTCCTAGAGCTTCCTCTATATGTCCGCTTGCCGTTACCAGGACATCTCCTGTCCACTTGCGGCTTCCAGGACTTCTGCTACATGACCACCTGCAGCTTCCAGAATGTCTTCTGTCCTATTGCAGCTTCCAGGACTTTGCTTCCAGGACCTTCTGAATACTTTTACTTTGCTTCTTCTACATGTCCACCTGCAGCTTCCAGGACATCTCCTGTCCTATTGCAGCTTCCAGGACTTTTACTATGTGTCCACCTGCAGCTTCCAGGGCATCTCTTGTCTGCTTGCGGCTTCCAGGACTTCATTAAGATTTTTGTTGGGGGGGTTTGTGTGAAATTATGTCCAATTTGCCTTCTTTTCTTTGTTTTTTTTGTGTTGTTGTGTTGTTTCAATACATACAAAGGAAATAAACATGTGTGTAACAAAACATGTTGTGGAATTGCTACTCAGGTGCATCATGAGGCAACACAGGAAGCATTTCTATTTAAATGTCCATGCTGGTTTATTGGTGCTTCATAAACCAGCAACAAGTAAATGAAAAATAAGCAGTCTTTCAGTGCAGGCAAAATAAATAGTTCTTGACAAAGTCTCTTTAGAGCCAGCTCTAGTCACACATGTGAAACACACCCAGATGTGGATATGTGGGCAGCCAGACATGTCCATTTCTCAAGCTGCCCATAAAACCTGGCCCAGATGCACCAAACAAGCCTCTTAGTACTATGTGCACTAGAGCACTACTCCAGCTTTACATCAAAGATGTCAACCACCTCTATGATACATCTCTCCCATCAACTATGTGCCTGGTATCCACCTTACATACCTCTGCTCTCCACCTAAAGCCATGGGGCTTGGCACCTTCTACTATTAGACACACTACCCCACTCTTAATGAATCAGTCCCACTGTTTCTAACTCAAATAATGGGTACAACATTTCCCCAATCCAAAGTGGCTACAAACTTATAGTCAACTACTAATGAAATGTAGACATTATATAAGTTAGGTTTAGTTCCCTTTTGAGTCCACTGATGGACAACCTCCATCAATAGTAATTATGTTTTTAACCCATTATTAAGGGTTTGTTTTTTTCAGCTGTGACGTGGCATTACGCTTAAAGAAACTTGTTATTCATTTTTGATGTGTCGTCTGCGGTAATATCAAAGACATCTGTGGTGAAAAAAATAACTTACATAACTTTTAAATTTCGAGTTAATTGCAATCATAGGTCTGAACATCTCATCTACCAATATATCAAATAGTCATTAGCGGAGCAAAGCTCCACTGCCGGAAAAAACACCATAAATCACACTTAATGTAAAGCGTCGGTTCAGAACCACTCTAAATTGAAGATGAGACAAATGCATTATGGGTAATTGCTTAATATACGTTTTTTTTTCTTGTTAGAATTCTGAAAGGATCACAATCTAATCCCCTAACATTGCATAAAAAATGACTCTATACCTCGTAAATAATGGAACCAGAATCAGATGATCATATGTAAAGATACCTGCAACATTTAATAGCATTTATCCACAATTTTTATGTAAAAAAATGAGCTCCTCTCATGTAAAGTTCATTATATTCTATAACTTATGCTACTACAGAGGTGATGGATAGTGGGTGACAGTCAATGGAATAACTAGAGTCCGATGGGCCCCAGTGTAAAATTTGGACCTGGGAGCCCACCTGCATATTGGTCAGATGTAATGGGCCCTTGTGGCATTCTAGATCTTATAAAGACATGTGTATTCACCCTTCATGTAATAATGTCCCCATCCTGGCAGTATCCTGTAATATTGTCCCCCGTCCTGGCCCCTTTCTGTAATAATGTGCCTCATCCTAGACCCCTTCCTGGTATAATGTCCTCTACCCTGGGCACCTTCATTGTATAATGTCCCCCATCTTAGACCCCTTCCTGGTATAATGTCCTCCATCCTGGGCACCTTCATTGTATAATGTCCCCCATACTAGACCCCTTTCTGGTATAATGTCCCCACTCTAGGTTCCTTCCTGGTATAATGTCCTCCATCCTGGGCACCTTCGTTGTTTAATGTCACCCCATCCTAGCCCCCTTCCTGGTATAATGTCCTCTACCCTCGGCACCTTCATTGTATAATGTCCCCCATTCTGGGACCCTTTCTGGTATAATGTCCGTTCTCCCACTATTTTCCAATACAGTATAGGTGTCCACTTTTATGGCCTGCAGCTGACTTTGCTGTGCCAGCCATGGGTGTCGCATGAAGTCACTGCCCTTGACAGGCACGCCAACGTCAGCTGCCAGTCTCTGATTCACCGGCGGTGTGTATTGCAGTGCAGAGATCTGGCGAGTCTCTGCACATCAATACACTTCAGCTGAAATAGGTGCTGATGATGATGGGAACCCCTTCTGCACGGACATGGTCACACCCCTTGTGACTGCGATCATTACGCCCCTGTTGACAATCACCAGTGTCACTCATTACAGTCCCAGCTGGATTTATCACACAGCTAGGGGTGTAATAAGTGATCATATGGAATTGGACCTTACAGTACCTCACCATATCAAATATAAGGGTTGGGGGTCACTTGGGTAATAGTGATCGCAAAATAATAAGCTTTCATGTATCCTTTAATAAGATGTGTAGTCGAGGGTTACAAGGACACTAAACTTCAGGAAGGCGAATTTCCAACGGATGAGAGATGATCTTGGTGCAATAAACTGGGACGATATCCTGAGACATAAAAATACACAAAGAAAATGGGAGACGTTTATTAGTATCCTGAATAGGACCTGTGCACAATATATACCCTACGGGAATAAACATGCTAGAATTAGGAGGAAACCACTATGGCTAAATAGAGCTGTAAGGGGCACAATAAGGGACAAAAGGAAGCGTTAAGAGAATTAAAGCAAGTAGGTAGTGAAGAGGCATTAAATAAATACAGAAGACTGAATAAATTCTGTAAAAAGCAAATCAAGACAGCAAAGATTGAGGCAGAGAGACTCATTGCCAGAGAAAGTAAAAATAATCCCAAAATATTCTTTAAGTACATAAATAGCAAGAAACTAAAAAATGATAGTGTTGGTCCCCTTAACAATAGTCTGGGTGAAATGGTGGATGAGGATGAGGAAAAAGCCAATATGCTAAATTACATTTTTTCAACAGTATTTACACAAGAAAATCCCATGACAGGCAACATGATCAGTGATAAAAAAAATTCTCCATTAAATGTCACCTGCTTAACCCAGCAGGAAGTACGGCGGCGTCTAAAAATCACTAAAATTGACAAATCCCCGGGCCCGGATGGGATACACCCCCGAGAACTGCAGCAATTAAGTACAGTCATAGATAGACCATTATTTTTAATCTTTAAAGATTCCATAACAACGGGGTCTGTACCATAGGACTGGCGTATAGCAAATGTGGTGCCAATATTCAAAAAGGGAGCAAAAACTGAACCTGGAAATTATAGGCCAGTGAGCTTAACATCTACTGTGGGTAAAATCCTGGAGGTTTTTTTTTAAGGGATACTATATTGGAGCATCTGAGGCTGAATAACCTCATGACACAGTATCAGCATGGGTTTACGAGGGACCGTTCTTGTAAGACTAATCTGATAAGCTTTTATGAAGAGGTAAGTTCCGGACTGGACCAAGGGAATGCAGTGAACGTGGTGTTCATGGACTTCTCAAAAACTTTTGATACGGTGCCACACAAAAGGTTGATACATAAAATGAGAACAATGGGGATAGGGGAAAATATGTGTAAGTGGGTTAAGAACTGGCTCATGGATAGGAAACAAAGGGTGGTTATTAATGGAGCACACTCGGACTGGGTCACGGTTAGCAGTGGGTACCACAGGGGTCAGTATTGGGGCCCCTTCTCTTTAGCATATTTATTAATGACCTTGTAGGGGGCATACAGAGTAGTATTTCAATATTTGCAGATGACACTAAACTCTGCAGGGTAATAAATACAGAGGAGGACAATTTTATATTACAGGAGGATTTATGTAGAAGCTTGGGCTGATAAATGGAAAATGAGCTTTAATGGGGATAAATGTAAGGTCATGCACTTGGGTAGAACAAACAAGATGTATAATTATGTGCCTAATTGTAAAACACTGGGCAAAACTGTCACTGAAAAAGACCTGGGTTCATGGGAGGACGACAAACTCACATTTAGTGGCCAGTGTCAGGCAGCTGCTGCAAAGGCAGATAAAATAATGGGATGCATTAAAAGAGGCATAGATGCTCATGAGGAGAACATAATTTTACCTCTATACAAGTCACTGGTGCGACCACACTTAGAATACTGTGTACAGTTCTGGTCTCCGGTATATAAGAAAGACATAGCTGAACTGGAGCGGGTACAGAAAAGAGCGACCAAGGTTATTAGAGAACTGGGGGGTCTGCAATACCAAGACAGGTTATTATACTTGGGGTTATTTAGTTTGGAAAAACTAAGGCTTAGGGGTGATCTTATTACAAAGTATAAATATATGAGGGGACAGTACAAAGACCTTTCTAATGATCATTTTACTCTTAGACCTCTGACGGGGACAAGGGGGCATCCTCTACGTCTGGAGGAAAGAAGGTTTAGTCATAATCACAGACGCAGATTCTTTACTGTAAGAGCAGTGAGACTATGGAACTCTCTGCCGTCTAATGTTGTAATGAGTGATTCTTTACTAAAATTTAAGAAGGACTCGATGCCTTTCTTGAAAAGTATAATATTACAGGCTATATTCACTAGTTTCCTAGATACTGCATTGATCCAGGGAGCTAGTCTGATTGCCGTATGTGGAGTCGGGAAGGAATTTTTTTCCCCAATGTGAAGCTTACTGTTTGCCACTTGGGGTATTTTTTGCCTTCCTCTGGATCAACATGTTAGGGCAGGTTAGGATAGGATATGGGTTGAACTAGATGGACTTAAAGTCTTCCTTCAACCTTAATAACTATGTTACTATGTTACTATGTTACCATGTCCACCTTGATCAGTGAGACAATGGGGGGCATTTATTATTGTGCCTGCACCAACATTTTTGCGCAAAGTATGACATTTCATTGTCATAAATGTCTAATCCAAATTTATCAGTCTTTTGCTCTATTTATTACACCATTTTTAGTAACTGCATCGAAACGTAAAATTAACGCAAAAATGGGCATGGTTAACCCTTTGGTGTGAAGTGTGGCATTTTTATGATTGCATTTCCACACAAAAGTTGCAAAATGTAGACATGTAACAGCTGGATCAGGTGTGGAACAAATAAATGTATACTTGAACCATTTTATCATGCACAAAAAAATTACAATTTGCACAAAATTTTACAAAAATTACAGTTTGGCCTCCCGCTCTTTTCAAACACTAGAAAGTGTACTAGCCCCGTGCTTAAAAAGTTGTGCTGGCGTTACTTTTGCCAAAATTATCATGACTGTTTGACATTTGTTAAATATTAAGACCTGGAATTAAAGTAAGTACGCTGAAGATTTTGCGCAAATTATGCCATTTTTGATAAATGTGGGTCAGTGTTTCCGCGCCATCATCTTCAGTCTTGCGTTGCCATGTCCTCTTTTTCCTTGTGTTATGGTGGTCACCGAGAGGGGTCTGGACCCCCAGGCTCTAGTCGTCAAGGATCCCTTACCACACATAATGAACCACTGGAAAGCTAAGGAAAGGGGACACATAACTGTACAAAAGCGGGGGCTTATATTTATGCTGATGGAATTAGGTTTTCGCATTCTCCTCACGGATCATCTCGGCTTGACCGTCAGCGGAAGTCTCTTTGGATTGGAGTGAAATAGACTAGGCCTCGGCTCCTGACAGGCAAAGGCTGGTCTCTGAGACTTTATCGGCGTAAGGCGCGGATCCTGGTCCTGACCAGCGCAGGGGGAACTCGGAGTCCTCCTTAGTGGAATCCGGGCCTTGCCAGGCGGTGACCGGCACCTTGGTGGTGTAGACTTCCCGCTAAGGCCTATAATGGATACAACAGGAAAATTGGAGATTAATAATATATAATAAATATATATCCAAAAATATATAATACAACCAAAATAACAAATATATTAGATTATACCCCAAAAAATTCCTAAAAAAGGATGGCAGACCATCCGGTAGAATAAACAGAAACCAAAGGATATGGTATGGTGAAGCGCACCCACAGTGAGAACAGGATAGCAAAGAATACTGACAACAAGAGAAATATGCACCAATAAGATTTATTTATTTATACAAATAGCACATCAAAATACAATAAAAGATATTAAAATGATTTTAATGTTGAAAATAATAATGAGAGACCCCAAATATAATATGCTGGAAAAAATTAATAATAATAAAATGCTCAAAATATAACCAGGTAAAGTATGATCAGCCTGTCCAATAACCTCAATGGGAGCTATAGCCAACAGGTAGAAAACAGGTGCCCAAATAATGTGCAACATATTGCAAACTGAAATCAACTATATAAGAGAAACACCAGTGCCAATTAAATGTGATCCAAAAAACAAGTGCTGGAAAAGCAGAAAATAATAAAGTAGCCAACCCAAATAGAAGTTGTCGCAATAGGCATTAAATTTGGAAATTACCTGGGAGCATAAACCGGCACAGGGGAATCTCAACCACGCGCCCCGACGCGCGTTTCGGTATAAGACCTTCGTCAGGGGATGGGCTACACATGGATTATGGACTATATATAGTAGCTACAATCGGGCACCGGGTGAAAACGGCGCATGCGCACCCAGCGTGAACCGGAAGCTCCGTTGCATCAGGCGTCACGTGACCAACCAATGCCGGGTCAAAGCCCGGCATTCTGATGACGCGAAGACGCCATCGCCACGGACGACCAGCTCACCAGGACGCGCATGCGCACCACCCAGTCCCGATTAGATGCACGAAGTAAACAGAGAACTGATAGTCTGATAGCGTTAAACAAAACGAAAATATGCGCTTTGAATATAAAATAAGGAAAACCAAGATACTCTGATAATAAATATTAAATAATAATTATGGATCATTATATAAATAACATAATTGAATAAATCAGTATATGCTCATATATAATAATTATATAGTGCATGATAATTTTAAACAGAAATAAGTGAGTACATATACATAGAATACATAATATATATATAATGAATGTTATATAGTGCATGTGAAAAAAATATACATAATACAAATATACATAATAAGAATAATCAATAGTGAAAAATTATACACATTTATATAATATAAGATAATATAACCAAGTATGTTATACAACAATCCATTTAAATAAGAAGATAATAATGAAAAAACAAATATAAAATAAAATAAAAAAATAATAATAAAAAAGAAAAAATTATAAAATAAAATAAATAATAAATAGTAAATAAAAAACAATAATAATTATTAATACAAATCAATAATCAATAATGGTGAAGACGTCTTCAGAGGATACTTCATGCGATCAAAATATACATAATTTCATAAATCCATGGTAACTAAAATTAAAAAAAGAAAAACATTAAAATACATGTTTATAAAAAAGATATAAAAGAAAGACTCTCATTAAGACCATTCGGGGACACCGTATTAAGGGTCCAAATCCATTTTGACTCCAATTGGGCAAGGCGCTTGCTGACGTTTCCTCCCCTAATGTTACCAGATAATTTGTCAATCCCCAAGACCTTTAATAGTGTTGAATCACAATTGTGATGTAGCTTAAAATGTCTGGGGATGGTTTTCAGGGAAGAAACGTCTTCAATCTCCCTGGCTGCCCGGATACCCAACACATGTTCTCTCGTTCTGACCTTCAACTGTCTGGTAGTGAGTCCAACATAAATCAGTGCACAAGGGCACGTTGCATAGTAAATCACAGAGGATGATGTACATGTAATACTATGTTTAATGCTGAACTCACGAGACTGGTCAGAATTATAAAAACTGTTTCCTCTTATCACATTGGGGCATGCCACACACGAACCACATGGTCTGCACCCATGGTTTGACCTAACTGGTGCAATAAGATTGGTTACAGGTTTAATGTCATAATGACTTTTGACCAATCTATCACTCAAATTCGGTGATCTTCTAAATGTAATTTGCGGTTTATCTCCTATAAATTTAGATATGATCGGATCAGTCTTCAAAATTTGCCAGTGTTTATTCAAGCAAGATCTGACCCGATCACTCTGACCATTAAATTGAGTGATAAAATGAACTACATCAGATTGTATTGGTGTTTGATTCGTGTACAGGGCATTATGACGAGTGATGTGTTTGGCCCTATTAAACGCCCTTTTGATGGATCTATGGCTATATCCACGTTCCAAAAACCTAATCTTCAATACCTCAGCCTGTTTGAAGAAATCACCATCATTTGAGCATATGCGTCGCAATCTTAAAAATTGTCCAATCGGAATGGAATTGATTAAGACCTAGGATGTGATGATGACGCATGAACTAGCGCATTGACTGCTGTGTTTTTCCTAAAGAGATCTGTCTGAAGACAGTCATCAGAATCTTTTGTAATACAAACATCCAAAAAGTCAATAGTGTGGATATGTTGATTGAAGGTAAAGTGCATGCTAATATTGTTGGAATTTAACCTGTTAATAAATGCAGACAAGGTTCCCACAGTATCTTGCCATATCAAAAAAACATTGTCAATATAACGAGTCCACAAATTAACATGTTCAATACCCTCAAAATCACCAGAGAAGAACAGGTCCCTCTCCCAAAGTCCAAGGAACAGATTGGCGTACGATGGAGCAAAAGAAGCTCCCATCGCTGTTCCCTGGACTTGTAGGAAGAAGGACCCGCCAAATGTGAAAAATTTTTTTGACAAAGCAAATTCAAGCAAATTAATAAAAAACATAATAGATTCCCGTGAGAACGTTGAATGTTGTAAAAAATACATCACAGCAGCCAATCCGTCAGTATGCCTAATATTTGTATACAGTGATTCGACATCACATGTGACCAGGATAGCATCATGGTCAACATGTAACCCATCAATCTTTTTTAGGAAATCATTAGTATCTTTTGTGTATGAAGGAAGCGCTGTCACAAATGGTTGCAATATTGTGTCAATATATTTATTGACATTTTCCAAATAGTTGTTACATCCAGAGATAATTGGCCTTCCAGGTGGATTATTTTGATTTTTGTGTATTTTGGGCAGCAGATAAAGGGTGGGAATGGTGGGCTCACTGACCTGTAAAGCCAAGAAAAGATCATTGGTGATCGTACCATCATCCCTTGCTTCGCGTAAAATTTCTTTAAGTTGTGTTTGGAATTTAGATAAGGGATTAAATGTTAATTTTTTGTAACAGTTCACATTATTCAATTGGCGGAGAGCTTCACCTTCATACAATTCCTTAGGCCAAACCACCACATTCCCACCCTTATCTGCTGATTTGAAAACCACATCTTGTATGTACATAAGTTTTCTAAGACCATCTTTCTCTTCCTTGTTTAAATTATCAATACAAGGATACGTTGGAATATTGCCCAACTCGCCACTAACAGTTTTAACAAATACATCAATTGCTGGGCAGGAAGACAGTGGGGGTAATTTATTGGATTTTTTCTTTATTATATTCGGACCTCACCTTCAGTAGATAAATCATGTTCCTTTGCCAGTTGTTCCAAAATAATCAACGCCTCTTGTTCCGTCTCTGTAGAAAACAAGTCAGAGTTATTTTTATTGTAAAAAAAACCGTTTAAATAAGATTTTCCTGGCAAATAAGTGAAGGTCCTTGACTGCGGTGAAGCAGTCAAAGGATGCCGTAGGGCAGAAACTCAATCCCTTGGTAAGAATATCAATTTCTGCTGATGAGAATATATAAGAGCTGAGATTGATTACCTTCAATTGATTATTGCCGGAATCCGGAGAAAAGTTACGTTTATTCGGAAGAAAACGAAGATTTCTCTTCCTCTTTGGAGTATATATCGAAGATACAGAGACGGAAGAAGAGGCCATTGAAACATCACTGACAGAGGGATGGGAGGTCCTTGATGGAGATTGTTCATGGTTCACAGAGGAAATTCTCTTCCATCTATAGATTTTTCCTGATATGTGGTCATTTTGATCCCTCATTAGTTTATTAGTATGCCTTTTTTGGATATCCTGCACCAGTGTTTCCAAATCTTTATCCAACATTTCATTACACTGTTTAAATTGGTCTGTGGGCATATCTTTCCTAGCTTTTTCAAAAAGTTCATCTAATTGTCCATCAACCTCCTGAATAGATTTCATATTCAAGCCAATTAATAATTCCATCAATTTCCTGGAAGTTTCATTGCAAATTGTTTCCCACTGTGTAACAAAATCACCATCCTGAATAATAAATGAGGGAGTAACCCTTATTCTTAGGCCTCTCGGTATGAGCTTTTTTTCAATATAGTTAGATAAGAATGCCTTTGTCCACCATATCCGTGTACGTTTAAAAAGTAATCTCCTAAGAGATTTAAACAGAGAGTCATTAGTCTGTGCCATATTGGTTATGTTGGTGGAGCTGATGTTGCCAAATACATTGTTTACCTGACCCTGCCAGGATGCTTCCCTGCTCTTAAAATCCATATCCAATTGTGACAAAAAAAACCTATGCAGAACACAGTAAAACGGATACAACAGGAAAATTGGAGATTAATAATATATAATAAATATATATCCAAAATATATAATACAACCAAAATAACAAATATATTAGATTATACCCAAAAAATTCCTAAAAAAGGATGGCAGACCATCCGGTAGAATAAACAGAAACCAAAGGATATGGTATGGTGAAGCGCACCCACAGTGAGAACAGGATAGCAAAGAATACTGACAACAAGAAAATATGCACCAATAAGATTTATTTATTTATACAAATAGCACATTAAAATACAATAAAAGATATTAAAATGATTTTAATGTTGAAAAATAATAATGAGAGACCCCAAATATAATATGCTGGAAAAAATTAATAATAATAAAATGCTCAAAATATAACCAGGTAAAGTATGATCAGCCTGTCCAATAACCTCAATGGGAGCTATAGCCAAATTATATGCATGTGTGCAACGCTAGAAAACAGGTGCCCAAATAATGTGCAACATATTGCAAACTGAAATCAACTATATAAGAGAAACACACAGTGCCAATTAAATGTGATCCAAAAAACAAGTGCTGGAAAAGCAGAAAATAATAAAGTAGCCAACCCAAATAGAAGTTGTCGCAATAGGCATTAAATTTGGAAATTACCTGGGAGCATAAACCGGCACAGGGGAATCTCAACCACACGCCCTGACGCGCGTTTCGGTAT
>JARQOD010000007.1:124133114-124285805 GCA_033576555.1 Oophaga sylvatica
ACTAATTTCAAAAACACCTGAGATCACACGACCTCTACCACCTACATTAGTTCTCTGGTGTAACAAAATCAAAAACAGCAGCCACTGAAAAAACTGGAAAAAGCAAATGTACAAACATCAGTGGCTGAACTAAACTGAGAGGGCAAAAGCCCCGAAGGGGACCCTGAAGGCCCCCACAGAAGTGCAGGACAAAATGCAAAAATCAAGCACAAAAACAAAAAGAAGAAAATGTCTTATCTGTTAGCAGGAGATGCAGACACGACACAGCAGGCTACAAAGGAAACAGGAATCAAGGATTGAGACCAGAACAATCGATCACCGGCAACCCTGATGGGAAGGCGAGTCCCTTATTAAAGACCAGTCAGTAACACTGATTCCCAATCCTCACAATCTTCACTGGACAGTCCAGTACCGCTTGCAACCACCAGAGGGAGCCTCTGATCAGAACTCATTTCAAGTCCATTCACAACAGATAAAGGTTTTTTTTAAAAAGCTGGGAAATTTGCTTTACTCGGACTTTCCGAATGATGATAGTGAACAAGGCATAACCCTAACAGGCTTCTTAAAGTCTGAGACCTTGGTCAAAGTTATCTGAGCCCAAACTTTTGCTTCGGCCCATTTTCCTTTTTGTAATTTTTTAAAATGTAAAATTTGAAAATACATATATTTTTTTCACCTAAAACACAAAGAAAATGTGTCACCTTTAACTTTAGCCCTTTTAGAGATCATTTCATCTTCAACTTGCTTAACTGTTCACAATACCAGTAGTTTTGACCAGGAGTGCCCAAACGTTTACATGTCCCTGTATAAAGGTGCAATCGGTCATTAAACAGGAGGAGGAGAAGGTAAGCTGTGACATCACCTATTGTGAATGGTCGATCCTGTCTTATCTACAGTCATAGCCAAAAGTTTTGAGATTGACACAAGTTTTGATTTTCACTGTGTTTGCTGCATCAATGTTTAATGGTAGTCCCATAATCCATATTATTTGATAATCGCACTTATCAGATCTTAATGATTCCATTTTAAAGGACTTGATCTGTTTAGTTAAATTTAATTATGTTCCATACTGCCATTCATTTACTGTTTTTTCAATGTCTCAATCTACATATTCATTAAATTCAAGGAAAAGGACGACAAACTGGCACCCTCCCCCTGGCAAGTACAGAGAGACTCCACACCAGCGCGAATGACCCAAAAAACTGTGAATTGTTAACCATTTTAATCCATTTCCTTGCAGAGCCCCTCATTAGCAGACTGCAGATTTCTGTCTTTTCTGTGCTCAATATGGGCCACTGCTGACAGCCATATTCAGGACTGTATGAAAGACAAATCTTAACAGCTTGACGTTTTGGCTCTGGTAAAGAAAAAGAGTGAAAGGGAAAGAAATATTCATGTAACTTGTCTTAAAAAGAAATGAATGAACTGAGAAACACATAATTATCACTCGGTAAATGGCCTAGGAGACATCTTTCACTTATTTTGAATGAAGAAATATGTCAAATTTTGAAGGAAATGCTGAGTAATATTAAGAAAAATAGCAATATGAATAATACCCCTTTTTTTATTTTACTGATCACTAATAGTGTGCCTACATCTATGAAGAAACTATAAAGTGTTTGAACAAGCGCTATATTTAACACATACACGACAAGATTGGTGCTGGACTTCAAGTTTGTCCATACCTCTGTGTTACTCACCTGTCCCAGTGCTCCCTTCACTCCAGTCTGCTGAACTCTGTTGTGCTCCACATCGGGCTTTGCAGATGGCCCAGCATGATCCCATATGATCATCCGCCTATATAAGGCTCACCAAGACACACACCTGTGTCTTGGTATTAAATCTCTTGTTTGTCGGTGCACCACATGTTCCATGTCTCCTAGAGCTTCCTCTATATGTCCGCTTGCCGTTACCAGGACATCTCCTGTCCACTTGCGGCTTCCAGGACTTCTGCTACATGACCACCTGCAGCTTCCAGAATGTCTTCTGTCCTATTGCAGCTTCCAGGACTTTGCTTCCAGGACCTTCTGAATACTTTTACTTTGCTTCTCTACATGTCCACCTGCAGCTTCCAGGACATCTCCTGTCCTATTGCAGCTTCCAGGACTTTTACTATGTGTCCACCTGCAGCTTCCAGGGCATCTCTTGTCTGCTTGCGGCTTCCAGGACTTCATTAAGATTTTTGTTGGGGGGGTTTGTGTGAAATTATGTCCAATTTGCCTTCTTTTCTTTGTTTTTTTTGTGTTGTTGTGTTGTTTCAATACATACAAAGGAAATAAACATGTGTGTAACAAAACATGTTGTGGAATTGCTACTCACTTAGGTGCATCATGAGGCAACACAGGAAGCATTTCTATTTAAATGTCCATGCTGGTTTATTGGTGCTTCATAAACCAGCAACAAGTAAATGAAAAATAAGCAGTCTTTCAGTGCAGGCAAAATAAATAGTTCTTGACAAAGTCTCTTTAGAGCCAGCTCTAGTCACACATGTGAAACACACCCAGATGTGGATATGTGGGCAGCCAGACATGTCCATTTCTCAAGCTGCCCATAAAACCTGGCCCAGATGCACCAAACAAGCCTCTTAGTACTATGTGCACTAGAGCACTACTCCAGCTTTACATCAAAGATGTCAACCACCTCTATGATACATCTCTCCCATCAACTATGTGCCTGGTATCCACCTTACATACCTCTGCTCTCCACCTAAAGCCATGGGGCTTGGCACCTTCTACTATTAGACACACTACCCCACTCTTAATGAATCAGTCCCACTGTTTCTAACTCAAATAATGGGTACAACATTTCCCCAATCCAAAGTGGCTACAAACTTATAGTCAACTACTAATGAAATGTAGACATTATATAAGTTAGGTTTAGTTCCCTTTTGAGTCCACTGATGGACAACCTCCATCAATAGTAATTATGTTTTTAACCCATTATTAAGGGTTTGTTTTTTTTCAGCTGTGACGTGCCATTACGCTTAAAGAAACTTGTTATTCATTTTTGATGTGTCGTCTGCGGTAATATCAAAGACATCTGTGGTGAAAAAAATAACTTACATAACTTTTAAATTTCGAGTTAATTGCAATCATAGGTCTGAACATCTCATCTACCAATATATCAAATAGTCATTAGCGGAGCAAAGCTCCACTGCCGGAAAAAACACCATAAATCACACTTAATGTAAAGCGTCGGTTCAGAACCACTCTAAATTGAAGATGAGACAAATGCATTATGGGTAATTGCTTAATATACGTTTTTTTTTCTTGTTAGAATTCTGAAAGGATCACAATCTAATCCCCTAACATTGCATAAAAAATGACTCTATACCTCGTAAATAATGGAACCAGAATCAGATGATCATATGTAAAGATACCTGCAACATTTAATAGCATTTATCCACAATTTTTATGTAAAAAAATGAGCTCCTCTCATGTAAAGTTCATTATATTCTATAACTTATGCTACTACAGAGGTGATGGATAGTGGGTGACAGTCAATGGAATAACTAGAGTCCGATGGGCCCCAGTGTAAAATTTGGACCTGGGAGCCCACCTGCATATTGGTCAGATGTAATGGGCCCTTGTGGCATTCTAGATCTTATAAAGACATGTGTATTCACCCTTCATGTAATAATGTCCCCATCCTGGCAGTATCCTGTAATATTGTCCCCCGTCCTGGCCCCTTTCTGTAATAATGTGCCTCATCCTAGACCCCTTCCTGGTATAATGTCCTCTACCCTGGGCACCTTCATTGTATAATGTCCCCCATCTTAGACCCCTTCCTGGTATAATGTCCTCCATCCTGGGCACCTTCATTGTATAATGTCCCCCATACTAGACCCCTTTCTGGTATAATGTCCCCACTCTAGGTTCCTTCCTGGTATAATGTCCTCCATCCTGGGCACCTTCGTTGTTTAATGTCACCCCATCCTAGCCCCCTTCCTGGTATAATGTCCTCTACCCTCGGCACCTTCATTGTATAATGTCCCCCATTCTGGGACCCTTTCTGGTATAATGTCCGTTCTCCCACTATTTTCCAATACAGTATAGGTGTCCACTTTTATGGCCTGCAGCTGACTTTGCTGTGCCAGCCATGGGTGTCGCATGAAGTCACTGCCCTTGACAGGCACGCCAACGTCAGCTGCCAGTCTCTGATTCACCGGCGGTGTGTATTGCAGTGCAGAGATCTGGCGAGTCTCTGCACATCAATACACTTCAGCTGAAATAGGTGCTGATGATGATGGGAACCCCTTCTGCACGGGCATGGTCACACCCCTTGTGACTGCGATCATTACGCCCCTGTTGACAATCACCAGTGTCACTCATTACAGTCCCAGCTGGATTTATCACACAGCTAGGGGTGTAATAAGTGATCATATGGAATTGGACCTTACAGTACCTCACCATATCAAATATAAGGGTTGGGGGTCACTTGGGTAATAGTGATCGCAAAATAATAAGCTTTCATGTATCCTTTAATAAGATGTGTAGTCGAGGGGTTACAAGGACACTAAACTTCAGGAAGGCGAATTTCCAACGGATGAGAGATGATCTTGGTGCAATAAACTGGGACGATATCCTGAGACATAAAAATACACAAAGAAAATGGGAGACGTTTATTAGTATCCTGAATAGGACCTGTGCACAATATATACCCTACGGGAATAAACATGCTAGAATTAGGAGGAAACCACTATGGCTAAATAGAGCTGTAAGGGGCACAATAAGGGACAAAAAGGAAGCGTTAAGAGAATTAAAGCAAGTAGGTAGTGAAGAGGCATTAAATAAATACAGAAGACTGAATAAATTCTGTAAAAAGCAAATCAAGACAGCAAAGATTGAGGCAGAGAGACTCATTGCCAGAGAAAGTAAAAATAATCCCAAAATATTCTTTAAGTACATAAATAGCAAGAAACTAAAAAATGATAGTGTTGGTCCCCTTAACAATAGTCTGGGTGAAATGGTGGATGAGGATGAGGAAAAAGCCAATATGCTAAATTACATTTTTTCAACAGTATTTACACAAGAAAATCCCATGACAGGCAACATGATCAGTGATAAAAAAATTCTCCATTAAATGTCACCTGCTTAACCCAGCAGGAAGTACGGCGGCGTCTAAAAATCACTAAAATTGACAAATCCCCGGGCCCGGATGGGATACACCCCCGAGAACTGCAGCAATTAAGTACAGTCATAGATAGACCATTATTTTTAATCTTTAAAGATTCCATAACAACGGGGTCTGTACCATAGGACTGGCGTATAGCAAATGTGGTGCCAATATTCAAAAAGGGAGCAAAAACTGAACCTGGAAATTATAGGCCAGTGAGCTTAACATCTACTGTGGGTAAAATCCTGGAGGTTTTTTTTTAAGGGATACTATATTGGAGCATCTGAGGCTGAATAACCTCATGACACAGTATCAGCATGGGTTTACGAGGGACCGTTCTTGTAAGACTAATCTGATAAGCTTTTATGAAGAGGTAAGTTCCGGACTGGACCAAGGGAATGCAGTGAACGTGGTGTTCATGGACTTCTCAAAAACTTTTGATACGGTGCCACACAAAAGGTTGATACATAAAATGAGAACAATGGGGATAGGGGAAAATATGTGTAAGTGGGTTAAGAACTGGCTCATGGATAGGAAACAAAGGGTGGTTATTAATGGAGCACACTCGGACTGGGTCACGGTTAGCAGTGGGGTACCACAGGGGTCAGTATTGGGGCCCCTTCTCTTTAGCATATTTATTAATGACCTTGTAGGGGGCATACAGAGTAGTATTTCAATATTTGCAGATGACACTAAACTCTGCAGGGTAATAAATACAGAGGAGGACAATTTTATATTACAGGAGGATTTATGTAGAAGCTTGGGCTGATAAATGGAAAATGAGCTTTAATGGGGATAAATGTAAGGTCATGCACTTGGGTAGAACAAACAAGATGTATAATTATGTGCCTAATTGTAAAACACTGGGCAAAACTGTCACTGAAAAAGACCTGGGTTCATGGGAGGACGACAAACTCACATTTAGTGGCCAGTGTCAGGCAGCTGCTGCAAAGGCAGATAAAATAATGGGATGCATTAAAAGAGGCATAGATGCTCATGAGGAGAACATAATTTTACCTCTATACAAGTCACTGGTGCGACCACACTTAGAATACTGTGTACAGTTCTGGTCTCCGGTATATAAGAAAGACATAGCTGAACTGGAGCGGGTACAGAAAAGAGCGACCAAGGTTATTAGAGAACTGGGGGGTCTGCAATACCAAGACAGGTTATTATACTTGGGGTTATTTAGTTTGGAAAAACTAAGGCTTAGGGGTGATCTTATTACAAAGTATAAATATATGAGGGGACAGTACAAAGACCTTTCTAATGATCATTTTACTCTTAGACCTCTGACGGGGACAAGGGGGCATCCTCTACGTCTGGAGGAAAGAAGGTTTAGTCATAATCACAGACGCAGATTCTTTACTGTAAGAGCAGTGAGACTATGGAACTCTCTGCCGTCTAATGTTGTAATGAGTGATTCTTTACTAAAATTTAAGAAGGGACTCGATGCCTTTCTTGAAAAGTATAATATTACAGGCTATATTCACTAGTTTCCTAGATACTGCGTTGATCCAGGGAGCTAGTCTGATTGCCGTATGTGGAGTCGGGAAGGAATTTTTTTCCCCAATGTGAAGCTTACTGTTTGCCACTTGGGGTATTTTTTGCCTTCCTCTGGATCAACATGTTAGGGCAGGTTAGGATAGGATATGGGTTGAACTAGATGGACTTAAAGTCTTCCTTCAACCTTAATAACTATGTTACTATGTTACTATGTTACCATGTCCACCTTGATCAGTGAGACAATGGGGGGCATTTATTATTGTGCCTGCACCAACATTTTTGCGCAAAGTATGACATTTCATTGTCATAAATGTCTAATCCAAATTTATCAGTCTTTTGCTCTATTTATTACACCATTTTTAGTAACTGCATCGAAACGTAAAATTAACGCAAAAATGGGGCATGGTTAACCCTTTGGTGTGAAGTGTGGCATTTTTATGATTGCATTTCCACACAAAAGTTGCAAAATGTAGACATGTAACAGCTGGATCAGGTGTGGAACAAATAAATGTATACTTGAACCATTTTATCATGCACAAAAAAATTACAATTTGCACAAAATTTTACAAAAATTACAGTTTGGCCTCCCGCTCTTTTCAAACACTAGAAAGTGTACTAGCCCCGTGCTTAAAAAGTTGTGCTGGCGTTACTTTTGCCAAAATTATCATGACTGTTTGACATTTGTTAAATATTAAGACCTGGAATTAAAGTAAGTACGCTGAAGATTTTGCGCAAATTATGCCATTTTTGATAAATGTGGGTCAGTGTTTCCGCGCCATCATCTTCAGTCTTGCGTTGCCATGTCCTCTTTTTCCTTGTGTTATGGTGGTCACCGAGAGGGGTCTGGACCCCCAGGCTCTAGTCGTCAAGGATCCCTTACCACACATAATGAACCACTGGAAAGCTAAGGAAAGGGGACACATAACTGTACAAAAGCGGGGGCTTATATTTATGCTGATGGAATTAGGTTTTCGCATTCTCCTCACGGATCATCTCGGCTTGACCGTCAGCGGAAGTCTCTTTGGATTGGAGTGAAATAGACTAGGCCTCGGCTCCTGACAGGCAAAGGCTGGTCTCTGAGACTTTATCGGCGTAAGGCGCGGATCCTGGTCCTGACCAGCGCAGGGGGAACTCGGAGTCCTCCTTAGTGGAATCCGGGCCTTGCCAGGCGGTGACCGGCACCTTGGTGGTGTAGACTTCCCGCTAAGGCCTATAATGGATACAACAGGAAAATTGGAGATTAATAATATATAATAAATATATATCCAAAAATATATAATACAACCAAAATAACAAATATATTAGATTATACCCCAAAAAATTCCTAAAAAAGGATGGCAGACCATCCGGTAGAATAAACAGAAACCAAAGGATATGGTATGGTGAAGCGCACCCACAGTGAGAACAGGATAGCAAAGAATACTGACAACAAGAGAAATATGCACCAATAAGATTTATTTATTTATACAAATAGCACATCAAAATACAATAAAAGATATTAAAATGATTTTAATGTTGAAAAATAATAATGAGAGACCCCAAATATAATATGCTGGAAAAAATTAATAATAATAAAATGCTCAAAATATAACCAGGTAAAGTATGATCAGCCTGTCCAATAACCTCAATGGGAGCTATAGCCAACAGGTAGAAAACAGGTGCCCAAATAATGTGCAACATATTGCAAACTGAAATCAACTATATAAGAGAAACACCAGTGCCAATTAAATGTGATCCAAAAAACAAGTGCTGGAAAAGCAGAAAATAATAAAGTAGCCAACCCAAATAGAAGTTGTCGCAATAGGCATTAAATTTGGAAATTACCTGGGAGCATAAACCGGCACAGGGGAATCTCAACCACGCGCCCCGACGCGCGTTTCGGTATAAGACCTTCGTCAGGGGGATGGGCTACACATGGATTATGGACTATATATAGTAGCTACAATCGGGCACCGGGTGAAAACGGCGCATGCGCACCCAGCGTGAACCGGAAGCTCCGTTGCATCAGGCGTCACGTGACCAACCAATGCCGGGTCAAAGCCCGGCATTCTGATGACGCGAAGACGCCATCGCCACGGACGACCAGCTCACCAGGACGCGCATGCGCACCACCCAGTCCCGATTAGATGCACGAAGTAAACAGAGAACTGATAGTCTGATAGCGTTAAACAAAACGAAAATATGCGCTTTGAATATAAAATAAGGAAAACCAAGATACTCTGATAATAAATATTAAATAATAATTATGGATCATTATATAAATAACATAATTGAATAAATCAGTATATGCTCATATATAATAATTATATAGTGCATGATAATTTTAAACAGAAATAAGTGAGTACATATACATAGAATACATAATATATATATAATGAATGTTATATAGTGCATGTGAAAAAAATATACATAATACAAATATACATAATAAGAATAATCAATAGTGAAAAATTATACACATTTATATAATATAAGATAATATAACCAAGTATGTTATACAACAATCCATTTAAATAAGAAGATAATAATGAAAAAACAAATATAAAATAAAATAAAAAAATAATAATAAAAAAGAAAAAATTATAAAATAAAATAAATAATAAATAGTAAATAAAAAACAATAATAATTATTAATACAAATCAATAATCAATAATGGTGAAGACGTCTTCAGAGGATACTTCATGCGATCAAAATATACATAATTTCATAAATCCATGGTAACTAAAATTAAAAAAAGAAAAACATTAAAATACATGTTTATAAAAAAGATATAAAAGAAAGACTCTCATTAAGACCATTCGGGGACACCGTATTAAGGGTCCAAATCCATTTTGACTCCAATTGGGCAAGGCGCTTGCTGACGTTTCCTCCCCTAATGTTACCAGATAATTTGTCAATCCCCAAGACCTTTAATAGTGTTGAATCACAATTGTGATGTAGCTTAAAATGTCTGGGGATGGTTTTCAGGGAAGAAACGTCTTCAATCTCCCTGGCTGCCCGGATACCCAACACATGTTCTCTCGTTCTGACCTTCAACTGTCTGGTAGTGAGTCCAACATAAATCAGTGCACAAGGGCACGTTGCATAGTAAATCACAGAGGATGATGTACATGTAATACTATGTTTAATGCTGAACTCACGAGACTGGTCAGAATTATAAAAACTGTTTCCTCTTATCACATTGGGGCATGCCACACACGAACCACATGGTCTGCACCCATGGTTTGACCTAACTGGTGCAATAAGATTGGTTACAGGTTTAATGTCATAATGACTTTTGACCAATCTATCACTCAAATTCGGTGATCTTCTAAATGTAATTTGCGGTTTATCTCCTATAAATTTAGATATGATCGGATCAGTCTTCAAAATTTGCCAGTGTTTATTCAAGCAAGATCTGACCCGATCACTCTGACCATTAAATTGAGTGATAAAATGAACTACATCAGATTGTATTGGTGTTTGATTCGTGTACAGGGCATTATGACGAGTGATGTGTTTGGCCCTATTAAACGCCCTTTTGATGGATCTATGGCTATATCCACGTTCCAAAAACCTAATCTTCAATACCTCAGCCTGTTTGAAGAAATCACCATCATTTGAGCATATGCGTCGCAATCTTAAAAATTGTCCAATCGGAATGGAATTGATTAAGGACCTAGGATGTGATGATGACGCATGAACTAGTGCATTGACTGCTGTGTTTTTTCCTAAAAAGATCTGTCTGAAGACAGTCATCAGAATCTTTTGTAATACAAACATCCAAAAAGTCAATAGTGTGGATATGTTGATTGAAAGTAAAGTGCATGCTAATATTGTTGGAATTTAACCTGTTAATAAATGCAGACAAGGTTCCCACAGTATCTTGCCATATCAAAAAAACATTGTCAATATAACGAGTCCACAAATTAACATGTTCAATACCCTCAAAATCACCAGAGAAGAACAGGTCCCTCTCCCAAAGTCCAAGGAACAGATTGGCGTACGATGGAGCAAAAGAAGCTCCCATCGCTGTTCTCTGGACTTGTAGGAAGAAGGACCCGCCAAATGTGAAAAAAATTTTTGACAAAGCAAATTCAAGCAAATTAATAAAAAACATAATAAATTCCCGTGAGAACGTTGAATGTTGTAAAAAATACATCACAGCAGCCAATCCGTCAGTATGCCTAATATTTGTATACAGTGATTCGACATCACATGTGACCAGGATAGCATCATGGTCAACATGTAACCCATCAATCTTTTTTAGGAAATCATTAGTATCTTTTGTGTATGAAGGAAGCGCTGTCACAAATGGTTGCAATATTGTGTCAATATATTTATTGACATTTTCCAAATAGTTGTTACATCCAGAGATAATTGGCCTTCCAGGTGGATTATTTTGATTTTTGTGTATTTTGGGCAGCAGATAAAGGGTGGGAATGGTGGGCTCACTGACCTGTAAAGCCAAGAAAAGATCATTGGTGATCGTACCATCATCCCTTGCTTCGCGTAAAATTTCTTTAAGTTGTGTTTGGAATTTAGATAAGGGATTAAATGTTAATTTTTTGTAACAGTTCACATTATTCAATTGGCGGAGAGCTTCACCTTCATACAATTCCTTAGGCCAAACCACCACATTCCCACCCTTATCTGCTGATTTGAAAACCACATCTTGTATGTACATAAGTTTTCTAAGACCATCTTTCTCTTCCTTGTTTAAATTATCAATACAAGGATACGTTGGAATATTGCCCAACTCGCCACTAACAGTTTTAACAAATACATCAATTGCTGGGCAGGAAGACAGTGGGGGTAATTTATTGGATTTTTTCTTTATTATATTCAGGACCTCACCTTCAGTAGATAAATCATGTTCCCTTGCCAGTTGTTCCAAAATAATCAACGCCTCTTGTTCCGTCTCTGTAGAAAACAAGTCAGAGTTATTTTTATTGTAAAAAAACCGTTTAAATAAGATTTTCCTGGCAAATAAGTGAAGGTCCTTGACTGCGGTGAAGCAGTCAAAGGATGCCGTAGGGCAGAAACTCAATCCCTTGGTAAGAATATCAATTTCTGCTGATGAGAATATATAAGAGCTGAGATTGATTACCTTCAATTGATTATTGCCGGAATCCGGAGAAAAGTTACGTTTATTCGGAAGAAAACGAAGATTTCTCTTCCTCTTTGGAGTATATATCGAAGATACAGAGACGGAAGAAGAGGCCATTGAAACATCACTGACAGAGGGATGGGAGGTCCTTGATGGAGATTGTTCATGGTTCACAGAGGAAATTCTCTTCCATCTATAGATTTTTCCTGATATGTGGTCATTTTGATCCCTCATTAGTTTATTAGTATGCCTTTTTTGGATATCCTGCACCAGTGTTTCCAAATCTTTATCCAACATTTCATTACACTGTTTAAATTGGTCTGTGGGCATATCTTTCCTAGCTTTTTCAAAAAGTTCATCTAATTGTCCATCAACCTCCTGAATAGATTTCATATTCAAGCCAATTAATAATTCCATCAATTTCCTGGAAGTTTCATTGCAAATTGTTTCCCACTGTGTAACAAAATCACCATCCTGAATAATAAATGAGGGAGTAACCCTTATTCTTAGGCCTCTCGGTATGAGCTTTTTTTCAATATAGTTAGATAAGAATGCCTTTGTCCACCATATCCGTGTACGTTTAAAAAGTAATCTCCTAAGAGATTTAAACAGAGAGTCATTAGTCTGTGCCATATTGGTTATGTTGGTGGAGCTGATGTTGCCAAATACATTGTTTACCTGACCCTGCCAGGATGCTTCCCTGCTCTTAAAATCCATATCCAATTGTGACAAAAAAAACCTATGCAGAACACAGTAAAACGGATACAACAGGAAAATTGGAGATTAATAATATATAATAAATATATATCCAAAAATATATAATACAACCAAAATAACAAATATATTAGATTATACCCCAAAAAATTCCTAAAAAAGGATGGCAGACCATCCGGTAGAATAAACAGAAACCAAAGGATATGGTATGGTGAAGCGCACCCACAGTGAGAACAGGATAGCAAAGAATACTGACAACAAGAGAAATATGCACCAATAAGATTTATTTATTTATACAAATAGCACATTAAAATACAATAAAAGATATTAAAATGATTTTAATGTTGAAAAATAATAATGAGAGACCCCAAATATAATATGCTGGAAAAAATTAATAATAATAAAATGCTCAAAATATAACCAGGTAAAGTATGATCAGCCTGTCCAATAACCTCAATGGGAGCTATAGCCAAATTATATGCATGTGTGCAACGCTAGAAAACAGGTGCCCAAATAATGTGCAACATATTGCAAACTGAAATCAACTATATAAGAGAAACACACAGTGCCAATTAAATGTGATCCAAAAAACAAGTGCTGGAAAAGCAGAAAATAATAAAGTAGCCAACCCAAATAGAAGTTGTCGCAATAGGCATTAAATTTGGAAATTACCTGGGAGCATAAACCGGCACAGGGGAATCTCAACCACACGCCCTGACGCGCGTTTCGGTATAAGACCTTCGTCAGGGGAATGGGCTACACATGGATTATGGACTATATATAGTAGCTACAATCGGGCACCGGGTGAAAACGGCACATGCGCACCCAGCGTGAACCGGAAGCTCCGTTGCATCAGGCGTCACGTGACCAACCAATGCCGGGTCAAAGCCCGGCATGCTGATGACGCGAAGACGCCGTCGCCACGGACGACCAGCTCACCAGGACGCGCATGCACACCACCCAGTCCCGATTAGATGCACGAAGTAAACAGAGAACTGATAGTCTGATAGCGTTAAACAAAACGAAAATATGCGCTTTGAATATAAAATAAGGAAAACCAAGATACTCTGATAATAAATATTAAATAATAATTATGGATCATTATATAAATAACATAATTGAATAAATCAGTATATGCTCATATATAATAATTATATAGTGCATGATAATTTTAAACAGAAATAAGTGAGTACATATACATAGAATACATAATATATATATAATGAATGTTATATAGTGCATGTGAAAAAAATATACATAATACAAATATACATAATAAGAATAATCAATAGTGAAAAATAATACACATTTATATAATATAAGATAATATAACCAAGTATATTATACAACAATCTATTTAAATAAGAAGATAATAATGAAAAAACAAATATAAAATAAAATAAAAAAATAATAATAAAAAAAGAAAAAATGATAAAATAAATAATAAATAGTAAATAAAAAACAATAATAATTATTAATACAAATCAATAATCAATAATGGTGAAGACGTCTTCAGAGGATACTTCATGCGATCAAAATATACAGTCATGGCCAAAAGTTTTGAGAATGACACAAATATTATATTTTCACAAGATCTGCTGCCCTCTGGTTTTTATGTGTGTTTGACAGATGTTTTTATCACAGACAGAAATATAATAATTGCAAACATATGAGTAACAAAAGCTTATATTGACAGTTAGAATGAGTTAATGCAGCAAGTCAATATTTGCAGTGTTGACCCTTCTTCTTCAGGACCTCTGCAATTCTCCCTGGCATGCTCTCAATCAACTTCTGGACCAAAACCTGACTGATAGCAGTCCATTCTTGCACAATCAATGCTTTCATTTTGTCAGAATTTTTAGGTTTTTGTTTGTCCACCCGTCTCTTGATGATTGACCACAAGTTCTCAATGGGATTAAGATCTGGGGAGTTTCCAGGCCATGGACCCAAAATCTCTATGTTTTGTTCCCTGAGCCATTTAGTTATCACCTTTGCTTTATGGCAAGGTGCTCCATCATGCTGGAAAAGGCATTGTTAATCGCCAAACTGCTCTTGGAGGGTTGGGAGAAGTTGCTCTTGGAGGACATTCTGGTACCATTCTTTATTCATGGCTGTGTTTTTAGGCAAGACTGTGAGAGAGCCGATTCCCTTGGCTGAGAAGCAACCCCACACATGAATGGTTTCAGGATGCTTAACAGTTGGCATGAGACAAGACTGGTGGTAGCGGTCACCTTGTCTTCTCCGAATGAGGCGTTTTCCTGATGTCCCAAACAATCGAAAAGGGGATTCATCAGAGAAAATAACTTTACCCCACTCCTCAGCAGTCCACTGCCTGTACCTTTTGCAGAATATCAGTCTGTCCATGATGTTTTTTCTGGAGAGAAGTGGCTTCTTTGCTGCCCTCCTTGAGACCAGGCCTTGCTCCGAGAGTCTCCACCTCACAGTGCGTGCAGATGCACTCACACCTGCCTGCTGCCATTCCTGAGCAAGCTCTGCACTGCTGGTAGCCCGATCCCGCAGCTGAAACACTTTTAAGAGACGGTCCTGGCGCTTGCTGGTCTTTCTTGGGCGCCCTGAAGCCTTTTTGGCAACAATGGAACTTCTCTCCTTGAAGGTCTTGATGATGTGATAGATTGTTGACTGAGGTGCAATCTTTCTAGCTGCGACACTCTTCCCTGTTAGG
The DNA here is from genome assembly GCA_033576555.1 of Oophaga sylvatica. NCBI lineage: Eukaryota > Metazoa > Chordata > Amphibia > Anura > Dendrobatidae > Oophaga > Oophaga sylvatica. The sequence continues at coordinate 124,148,223 of JARQOD010000007.1, forward strand.
CCATTTTTGTGCATTGCAATGATGACTGCACGTGTTTCTTTAGAGATAACCATGGTTAACAGAAGAGAAACAATGATGCCAAGCACCAGCCTCTTTTTAAAGTGTCCAGTGGTGTCATTCTTACTTAATCATGACAGTTTGATCTCCAGCCATGTCCTCATCAACACCCACACCTGTGTTAATGGAGCAATCACTGAAAAGAGGTTAGCTGGTCCTTTTAAGGCAGGGCTGCAATGATGTTGAAATGTGTTTTGGGGGATAAAGTTCATTTTCTAGCCATATATTGACTTTGCAAGTAATTGCTGTTAAGCTGATCACTCTTTATAACATTCTGGAGTATATGCAAATTGCCATTAGAAAAAGTGAAGCAGTAGACTTTGTAAAAATTAATATTTGTGTCATTCTCAAAACTTTTGGCCATGACTGTACATAATTTCATAAATCCATGGTAACTAAAATTAAAAAAAGAAAAACATTAAAATACAAATTTTTTCACATTTGGCGGGTCCTTCTTCCTACAAGTCCAGGGAACAGCGATGGGAGCTTCTTTTGCTCCATCGTACGCCAATCTGTTCCTTGGACTTTGGGAGAGGGACCTGTTCTTCTCTGGTGATTTTGAGGGTATTGAACATGTTAATTTGTGGACTCGTTATATTGACGATGTTTTTTTGATATGGCAAGATACTGTGGGAACCTTGTCTGCATTTATTAACAGGTTAAATTCCAACAATATTAACATGCACTTTACCTTCAATCAACATATCCACACTATTGACTTTTTGGATGTTTGTATTACAAAAGATTCTGATGACTGTCTTCAGACAGATCTTTTTAGGAAAAACACAGCAGTCAATGCGCTAGTTCATGCGTCATCATCATCACATCCTAGGTCCTTAATCAATTCCATTCCGATTGGACAATTTTTAAGATTGCGACGCATATGCTCAAATGATGGTGATTTCTTCAAACAGGCTGAGGTATTGAAGATTAGGTTTTTGGAACGTGGATATAGCCATAGATCCATCAAAAGGGCGTTTAATAGGGCCAAACACATCACTCGTCATAATGCCCTGTACACGAATCAAACACCAATACAATCTGATGTAGTTCGTTTTATCACTCAATTTAATGGTCAGAGTGACCGGGTCAGATCTTGCTTGAATAAACACTGGCAAATTTTGAAGACTGATCCGATCATATCTAAATTTATAGGAGATAAACCGCAAATTACATTTAGAAGATCACCGAATTTGAGTGATAGATTGGTCAAAAGTCATTATGACATTAAACCTGTAACCAATCTTATTGCACCAGTTAGGTCAAACCATGGGTGCAGACCATGTGGTTCGTGTGTGGCATGCCCCAATGTGATAAGAGGAAACAGTTTTTATAATTCTGACCAGTCTCGTGAGTTCAGCATTAAACATAGTATTACATGTACATCATCCTCTGTGATTTACTATGCAACGTGCCCTTGTGCACTGATTTATGTTGGACTCACGACCAGACAGTTGAAGGTCAGAACGAGAGAACATGTGTTGGGCATCCGGGCAGCCAGGGAGATTGAAGACGTTTCTTCCCTGAAAACCATCCCCAGACATTTTAAGCTACATCACAATTGTGATTCAACACTATTAAAGGTCTTGGGGATTGACAAATTATCTGGTAACATTAGGGGAGGAAACGTCAGCAAGCGCCTTGCCCAATTGGAGTCAAAATGGATTTGGACCCTTAATACGGTGTCCCCGAATGGTCTTAATGAGAGTCTTTCTTTTATATCTTTTTTATAAACATGTATTTTAATGTTTTTCTTTTTTTAATTTTAGTTACCATGGATTTATGAAATTATGTATATTTTGATCGCATGAAGTATCCTCTGAAGACGTCTTCACCATTATTGATTATTGATTTGTATTAATAATTATTATTGTTTTTTATTTACTATTTATTATTTATTTTATTTTATAATTTTTTCTTTTTTTATTATTATTTTTTTATTTTATTTTATATTTGTTTTTTCATTATTATCTTCTTATTTAAATGGATTGTTGTATAACATACTTGGTTATATTATCTTATATTATATAAATGTGTATAATTTTTCACTATTGATTATTCTTATTATGTATATTTGTATTATGTATATTTTTTTCACATGCACTATATAACATTCATTATATATATATTATGTATTCTATGTATATGTACTCACTTATTTCTGTTTAAAATTATCATGCACTATATAATTATTATATATGAGCATATACTGATTTATTCAATTATGTTATTTATATAATGATCCATAATTATTATTTAATATTTATTATCAGAGTATCTTGGTTTTCCTTATTTTATATTCAAAGCGCACATTTTCGTTTTGTTCAACGCTATCAGACTATCAGTTCTCTGTTTATTTCGTGCATCTAATCGGGACTGGGTGGTGAGCATGCGCGTCCTGGTGAGCTGGTCGTCCGTGGCGACGGCGTCTTTGCGTCATCAGCATGCCGGGCTTTGACCCGGCATTGGTTGGTCACGTGACGCCTGATGCAATGGAGCTTCCGGTTCACGCTGGGTGCGCATGCGCCGTTTTCACCCGGTGCCCGATTGTAGCTACTATATATAGTCCATAATCCATGTGTAGCCCATCCCCCTGACGAAGGTCTTATACCGAAACGCGCGTCGGGGCGCGTGGTTGAGATTCCCCTGTGCCGGTTTATGCTCCCAGGTAATTTCCAAATTTAATGCCTATTGCGACAACTTCTATTTGGGTTGGCTACTTTATTATTTTCTGCTTTTCCAGCACTTGTTTTTTGGATCACATTTAATTGGCACTGTGTGTTTCTCTTATATAGTTGATTTCAGTTTGCAATATGTTGCACATTATTTGGGCACCTGTTTTCTAGCGTTGCACACATGCATATAATTTGGCTATAGCTCCCATTGAGGTTATTGGACAGGCTGATCATACTTTACCTGGTTATATTTTGAGCATTTTATTATTATTAATTTTTTCCAGCATATTATATTTGGGGTCTCTCATTATTATTTTTCAACATTAAAATCATTTTAATATCTTTTATTGTATTTTGATGTGCTATTTGTATAAATAAATAAATCTTATTGGTGCATATTTCTCTTGTTGTCAGTATTCTTTGCTATCCTGTTCTCACTGTGGGTGCGCTTCACCATACCATATCCTTTGGTTTCTGTTTAAGGCCTATAATGGCCTCAGCGACATCCCGGTAGAGCATCTGCTCCACTCTCTTCTCTGACACCAGATCTCCCTGCGGTTTGGCATGCAGGGCTTTTATGTCAAGGAAGTCCTTCCCGTGGGTCACCCGATCTGGTCCAGCACACAAAGTCTCTCCCCCTGGAAATCTTCCAGCACAATTTGGTTCTCCTTGATTTTGCCCGGCTAACAGACAGCAGCCTCTCCTCAATAGTGACAACCTGCAACAGTTCTTCAGAGATATTACTGCGTCTTATTGCACAACTTCCTATCTCACTGTCTCTTTGTGTTTCTCTCACCAGAGGAAACGACAGATACCTCATGAAGAATAATACTGGGAATATTACCTCACAAAACTGGGCAACCATGCACCAATGTAATGTCTTCTACCTCACATACAGAGGATAATTTTACCTCAGACATTGTGCACTCCTCCACTATTCACCTCATACATCTGCCTTACTCACTGCTCCTGCATTCACACCACAAACATGGCTGACTCCTCACACCGCATATCTCTACACCTTGAAAGACAGGAAAGGGGGACACATATTACCATGCCGCTGCCATTTGTATTTCACGCTGTATCAATTGTGAAACTTAAAAGGAACCTGCCATCAATAACTGACTCTTCCCAGCGATGATCCAGGTGATTGACAGCTATGGAAGAGACCCGTCAATCACATGCAGCAGCGCTGGGAAGAGTCGGCCAGATAGAAGCTGGCCAGATCTATGAAGTACATCTGCTCTGAAACGGTGTAGTGTTTTAGAGAAGAACATATATTTCTGAAATCGTGCAGCCAGGCTCTGATTCATGGTGCCCGCGGCTTGGGCGGCTTGAATCAGATGGTAGGGTCCATTAACATCACAATGCAATTTTCTGCTGGATTATCAGATTTTCAGGATAATTAGCAACTGAATTAAAGGAATTTTAATCTAAATTAATTAAGTAAAGAAATATACAGTGGATCTTAGAAGCTAGCCAGAACAGTCCTGAAGCCATTGTCTTTGTATAAATTCAATCAGGCAATAGGAACTTACAAAGATATCAATAGATGACAACCCAAAATGTGGCATACATACAGCATACATAGTGTCACAGATAGACATAAATCTATCAAGTTCAATCTGTAACCTAACATGTTGATGCAGAGGAAGGCACAAACCCCATGAGACCCCATATTAGGGGAAAAAGTCTTCCCAACTCCATACAGCAATCACACTAGTTCCCTGGATCAACATTTAATCATACAATTTAGTGCTCATAACCTGTAATATTGTATTTTTCAAGAATGGCATCCAGGCCTTCCTTGTACTTTTGTAGTGAATCAACCATTACAGCAACATGTGGCAGAGAGCTCCACAGAGGCACTGCTTGCACAGTAAAGAATCCATAGATTCACTGCTTGCACAGTAAAGAATCCATAATCTCACTACTCTTACAGTAAAGAATCCATAGATTCACTGCTTGCACAGTAAAGAATCCATAATCTCACCACTCTTACAGTAAAGAATCCATAGATTCACTGCTTGCACAGTAAAGAATCCATAATATCACTACTCTTACAGTAAAGAATCCATAGATTCACTGCTTGCACAGTAAAGAATCCATAATCTCACTGCTCATACAGCATAGAATCCATAATCTCACTGCTCATACAGTAACTAATTCATAATCTCACTGCTCATACAGTAAAGAATCCATAATCTCACTGCTCATACAGTATAGAATCCATAGTCTCACTGCTCATACAGTATAGAATCCATAGTCTCACTGCTCATACAGTATAGAATCCATAATCTCACTGCTCATACAGTAAAGAATCCATAATCTCACTGCTCATACAGTATAGAATCCATAGTCTCACTGCTCATACAGTAGAGAATCCATAGTCTCACTGCTCATACAGTATAGAATCCATAATCTCACTGCTCATACAGTAAAGAATCCATAATCTCACTGCTCATACAGTAAAGAATCCATAATCTCACTGCTCAGACAGTATAGAATCCATAGTCTCACTGCTCATACAGTATAGAATCCATAGTCTCACTGCTCATACAGTAGAGAATCCAAAATCTCACTGCTCATACAAACAAACAAATAAGGCAGCACTCTGTAGCGCTATAGCATGCAAACATGAAAACATGAAAATTGAATTGCATTACTGCACTATAAATATGAAAAATTGAGAATGTTTAAGCGCATAAATTGGCCAATTCATGTGTACCTGGCAGCCACGATAAGGCGATTCTCGTTTGCCAGGACCTAATGCCAATCCTCTATTAGACAGTCTACATCTTTCTGGGAACATAATGTGAATCCTCTCTTGGATTAACGTCTATATCTCTATGGACGGGTAGGATCCTGTTGCAATTAAAAACACCTAAAACTAAGGGGTGGAGTGCTCAGTCAACTATAAAAAAACTGACCGTCACATCCAAACATAAATCAGGTGTGAACAGGTGCTTACCTAGAGTAACCAACTATTTGTTTGATTGTGTTTGAGTTGGTTACTGTAGGTAAGCACCTGTTCACACCTGATTTATGTTTTTACTGCTCATACAGTAATGAATCACTTTCTATGATTATGATTAAACCTTCTTTCCTCTAGGTGTAGACGATGCCCCCTTCTCACTAATCACAGGCCTTGGTGTCATTGGAAAGATCTCCATACAGTCCCCTCATATATTTGTACATTGCAATAAGATCATTCCAATATACACAGATCAGTCACAATATGACAACCAGCTGTCTAAATTTGTAGTGCCACCAAATCAGCCGAGATCCATGAAGGCTAGGAATCTACAAGATCTCTGCCGTTGTCTTGTGGTATCTGGTACCCGGACATTAGCAGCAGATCATTTATGTACTGTAAGCCGTGATGTTTGGTCTCCATAGATGGGACTTGTTGTTCCAGCACATCCCACAGACGATCAAGGGACCTTAGATACAAGTCAACAGCTTGAACTCTTCGTCATGTTCTTCATCCACTTGGACATGAGGCCATTTTTCATTTTGTCGTTTTCACTTTCTCCATGAGCCATATGTTATTTTTTTCTTGATGACAAACGCTTGTTTTTTGCTGGATGAGAGGTAGTTTTGAATGACAACATTCGTTTTAATAATTAAGGAGGACCAAGTGAAAAGTGGACAGTTTTTGTTCCTATTTGTATTCCCGTTGCTCCCTTGAGTATTCAGTTTTGTTTTTTTTTTTTACATCCTCCATACAGTTCCAGAGATAAAGGCCTTTTTTTTGCACTATTGTTTATGGGCTTTTTCAAGGGGGCGTTGCTCAAAGGATTCCCTGGGGGCGTGTCTTTAGGCTCCTCTACATCATTACCCTCTTAGCACCGCCCCTTGGTAAAGTCTATAAAAATTAGCACTGAATAAAAAAGGCCCATTTCTCAGGAAACATGGCGGTTTTAAAAATGAAAAAAAAAATACTCGGATCAGCCAGGCTGGGACACGTCCATAAGGTGGTCTCTGAGGGAGCTCCCTCACGCAGTTCATAGAGAGCAGTTTGGATGTAGAGGGCACAACGAAACACATTGACCAGTGTGACCCAGAACTGGGAAAATGGAGGCCCCCACGAGAGCCTGTTATTCATTCCCAACGTTCTACCCAAGTAAGGTGCCACCATCCACAACCGTCAAGCGTGAACCTCTGCGCAGATGGGAATCTTAAACATCATTCCTGCCACCCTTTGTACATATGTTCCAGACTTAAAATTAGAGTGTATTTTAGTACACTGTCTGTCTTCTTCATCGTGGTGTTATAGGGTCCCAGATTCTCACAAATCGTGGAGGAACACCCAGGAACCCATGTATAGGGTGTTCAGGGTCTCCGAAATACAGGGAGTTCCGTTACACCTACACCAACGAGAACATTATTCCTTCATATTTCTTTCATTCTCATACAAGGAATCTTATACAATGTCCAAACTTTTGTAAAGTGACGAAAACGTTGACGTTCTAGAAAGTTGGAGCCACTTGATAAATGTCTGAATTTCCATATCTGACTAAGCCGTTCGCACATAAGTTGTATCACTGTTGGATGAGGCAGAATATGGTTACTTCACACAAACGGAGATAAGCATATGCACCTAACAAGTGTTCTGTATGACATAAAAATGTGTTAATAATGGAATGGCTGAAATGAGAAGATTCTACTCAACATGAATGTCAGGGACAGATGGGACACCTCCGCAAACAAAAAAAAAGTTACTTCTGGCTATTTTCCAGGTTGGAGTTAAAAGTAAAGAATTCCTGTATGTGGCTAGTAGAAATACTTCGAGAGTTATAGTATTAACCCTTTCGATTTATTAATCTTTGCTTTTTGTTGTTCTTTCCTTTTATTCGAGGCCTATGAATTTTTTCTTTTTTTTTTCATTCGACATAGCCATACGAGGGCTTGTTGCAGTTTGGAACGACGTCATTAATTTTTCCATGTGTTGTGCAGAAAATGGGAAAAAAAAAAATCCAAATGGATTAAACTGTAAAAAAAAAGAAAAAAGAAGGAATTCCACCATTTTTTTTTTTAATTATCGTTTTATCGTTTTTACAGTGCACATTATGTTTCAAAGAAAAAGCCTTGGCAAAATAGTTCTTGAAGTCAGTATCAAAATATATAAATATAGATTTTTTTATAGTTTAAGGACTGAAATAATTCACAATGTTGTAAAAAAATAAAGATTTTGTATGTTTCCATTTTTTGAGACTTTTTTTATTATTTTTTTTTCGCTGGTTTCATTTTTAAGGAACTACTTATGGAACAATACCATAAAAAAAAACTATTTTATACCATCAGGTTTCACAGAAATTGTCATAATCTGTTACAATTTTTAATGTCTGTAAGTCAGAAAAAAAAATTGTGGTAGATTTTGAAGATCTCCCATAGAGAGGAACAGAAGAAGGCCAGGTCGTGAGCGGGACTGCACCGTATACTTTTATTACAGATCGTAAATTTCGTAGACATTTATTCCTCCACGGAAAATAATCTTGATGAAATGATTTACTATGTATAAGGCAAGCAATGTATTGCTTTTCGAAGTATCAAATACTATTTAATTTTTTGCTTTTCATGGCTGAATTAAAAGGATTGTCTATTTTTATGCTGCATAATAACCCGAAGTCAATGGGGAACATTTATCATTGTGTTTGCTCCAAAATTTGCGTGAAAACACTAATAGGCAGGTAGATGACAGCTGGCTACCCGCTGTCTAATTGGGGGTGCCGGTTGTCCATCACAGTATGACGTTGGCAGTCACACCCGTTGGGTGGAAAAGAAGCAGCTGCTCTGTCAACGTGACGTCAGCAGAGGCAGCTGAACCGCTGGCAGGAGCGGTAAGTGACCGCTTGGTGCTGGCGAAGAATGACGCCTGCTCACAACAGGCAGGTAGGTAGCAAACACCTGCCTCTTAGTGTTTAGACATATTTTTTTTTTACAAAGTCACTAATATCTCCTTTAATATTGCAACCATTTTTAATGTGCATAATAGGTTGCAATTGTTGCAAAATTCAATATTGACATGCAGCGTTTGACAAATTGAAAAAAATGGGCTGTAATTTGCCCCAAGTTCAACCTTTTACTATGACATTATAGACTGGGTCATGGACTTTGCAATTAACTCAGAAGATGAACCTGCTCCACATAGGGCAGTAGCCCACGGCACTTCACGGCTGCCATGGCGCAGCCGCTGACTTTCAGTCATAGAAGTGTGTTGGAGCGACTGTAATGTCAGCTCACAGCGGCTGTAAATGCACCCTAGCACTTTGATTGACAGCTCGTCGGTAACAGCAAAAGACAGAGGCTCCTAAATATATTACTGGGGACAGGGAACTTAGATTAGTAGCACCACTCCAGTGTTGCAATAAAAAAGAAAAAAAAAACCGGAGTGGCGCTTTAAGATATCAACATTTTATATACAAAGTAAAGTATTACACATAAAATACGTTTCTATTTCAATCCATATTATTCTTTACAAGCTCTTACAAATATGGAAGGAATTGCATCTTTCCAAACCACGGATCCTTCCAATGAATGTATAGTCTAATAATCTAGAGGCAATCGCTGCAATGTGTCGCTTTGTTACCGACTGCGAAAATAATTGATGCTATAGAATGTTTCACTTATTAACAAGAGCAAAGAGAATATTTTCGCTCCTATGGAGAAAAATGGAGATCGCGCAACAAAAAGCACCATAATAGATCTGTGCATAAAACAAACATGAAAGAGAAAAACAAGCTGTAAACTCTGCAATCTAATCCCATAAAGGCACATGTACTTCAAAGACATATATAACAAGCAGCAATGGCAATGTATTCAGAGGAGCTGGTACTGATAATGACACCATACACGTCACTCTGCTGAGGTCACGTGTCCAATAATCATCAGTTAGAAGTAAGCACAAGGACTGGATTAATTTTAACCTGATGAAAAATTTAGGGGCAAACAGCCTGATTCTAGGGAAGTGTCAATTACTAAAGGGTATGCCACACTAAACAATATCGCTAACGGGATCGCTAAAAAACATCACTATTTAGCGATCCCGTTAGCGATGTTGTTCAGTGCGGCATCTGCCAGCGACGAGCTTCCTGCTGTGATCTCGCTCGTCGCTGGAATCGCTCCGGACCCTATTTCATCGCTGGCGCTCCCGCTGGGTAAGTATCTTATCGCTGTGTGGCACCTTTTCTTAGCGATTTAGCGGTACTTTTGTACCGCTAAAGTCGTTAAGAAGATCGCTAACGGCGATAGCGTCGTTAACTATATCGCTAAATGTGGCCGCATTTAGCGATATAGAAACGATCCCGCTAGCGATCGCATTAGTATGCAACGCTAACGAGATCGCTAGCGGGATTGTTTAGTGTGGCAGTACCTTTAGCAGTTTGGTGTAGCTTCCATACAATCAGTGTTTTATCAGCAGGAGATTATCACTACAGGACTAGATGTGGCATGCAAGGAAGTTCAGCTAATCTGTATAACCCACCCCCACCACTGATTGTCAGCTTGCTGATAATATACAGTGTGCACAGAAATCTGCCAATCAGTGGTGTGGGCGGGGTTATACAAGGCTCTGCTAGATCTACAACAGAGAAAACAGGGATTTTATCAAAACTGCACCAAGCAGCTCAGTAGGTGACACAGTGCTGGAATCAGATTATCTGCCACTACATCATGCTGATCTCAGATTACATAGCAAAGCAAAAAATTGCTGAGGTATTCCTTTTAACAAAACAAATCCACCAGCAATCAGTGCTGGACAGAAAAAAATTGTGTCCAGCTAAAAAAAAAAAATCTGATTGCTGCTGGATCCCTTTGTTTAATCATTTAAGTCAATAAGAACGGATAAGAGTTTCATCGATTTGTAACTGATCCAGTGTACTGGAACCATCTTAAAAGAATAATTTTTGGTCACATGAATACAGACTAAAGGCTCATTCATACGTCCGTGCAAATCATTCCGAGATTGGACTGCAATGCACAGACTGGTCACGGGTCTTCCGACCGGAGGAACTCAGCTTCGTGTATTTCTATTAGGATGTTGCGCCCGGATGAGGAGACCTGTGGTCTGTCTGTGCATTTGTCTCGACCCGCCACCACAATTGTGGATTACCAGGGCAATGGGGTACTCAGAGCCGAGCCCATGGAAGTCTATGGGGTTTGTCACAGGTAGCGGTGGCTCGGTCTGTGGCCCTGGCGGTCAGGCGTATGTTGGGGGGGATATTTACAGGGGATATATATACAGTTCGTGACGCCACCTGTAGTCTCTGGTAATTTGTACCAGCGCTGCTGTAGATCTCTGAGGGGATGGTGAGGCAGCTAGATGTCGGGTCCCCTACAGGTGGGACTCTTCCCTCAGGTCGATAGTAATGGGCAGGTTGTGCAGGAATGCAATCAAATAACACAGTCTCACACATCAGCGTCTTTCCATACCTTTTACTTGCAAGATGGTTATGCAGGTCCCAGGGAGGCTGATCCAATGGAGGATGTGTTTCAAGATAGCAGCTGGACAAGTTAGGGGCCTCCTTTACTTTCACAAAGATGAGTTCAACCAGCATGAAGCATAGTTCCCTCTTTAAACTCCAGCTTCTCTAAGCTGTACTGCCCGGTCAGTTTTGTGGTCGGAGCCTTCCTGTGATGAAACTAGGTTCTTCTCTGCTTGGCCTAGCTCAAAGTTCCTATTCCACCTGACCCCAGTTACGTACTGACACTCCAGGGGCTGCTTGCTGTTACCTAAGGTTCAGTAAGCCTCTGGGTTTTCTACCACCATGCGTGAAGCTATAGTGGTGCTTCGGTCTCCAGTGACCGGTGACAACGTGCAGGACTTCTCCAATCCTATAGCACTCAGAATTCCTACCACTGTGCCTTTCGCCTTGTCCACGCTGGTAGCATAAGCATTTCTCACTTCACAGGTTAATAAAGTCAGTCCCTTACTTAATTCCTTTCTTGAGCTTGTTGCCAGACTCTCAGTAATCTAGGCAGGAGCACGTCTCTGAACCTTCACCGTCCTTGGGACAGGAGACTGAAGTATATCTGCAACTCACTCCTCTCTCCTCCTGCACAAACTTCACACTGTCTGCTCTGTCTGAAGACAGGAAACTGACTTGAACTCCACCAGAGTCACTGACTGAATGACTGCCTGTGACTAGACTTTATATATACCTGTGGGCGTGTCTAAGTGTGTGCTGAAATGAATGTTCATTGAGCATTAAACTGCTATCTCTCCACACATCCTCCAGGGTACTGCGTGTGCCTACACACCAGGGCTACACATTCCCCCATGGTAAACGACAGCACTCCCGGGCTGTAAAATACAAAGAGACAGAAATTTTTGTTTTTGCAATAAACATTAACATTAACTCGTCCCATCCGGGAGGTAAGGATTTCTTGAACGTTGCAAACAAAACATTAAATGTAGAAAAGTACAAAATATTAAATATACATTTTTATATAATACACAGCAAGATTCTTGTGAAGGACCCGCACCAAACCTTCAACGTGGGTCCTGGGTGGGCTGCAGGACTTAGGAATGCAGACCTCACTCAGTGCCACACCACACGGGTTTTATTATTCAGAGGTAGTTGTGGTGGTTTTTATGTAAAACCAAGGTAATGCACAAGGTGCAACTATTTACAAGGTACAGTTCTGGGCTGGCTCAGTCCTCAGCCTCTGAGTCCATAATAAGAAAAAGACACATTATATCAAATCACATCACAATAAAGTGCAAAAACTTTTTATCTGATTACCCAGCCGGGCATTCTACTTTTGGCAATATATATATAAACATTATATACTCATAGAAACTGTACAAACTATCTTCACTTTTATAAAAACTTATGTACATCTTCTTAGTTGCGGTAAACCCTGTCTGGGTCCTACCGTTCTTCACATTCTCTTGACTTCAATGACATCTTCCACCCCGGGGCCGGAACAATGCGATGGTCCCTAGATCCCATGACTAACAAGTCGTGTGCTGCTATTAGGGTCTGGGTCGCCACAGTTCTCGTACGAACCTCTAGGGGCGCAACGGGTACTTTCTCCTTGCGAGACACCGATTGCGTTTCAATTTGCGTTACAGTTAGCGATATCGATCGTGTCATAGATTGCGATGGAAACTGGGCCGCAAGTTGCGATGTAGAAGGATGACTAGATAATGAAGAGTATGTAGACGTTTCTTCCATTTGCGAGGAACCTGCAGGGGGCGATGCTGGGGCACGATCTGGTGCTGTTTGAGCTGGAGACGGGGACGCTGCGGTAGTGGTGACGTTACCAGCGTCGGGGACGGGTCACGGACGATTGTGACATTAAGGGCATACCATCCCTTCATACCCCAGTGTCGTGTATAGGTGACAATGTCTCCATTAACTAGGTCCCTCCCGGGATGGCCTTGCGGTAGGTGGGATTCCACATCACGTCTGCTGACAAAGACCCCTGGGTAGAGGCCCGGTTCTCTTATGAAGCCCCAACCCTTCCGGAGCTGGAACTCAGTCACACACCCCTGCCGCCGCGGTTCCCTCAGAGTACCTTTCTCTCGACGGACACTCTCCTTGTCCGCGATCAGCTCTGCATGTTGCCGCTGTCGGTTCCGCTGAGCTTCCCGCTCTTCCTCCTGCTGGCGTTGCTGCTTCTCCTCACGACGCTGCCACTCACATTCCCACTGGGCGGTGTAGGCGACGTCATCCAGGCGCGCCATCTCGTCCCAGTCCACGTCTGGTAATGACGGACAGGACCCCTCCGGTGTCCCTGCCGGGGATCGATCATCTGCTGCGGCCTCCTGGCCGGGGGGCGTTCCGGAACTGGCGGTACCTCCTCAACCTCCTTCGCCTCCACCGCTTCACCGGTGGGATCAGGATCGGTACTTTTGGGGGCAGCCTCCGGTTGCTCCTTTGCCTTGGGCAGCAGAAGTTTTGGTAACTCCAGATGTAGGGGGTCATCGAAGGGAGAGATCACCGCGTCCCACAGCCGCCGCTGCTCCAGGGTGCGCCGGCGTCTCTCTATCTCTTCAAATCCAGGTTGTGGCAAAATCATCTTTTTCAGTCGTGCATTTTCTTCTTTTATTTCCAGCAATGCTTGCTGCAGGTGCAGGACCACGGATGATTCCGGTGCTGGTGGCAGCTTGGCTGGGGAACGGGGCCTGCCTTCCTCCGCTTCCCTGCTCGGCTGCACACGTCCTGCTTCCATGATGTTCCAGAGCGTTCTCTCATCTTCCTCCAGAGACGTCCGGTCTCTTCCGTGGAGGCGGGGTTTGCGTCTCCTCCTCTTTGCAGGAAAGGTGAAGAGGAGGCGGACCTCCTTTGCTGTAGGGCAGGATCGCATGTTGTAATAGCACTTTGAGAGAGCAGGCATTTTCTTCGCGCCACAGGGGGGTACACGCCCACGAAGGTACGCCCACCTTCTTCTCCAGCGCCTGAGGGCGCGAATATGGCGACAAAGATGGCGATTTTTGGCGCCAAAAGTGCAAACAGTTCTTTTTCACAAAAACAATTCCATAGGCACACAGGGCTCGCAATTCTGCGAGTTTCGTATCCTGTTCGTGACGCCAATTTGTCTCGACCCGCCACCACAATTGTGGATTACCAGGGCAATGGGGTACTCAGAGCCGAGCCCATGGAAGTCTATGGGGTTTGTCACAGGTAGCGGTGGCTCGGTCTGTGGCCCTGGCGGTCAGGCGTATGTTGGGGGGATATTTACAGGGGATATATATACAGTTCGTGACGCCACCTGTAGTCTCTGGTAATTTGTACCAGCGCTGCTGTAGATCTCTGAGGGGATGGTGAGGCAGCTAGATGTCGGGTCCCCTACAGGTGGGACTCTTCCCTCAGGTCGATAGTAATGGGCAGGTTGTGCAGGAATGCAATCAAATAACACAGTCTCACACATCAGCGTCTTTCCATACCTTTTTACTTGCAAGATGGTTATGCAGGTCCCAGGGAGGCTGATCCAATGGAGGATGTGTTTCAAGATAGCAGCTGGACAAGTTAGGGGCCTCCTTTACTTTCACAAAGATGAGTTCAACCAGCATGAAGCATAGTTCCCTCTTTAAACTCCAGCTTCTCTAAGCTGTACTGCCCGGTCAGTTTTGTGGTCGGAGCCTTCCTGTGATGAAACTAGGTTCTTCTCTGCTTGGCCTAGCTCAAAGTTCCTATTCCACCTGACCCCAGTTACGTACTGACACTCCAGGGGCTGCTTGCTGTTACCTAAGGTTCAGTAAGCCTCTGGGTTTTCTACCACCATGCGTGAAGCTATAGTGGTGCTTCGGTCTCCAGTGACCGGTGACAACGTGCAGGACTTCTCCAATCCTATAGCACTCAGAATTCCTACCACTGTGCCTTTCGCCTTGTCCACGCTGGTAGCATAAGCATTTCTCACTTCACAGGTTAATAAAGTCAGTCCCTTACTTAATTCCTTTCTTGAGCTTGTTGCCAGACTCTCAGTAATCTTCTAGGCAGGAGCACGTCTCTGAACCTTCACCGTCCTTGGGACAGGAGACTGAAGTATATCTGCAACTCACTCCTCTCTCCTCCTGCACAAACTTCACACTGTCTGCTCTGTCTGAAGACAGGAAACTGACTTGAACTCCACCAGAGTCACTGACTGAATGACTGCCTGTGACTAGACTTTATATATACCTGTGGGCGTGTCTAAGTGTGTGCTGAAATGAATGTTCATTGAGCATTAAACTGCTATCTCTCCACACATCCTCCAGGGTACTGCGTGTGCCTACACACCAGGGCTACACACATTAACAGTCCATGCTTGGACAAATTTGCACGAAAGTCGGAATGAGCCTTAAAAAAAGATGCATCTTTGTGAACAAAGTTATCTAAATGTGATTTGGAATAGAGATGAACAACTTTGCTGTACCACTAAAGGGAATCTGTCACCCCAATTTTGCCATATCAACTAAAGATATGGCTGAATAGTGCATCCCATAACTAAGCTATCGGTATTTACCTTATATCATGATACCCCCGTTTTCATATCAAAATACCTTAGTAAAGTTCATATTTGGCGCTGTCAATCAGGGCGGTCAGGTCAGGAGGGCGGTGTTTTCTATGTCCCCCCTCCCCCGCTCCTTGGCATCACTTGTGTAGGGCCGTCTGTGAATCCCACAGATGGCGTTCGGCTTCCCTCAATTGAGCATTTCAAATTCGGCCCAGCGCATGCGCAGTGTGCTTTGCCCAACAGTGGGCAAAGCATATAATCAGTACAGCGCATGCGCTATGTGTAGCCCAGCTTCGCAGGCACACATGAAAATCCAGGAAAGTGCACTGGAAGGTAACAGCCAAAGCTTGATATGCATTCACTCATGTCACTCACATTTAGACACACCCATAGGGGTATATAAGTTGGTGGGTGTCAGCATAGAGAGTGTTCAGCTTCCTGTCTTAAGACAGAGATTCAGTCAGTTAGCTCCGGGAGGCTCAGGAGTGAGTCATCCCTTGGATAGTTACCTGTCTGAGTTAGTCAGTCAGATTGGTTTCCTGCTGAGTTCAGAGCAGAGACTTCAGCCGCCTGTCCCAGGACAGTGAAGTTCAGTCGACAAGGTCCTGGACTAGGAGAATACTGAGAGCTGCTCAGCGAGCCCAAACAGGGAATCTGTGATTCGACTTCTATGCAGCATTGCTTATGTTAAGAGCGGAAAGCAGGGCGAAGGGCACAGTGGAGAAGACAGAGCAGTGCCTTAGGTATTGGATTACCTGCACTAAATCACCGGTCACTGGGGACCGAAGCGTTGCTATTGTTTCAAGCATAGTGACAAGAAAACCAGAGGCATCTGGACTACAGGTCGCAGAGAGCAGCCCAAAGTGTCAATACGTAACCGGAGTCAGGTGGAACAGGGACTTTGAGCTAGGCCAAGCAAAAGTAAGGACTTAGTTCCATCACCTAGAAGGCTTCACCACAACGTTGGCCGGGCAGTACAGCTACAGAGAGAGCTGGGGATTCAGAGTTAACTTCGCTTCAGGCAAGTTGGACTCACATGTACATTGAAGTTAAGGAGGCCTCTAACCTGCTCGGCTGCTACCTGAAAGTGCACTCTCCACCCCGACCAGCTTCCCGGGATCTGCTTGAACCATCATCAGTAAAAGGTATGAAAAGGAGCTACCTTGTGTGTGACTGAATTATTACTATACCCTGCAACATCATCTCCACCATAGACTTCCAGGGACCCGTCTCACCTGTGGGAGACTTACTACCAAGCTGCCCCATAACATCCCCTGTGAAAGTCCTCCTAGCAGCGCTGGTACAATTACCAGAAACCACAGGTGGCGTCACGAACTATTTCAAATCCCCTGTAAATATCCCTCCCCCATTGCACGACCGCCAGGGCCACGGACCGAGCCACCGCTACCAGTGACAACTCCCATAGATGCCCATGGGCTCGGCTCCGAGTACCCCATAGCCCTGGTATCCACAATTGTGGTGCGTGGTCGCAACAAATCTTTGGCGTCACGAACAGGATCCGAAACTTGCAATTGTGAGTCCTGTGTGCCTATATTGAACTGTTTGTGTGGAAAAGACTGTTTGCTGTATTTGGCGCCAAATTCCGCCATTTTACCGCCAAGTTGGCGCCCTGAGGCGCTGGAGAAGAAGGTGGGCGTGCATTCGTGGGCGTGTACCCCCCTGAAGCGCGAAAAGTTATGGCCGCCCTCTACAAGGCCTACTACAATGTGAGATCCAGCCCCACTGCTAAAGAAATACGCCTCCTCTTCATCCTCTATGCGAAGAGGAGGAGACGCAAATCCCGCCTCCACGGAAAGGACCAGAATGCTCCTGTTGGATACCACAGTGAGATCTGGACCGAGATGGTGGAAGGACAGGAGAATCAGTGCCCAATACCAGAGGACTGTCTGTCTGTGCCGGAGCTGTCCCCAGATCGGGACACCGACCCCGCCATGATGGAGCTGCGGAGGGAGAACGCAGAGCTGAAGAAGAAGCTGTAGAATCGTGCAATTCGACAAGAGACGGAGAGACGCTGGCGTACCCAAACACAGCGGCTGCTGTGGGACGCCATGTTCTCTCCCACAAGTGAAATACCGTCTCTTGATACCCCTCTATCACTGGATTATCCTAAGGCCCTGATGAAAAAGGCTGCGGAGCGACTGGAGGCGGACACCAGATATGCTGTACCTGATCCCACCGATGGAGCGGTGGAGGCGAAGGAGGCTGAGGAGGTCCTGCCCGTTCCGGAATGCCAGCCAGGTCAGGAGGCCGCAGCGGATTGCCGTTCCCCGGCGGGGACACCGGAGGGTTCCTGCCCATCGTTGCCAGAAGTCAACTGGGACGAGATGGAGCGTATTGATGACATCACGTATGCCGTCCAGTGGGAAAGAGAGATGCAGTGTCGCAAAGAGGAGCAGCGACGCCGGCAGGAGGAAGAGCGGGAGGTGCAGCGGAACCAACAACGGCAGTATGAGCAGATGGTCGCTGATAAGGAGACCGTGCGCAGAGAAAAAGGTACCTTGCGGGAACCGCGGCGGCAGGGGTGTGTTACAGAGTTCCAGCTCCGCAAGGGCTGGGGCTTCATCAGAGAACCGGGCCTCTATGCAGGGGTCTTTGTCAGCCGCAGGGACGTAGAATCCCACCTGCCCATCGGTCACCCGGGGAGGGACCTGATGAATGGGGACATTGTTAGTTACACCCGTCACTGGGGCATGAAGGGGTGGTATGCCCTGAATGTGTCCATCGTTAGTGACCCAGTCCCCGACGCCGGTCCCGGGGCGTCCCAGTTCAGAGCGTCCACAGCACCAGGCCGTACTTCAACATCGCCCCCTGAAGGCCCATCGCAATCTATGTCGCAATCGGCATCGCCTCCTGCTTACTCAACGCAAACCAAGTCGCAATCTGTACAGCAGCCCAGGTCTCAGCCTGTCACGCGGTCTTATGATATGTGTACGATGTCAGTAAACTATTCTTAAAAGAACAACACTCTATACAACTTATAGATTAGCAACATCAGCATGTAAATATAGAATAGATTTACCTGACACGATATCCGTTGAACTCAGGATTAATCTTGAGGACTTGATACACTGTCACAGGAAAGAGGAGGACCGGGGGTCTAACCTGACCCTAAACTGGGGTCCTAACTAATCCCTCACCTTGGAGGTACTGATAATGGTTCAGAGGTCCAAGTCTCCAGCCTAACCCTGTCTCCTATCAGTCCCTGAACCCTGTAATCAGTCCTAAGAAGGATTCTGATTACCACCAAAGGGATATGGGCTGATCTCTGCTAAATACACAGATTTAGACATATAAGACAGACTGGAGAAAACACAGACTTGCATACACACTCAAACACAGAAGGAACATAAATGATCTGGGATATTAAACTCTAAGCAAGGTGAGCTTAAAACAACTAAGGAGCTCTTTAACTTAAGTCTATACAGATACAATCCTATCTGTGGTCTGCATGAAGAATTTCACTGGCAACTCCCAACACAGACAACCAGAGATTTAAAGGAAACCAATCAACAAATAATTAATTGCAGCCGGGAGAAACTGCACCCAGTCCCAGAACTGAGCACAGACAGAATTAACTCCCTAACTGCCAAACACAAAGAAACAGCAACTCAGCTGTGAGAAGTCAGAATGTGCAACAGCGACGATCTTCGTGGCGATGCACACATGACAGTACCCCCCCTTCTACGAGGGGCCTCCGGACCCTCAGGGCCAGGTTTGCCCGGGTGAGTTCTGTGGAAGGTCCGCACCAAACGATCTGCGTTAATGTCAGACGCAGGAACCCACGTCCTCTCCTCTGGACCATACCCCTTCCAATGCACCAAGTACTGAAGGGACCGGTGATTCAGACGTGAGTCAATGATCTTTGACACTTGAAACTCCAAGTTACCATTGACCACCACTGGAGGAGGAGGTAGAGGTGATGGTATGACTGGTGCCACGTACCTCTTAAGTAATGACTTGTGGAACACATTGTGGATTTTAAACGTAGGAGGGAGGTCCAGACGAAATGCCACAGGATTAATTATGGAACTGATCCTGTACGGCCCGATGAATCTGGGGCCCAGCTTCCAGGAGGGAACTTTAAGTTTTATATTCCTGGTAGACAACCATACCAGATCGTTCACATTAAGATCTGGACCAGAAACTCTCCTCCTATCAGCCATACGTTTATAACGGTTCCCCATAGCACTCAGATTATTCAATACACCTCTCCACACTGAAGCAAGTGACGACGAGAAACGCTCCTCCTCAGGAACCCCAGAAGGGCCCCCCCCATTGAATGTACAAAACTGGGGATGAAAACCATATGCCCCAAAAAACGGGGACTTACCAGTGGACTCACTCCGCCTGTTGTTAAGAGCGAACTCTGCCAGAGGCAAGAAAGAAGACCAGTCCTCCTGGTTCTCTGAGACAAAACACCGAAGATAAGTCTCTAGGCTTTGATTCAGACGCTCTGTCTGACCATTGGTCTGCGGATGAAAAGCCGAGGAAAATGACAATTGCATCCCCCGACGTAAACAAAATGCCCTCCAAAACTTGGACACAAACTGAGACCCCCTATCTGACACCACATCAGAAGGCAACCCATGAAGTCTCACAATCTCCCAATGAACACCTGCGCCAGAGTTTTAGCATTAGGGAGGGCAGGAAGAGCAATGAAATGTGCCATCTTACTGAACCTGTCAACAACCACCAGTATGACAGTCTTCCCTGACGACTGAGGAAGGTCCGTGATGAAGTCCATAGACAAATGAGTCCATGGACGCTCCGGAAGTTTCAAGGGTAAGAGGGTCCCAGACGGACGGGTATGAGGGGTCTTAGAGCGAGCACAAACCCCACAGGACGCGACAAAAGTTAAAACATCTTTATTAACGTTAGGCCACCAAAACCGGCGAGAAAGGAGATCTAAAGTAGCCTTACTCCCTGGATGTCCTGCTAAAGCAGAATTATGATGTGCCTCAATAACCTTTTGTCTCAACTGATTTGGGACAAACAGTCTCCTGGAGGTCCTGCAGGGGCGTCCCCCTGAGCCTCTAACACCTCCTCCTCAAGCTCAGAACATACAGCCGACACTACCACCCCCTCCTGAAGGATAGGAATCGGGTCATCCATTTTCCCGGCCCCTGGGAAACTGCGAGACAAGGCATCCGCCTTAACATTCTTAGATCCAGGGCGATAAGTGACAACAAAATTAAACCTGGTAAAAAACAACGACCATCGAGCTTGTCTGGAATTCAGACGCTTAGCAGATTCCAAATACAGCAGGTTCTTGTGATCAGTAATGACGGTGACCGGGTGGACTGCCCCCTCCAAAAAGTGACGCCATTCTTCAAAAGCCAACTTAATGGCCAAAAGTTCCCTATTGCCGATATCATAATTCCTTTCGGCGGACGACAATTTTTTAGAAAAGAAAGCGCACGGATGCCATTTACCAGGGGACGGACCCTGGGACAATATTGCACCCACCCCTACGTCAGACGCGTCCACCTCCACAACGAACGGCTGTGATGCATCTGGTTGGATGAGAACGGGTGCCGAAGCAAAACATTTTTTCAAAGAGGAAAAAGCTTGGCAAGCTTTGTCCGACCATTTAGAAAAATCCGTCCCTTTTCTTGTCATGTCAGTGAGAGGTTTGACAACAGATGAGAAATTACAAATACATTTCCGGTAGTAGTTAGCAAACCCCAGAAAACGCTGCAGAGCCTTAAGATCCTCTGGCTGATCCCATTCAAGCACTGCTCTCACCTTTTCAGGGTCCATACGGAAACCGGAGGCTGACACCAAGAAACCCAAAAACTGAAGTTCCTGTACGGCGAATACACACTTTTCCAGTTTGGCGTATAGTTTATTGTCTCGCAAGATCTGCAACACCTGTCTCACATGCTCCTGGTGAGACACAAGATCTGGTGAGTAAATTAAAATGTCATCCAAATATACGACCACAAACAGCCCCACCAGATGACGAAAAATGTCATTAACAAAATGTTGGAATACTGCTGGTGCAGTAGTCAGACCAAAAGGCATGACAAGGTTCTCATAATGTCCCTCCGGCGTGTTAAACGCCGTTTTCCACTCATCCCCCTCTTTTATCCTAATCAGATTATACGCCCCCCTGAGATCCAATTTAGAGAACCATTTGGCGCCAACAATTTGATTGAAGAGATCAGGAATCAGAGGGAGTGGATACGGATCTCGAACAGTAATCCGATTAAGTTCGCGGAAATCCAAGCAAGGGCGTAGGCCTCCATCTTTTTTCTTCACAAAGAAGAACCCGCGGCCACTGGGGAAGATGAAGGTCTAATATGCCCTTTGGCCAGACTTTCCGAAATATAATCTTTCATAGCCTGCCTCTCAGGACCAGAAAGGTTATATAACCTAGCTTTAGGTAACTTAGCATCAGGAAGTAAATTAATAGAGCAGTCATACACGCGATGAGGAGGCAACTCCTGACACCCCTCCTCAGAGAACACATCCCCAAAGTCCTCCAAAAAAGGAGGCAAAGTACTAGGCACGACCGCACTGATGACTGTGTTCATGCAGTTACTTTTGCAAAACTCCCCCCATTGGCTTATATCTCTGGACTGCCAATTAATCACAGGGTTATGTTTAACCAACCAAGGAAGTCCCAACACAATGGGAGTAGGTAGACCCTCCAACACATAACAAGATAATTGTTCCCTATGTATTGCCCCTACCCAAAGGTCAATGTTATGAACCTCATGAACAAAGCTACCTTGGCCGAGAGGCCTGGCGTCAATGGAGAATATAGGGATCGGTTTGACCAATACACTCAGATGCATACCTTGAGCCTGAGCAAACTGAGCGTCAACCAGATTAGCCCCGGAACCACTATCAAGAAGAACAGAAAATCTCTCCACTCTCGTACCAACCACCACCTCCACTGGTACAAGGAACTGAGAAGAACTAGCGGACGAAATACATACTCCCAGGTTGTCGTCCACCACACAACCTGGGATTAACAGTTTTCCGGCGACTTTTTGCTCAACAAGGCACGGGATGGACATCCCCCAACAAAATGTCCCTCTTTCCCGCAGAAGAAACACCTTCTAGTCCTGCGGCGTACCACCAATCCCCTCCTACGAAATGATGTCCCTCCCAACTGCATAGGCTCCTCCGAACAGACAAGGGGAACCTCAACATAAGGGACTTTAGTAGTAGGTGGAGTAACAACAGGGGGCGGAGTTACCTCGCACCTCTCCCGGAGCCGTCTATCAGTACGGATAGCTAGGGCCATAGCAGCCTCCAGTGATGGAGGAGAATCATACTGAGCCAAAACGTCCTTTAATTTGTCAGAAAGCCCATGACAAAACTGGCTTCTAAGAGCTGGGTCATTCCACTGAGTATCTGTGGCCCATCTACGGAACTCAGAAGCAAATTCCTCCGCCGGACGATCTCCCTGCTGTATCTTACGTAATTTTGTCTCAGCAAGAGAGACCCGATCTGGGTCATCATATACCAAACCCAGGGCAGTAAAAAATCGATCTACTGACTGTAGAGCCGGGGATCCCGGAGGAAGGGAGAAGGCCCAGGATTGAGGGTCCCCTTGTAGGAGCGAGATAACAATTCCCACTCTCTGCTCTTCACTCCCTGATGATCGAGGCCGAAGCCGAAAATACAATTTACATGCTTCCCTGAAGGTAAAAAATTTGTCTCGCCCACCAGTGAACCTGTCCGGGAGAGCTACTTTAGGTTCAAATCTGGTTTGCTCCGAGGGAGACAAAACTTTGGACTTAATGTCCGTCAGCTCCATGGATAATCCCTGCAACTGCAGAGCCAGCTGGGCTACTGGATCCATGGCAACTGGGAATAATTTTATGGGCCAGTGAAAATGTCACGCGGTCTTATGATATGTGTACGATGTCAGTAAACTATTCTTAAAAGAACAACACTCTATACAACTTATAGATTAGCAACATCAGCATGTAAATATAGAATAGATTTACCTGACACGATATCCGTTGAACTCAGGATTAATCTTGAGGACTTGATACACTGTCACAGGAAAGAGGAGGGCCGGGGGTCTAACCTGACCCTAAACTGGGGTCCTAACTAATCCCTCACCTTGGAGGTACTGATAATGGTTCAGAGGTCCAAGTCTCCAGCCTAACCCTGTCTCCTATCAGTCCCTGAACCCTGTAATCAGTCCTAAGAAGGATTCTGATTACCACCAAAGGGATATGGGCTGATCTCTGCTAAATACACAGATTTAGACATATAAGACAGACTGGAGAAAAACACAGACTTGCATACACACTCAAACACAGAAGGAACATAAATGATCTGGGATATTAAACTCTAAGCAAGGTGAGCTTAAAACAACTAAGGAGCTCTTTAACTTAAGTCTATACAGATACAATCCTATCTGTGGTCTGCATGAAGAATTTCACTGGCAACTCCCAACACAGACAACCAGAGATTTAAAGGAAACCAATCAACAAATAATTAATTGCAGCCGGGAGAAACTGCACCCAGTCCCAGAACTGAGCACAGACAGAATTAACTCCCTAACTGCCAAACACAAAGAAACAGCAACTCAGCTGTGAGAAGTCAGAATGTGCAACCGCGACGATCTTCGTGGCGATGCACACATGACACAGCCAGCGCTGCCGCCTAAACCGCAAACTGCGACCAAGTTAGTATCGCAAAATGTTGTGGCACCTGTAGCGACGCAATCGGCGTCTCAAAAGGAGGAAGCACCCGGCGTGCCCCTAGCGGTTCAAACAAGGACTGTAGCGACCCAGACCCTGATAGCAGGTCACGACCTGTTTGTCATGCACTCTAAGGAGCATCGCATTGTTCCAGCCCCCGGGGTGGAAGATGTAATTGAAGTCTGCAAGAAAATGTGAAGACCGGTAGGACCCAGACAGGGGTTTACCGTATTGAAGCATGTATAAAGTTGAGAAGGAAAGTTTGCATAATTGCACTTGAAATGTATGTAATGTTTACATAAATTGCCGTTTTTGCACTTTAGTATTATTGTATACTGATGTTTGATATCTGGAGTAGAATACCCGGCTGGGTACCAGAAAGAAAAGTTAAGAAAAATGATGTTTACCTATTTTGCATAGTTTTGCATAAAATACCCTGGTTGGATAAAGAAAGTTAAAAGAATGTGTGATGATGAAGATGTTGCACTTTATGGTCTTTCATTAATATGTGAATACTGAAGATTGGAGTATAGATGTCTTTTATTATGTCATGGACTGAGAGGCTGAGGACTGTGCCAGCCCAAGAACTTATCTTTGTACATAGTTGCGCTTCGGTGCATTATCTTGGTTTTACATAAAACCACTACTACAATCTACCTCTGAAGAAAAACCTGTGTGGTGGGCCCAGAGTGAGGTCTGCAGTAAAGTCCTGCAGCCCACCCAGGACCCACGTGGGAGGTTTTTGGTGCGGGTCCTCCACAAGTATCTTGTATATATGAACACGTTTGATATTTTGATACTTTTGTATTTTTCCTACTGTACATATTGTAACGTTCAAGAAATTCGTACCTCCCGGATGGGAAGAGTTATACTGTTGTTGTTAATTCAAAACAAAATGTTCTTTTTGTCTTTTACAGCCCGGGAGTGCTGTGTTTTACCAAGGAGGGATGTGTAGCCCAGCTTCGCAGGCACACATGAAAATCCAGGAAAGTGCACTGGAAGGTAACAGCCAAAGCTTGATATGCATTCACTCATGTCACTCACATTTAGACACACCCATAGGGGTATATAAGTTGGTGGGTGTCAGCATAGAGAGTGTTCAGCTTCCTGTCTTAAGACAGAGATTCAGTCAGTTAGCTCCGGGAGGCTCAGGAGTGAGTCATCCCTTGGATAGTTACCTGTCTGAGTTAGTCAGTCAGATTGGTTTCCTGCTGAGTTCAGAGCAGAGACTTCAGCCGCCTGTCCCAGGACAGTGAAGTTCAGTCGACAGAGGTCCTGGACTAGGAGAATACTGAGATCTGCTCAGCGAGCCCAAACAGGGAATCTGTGATTCGACTTCTATGCAGCAGTGCTTATGTTAAGAGCGGAAAGCAGGGCGAAGGGCACAGTGGAGAAGACAGAGCAGTGCCTTAGGTATTGGATTACCTGCACTAAATCACCGGTCACTGGGGACCGAAGCGTTGCTATTGTTTCAAGCATAGTGACAAGAAAACCAGAGGCATCTGGACTACAGGTCGCAGAGAGCAGCCCAAAGTGTCAATACGTAACCGGAGTCAGGTGAAACAGGGACTTTGAGCTAGGCCAAGCAAAAGTAAGGACTTAGTTCCATCACCTAGAAGGCTTCACCACAACGTTGGCCGGGCAGTACAGCTACAGAGAGAGCTGGGGATTCAGAGTTAACTTCGCTTCAGGCAAGTTGGACTCACATGTACATTGAAGTTAAGGAGGCCTCTAACCTGCTCGGCTGCTACCTGAAAGTGCACTCTCCACCCCGACCAGCTTCCCGGGATCTGCTTGAACCATCATCAGTAAAAGGTATGAAAAGGAGCTACCTTGTGTGTGACTGAATTATTACTATACCCTGCAACATCATCTCCACCATAGACTTCCAGGGACCCGTCTCACCTGTGGGAGACTTACTACCAAGCTGCCCCATAACATCCCCTGTGAAAGTCCTCCTAGCAGCGCTGGTACAATTACCAGAAACCACAGGTGGCGTCACGAACTATTTCAAATCCCCTGTAAATATCCCTCCCCCATTGCACGACCGCCAGGGCCACGGACCGAGCCACCGCTACCAGTGACAACTCCCATAGATGCCCATGGGCTCGGCTCCGAGTACCCCATAGCCCTGGTATCCACAATTGTGGTGCGTGGTCGCAACACGCTACTCTTTCCTTGCCCCAGAAATGACTGCTTGCCTTGGACGACTTCCGGGGCAAGGAAAGAGTAGCGAATGCGCTGTAATGATTTTATGCTTTGCCCACTGTTGGGCAAAGCACACTGCGCATGCGCGGCGGCGAATTTGAAATGCGCAATTGCGGGAAGCCGAACGCCGTCTGTGGGATTCACAGACGGCCCTACACAAGTGATGCCGAGGAGCGGGGGGGAGGACATAGAAAACAACGCCCTCCTGACCTGACCGCCCTGATTGACAGCGCCAAATACGAACTTTACTAAGGTATTTTGATATGAAAACGGGGGTATCATGATATAAGGTAAATACCGATAGCTTAGTTATGGGATGCACTATTCAGCCATATCTTTAGTTGATATGGCAAAATTGGGGTGACAGATTCCCTTTAACGAAGACCTTTCACCAGTTTGAACATATTAAACTGGCTACATCATGGAATAGTGTCTGCAAAGCTGAATAAAACCCTGTTTTTATTTTTCAGTTTCTCACCTCTGTTGCGGAGATATTAGATTGTAAAGTTTAGGTGATAATTTATGATAGTGTCACGGGTGTGTCAGAGGCTGCAGACCTTCGCTCTGCATCTGACTGCAGAAGGTCTCAGCAGTTTGCTTTGTAGACTTCTTCCTGGGCCTTCTGACTTTAGGATCCAGTGGCAACCTCACCCGGCTCTAGTTGACACACCTGAACCGGGGTGTATATAACTTCCAGCTTGCTGCTGGAAGTTCCGGTTGATATTTCTATTCCCAGTTCCCTGTTGCGGCTTGGAGCTATTGCAGTCGGCTATCTTCCTTTTTTGGTTTTACTGGAGGATGTCTGTGTTTCTCTCTGAGGCCACTCAAGCTAAGTGTTCCCCCTTGTTTGTGTATCCCATCTGTCTTTAGTGGTTGTGGGGATTGACTAGCGCACATCCTGTCATTTCCGTTGCAGGGCTTATCACCAGGGTCAGGCAGGGATTAGGTATCCTGCTCGGCAATAGGTGTGGAACCTATATAGGGACGATAGGGCAGACAGGGTGTCATTATATCTGTCTAGGGGTCTCCACTCCCCCATTCCCTAGTATTTGGTTCCCTTTCCCGTGAGAGATAAGTCCCAAGGGGTGTTACCAGAGATTTGTCTCTTGGGGGCGTGTACTTCTTCCCCTGCATACCGTTGACCAATCATAAGCAGGAGGTGTCATACAGGAGACTGAAATAATCACCAGAGCAAAAAGGATCTGTAAAGGGGTATAATCAAGTTCAAAACTAACCTCTTCCAATGGGATAGGGGTCTGCCCCACAGTCAGACCTTCACCAATGCTGAGAACTGGGACCCTGAAGAAACCAGTGTGAATAGAATGAAAGTTGATTTTGCGCACCGCCTCTCCATTCATTCTAATGGAAGTTGAGCGCAGCAAATGGAGTGAATGGAGCAGAGGTGTGCATAACCAACCATCTCTCCCTCCACACAGGTCTCTTCAAACTTGAGAATAGCTCCTTAAACAGTAACTCTGGGTCTGGATGACTTGAGTATGTTCATGTATTAAAAGGTGAATTAGCTTAACCATGACTCAAACCCAAAACTTAGCTCCTTCTGATGTACTCCGCGAGAATAGTCATCTATATACTACATCTATGTCATGCATCTTTAAAAGGCTCATTAGATCCTCGTCATCTCATAACGCAATTCCTTAATGAAACCTCTCATTCATTAATAATCCACGGTTATTCAGTAAACATGGTAAAAAATGCCCGCTTTGGCATGCGTCAGCCTTGATGTTATATCCCTGGCATGCATCATCCCAAATTTATATTCATGCGCTACCCCATAATTCACGATGGATAGAGGAAGCATCCATACATCATAATCTGCAACCCCACCAAGACTTGATTGATTAAAGCTCATCACTCAAGTACGATCTATTGACTATTAATCTACTCTCCTTGACAATTACTTTAAGGAGCAAGATGGCTGCAGGGAGGACATTTACAATCATTATTAGTCAGCAGGATTATTTCTACTTCTTTGCCGAAAGGGAGAACATTGAGTTCACTATCAATTACTCACGGATGAAATGATATTAACAAGCCGGCCCCCTATGGCAGAGTCGGCGGGCTTTCTAGATGGATTTGTACTGCATGTCCGTTGTCAGTAAATTTATAAAAGATGACATTTTGATGACATGTAAAGTGCTTAGTAAAGAATGCGAGAGGATCCAGAACAAACACAAATGTTTGTCTAAACGTGGATTTTGCTGTTCAGGTTTTACAAAAACATTTGTTCTTGCTGTACACGCTGCCGTTCTCTTGTTGACTGTCAATCATTCTGTACTGCAGAAAAAATCATTTCACTCACAAAATGGAATGTACTTGTACGAAAATAGGAACTGTTGTGTACAGCCTCATTCACATGGCTGAATTGTGGACAGATCTGCAATATGGCAACATAGTCTCCTGCCTGCCTGTGGCTTCCTAGACGTCTCCCACCTGCCAGCGATTTGCAACATGTCACCTACTTGCCTGTGGTCTCCTGGATGTCATCTGTCCAGTGGCCTAACTAGAGTCTGATGGGCCCCGGTGCAAAATATTGACCTGGCCCCGTATTCGTCATATGTATGGGCCCTTGTAGCGTTCTAAATCCTATAAGGAGATATGAATTTCCCCTCTCCTCCCCTATTATGTAGTAATGTCCCCCATCCTGGGCCTATCCCAGTATATATGTTCCCCATCCTGGACATGAACAGTCTATAATTTTAAGGGTAGGTTAATTTTAACATTGAGAGACAGAATATCAAAAATAAAATCCAGAAAATCACATTGTAAAAATTATATACATTTATTTGCATTTTGCAGTTAGAAATAAGTATTTGATCCCTCTGGAAAACAAGACAATACTTGGTGGAAAAAACCCTTGTTGGTAAGCACAGCAGTCAGACGTTTTTTGTAGTTGATGATGAGGTTTGCGCACATGTCAGGAGGAATTTGGGCCCACTCCTCTTTGCAGATCATCTCTAAATCATTAAGATTTTGAGGCTGTCGCTTGGCATCTGGAGCTTCAACTCCCTCCATAATATGAACAAGCACAAAGATTTAGTCTATGTTAACATGCAGCGTTGTTTTGCTGTACTTTTTATGCAAATTACCGTAAAAGCTGTTTTTTACGATACCAGAAAAAGCTATAAGACTTCTGAAATCTCGTGCACGCATTTCATTTGAGAACTGCAGTGTTTTTGAAATTTGCAACATGTCAATTATTTCGGCACTTTTTGCAGCAGCCTTTCACCCGTAGAAAGTAATGAAAAAGTGAAAAAACGCTGCAAAAAAACTCCCGCAAAAAAATAAATAAAAACATTTTCACGCTTTTGAAGCATTTTTGGTGAATAAAACTAACTTTATTAAACATGTACTGCAGGTAAAGGATAAATGTAATCTGCACCCAAAAAAACACTGCAATAAATGGGTCAAAAATACCATAAAATGTTTTTACTGCCAGAAAAGCAGGTTTTGGCTGCAGAAAAAAAGGCAACAAAAATGTTGCGTATGAACAAAGCCTAACACTTGTAATGACCATTACCGGAGCCCCTGCATTGTTCCTCTGCTCTCTCCATGTGGGAACGTCGACATACTCATTTCCCAAGGCACTCCTGAGATCTAGGGGTAAAGGTTTCTCCTTAGGGAGAGTGACATGCCAGGTCTGGCATGCCAGTATAAGGAGACTTAAACGCCTTGCATGCTCTTCTGGGAAATTAAATATGCAAATTGTGTCTTCAGAGAGGAATAAGACTTGAACTCTAGGGCCACCTATTGGAAGTTGCGATCCTACAAGTCATTATTGACCATTTAACAAGCCTTGATTTTGGATAAAAGCCAAATCAGAATCTCAATTTGCAGACACGGTGTTTTGGGGTATTGCCCCTCATCAGTGCAAAGTATGAATTCTGATTTGGCTAGGTGAGAAGACTGGTATTGAAGCAGAATAATGCTTTGAACATTGTAAATTTGTGTCATAAAAGTCTAGTAGGAATCAGTAATATCAGAAAAATGGCTGCAATAGTGAATAAGAGATGACAAGAAAGCCAGAATTGTGTATGAATGTCAAAACTTATAGCTGAAAGAGAAATAGATAAGGCAGTGAATTGAGATTTTTGAGTGGAAACGTCTTGCATGACTTGTGATGTCCTTGCTCTGCTGAACTCCTCTGGAGGAAAAAAACAAGCAACTTCGGTAGGAAAAAAATCAGTGGAGAAAACTTGTCAAAAAGAGTGAAAAAGGCAAAACTAGCCCAGCTGAAAGGAAAGCCACAAGGATATCTAAATGTATATTTCTAGAATCAAGCATCCCGATCATATGAGGAGCCATTATCCATTTATAAACCCAAGACTGATAGCAATGACCCATTAATAAAAGGAGGTTTGGTTGTCTGTTCTAGGTGTCCATCTATAATGGAAAGAGCCAACAAGGGGGGTACCTTGTCACACTACTAAGAGTAGGTGTCAGTATTAACAACACACCCCCACCCCCAAGCCACCCGAAGAAACATTACTACTTTATGGGGGGGCACAAAAGGGAATTTTATTACTATATGTGGACAAAAACGGGGACATAAGAATTACTGCTGTATGGGGGTGACAGAGGGGACATTTCTACTGCGTGGGGGTCACCAAGGGGCACATACTGGCATGTCTTTCTTTTTAGGAACCTGTTACTGTGGAGGAACCAAAAAGAGGTACTGTTACTTTGTAGGGCACAAGGTAGGCCCTTTGGCACTACGGAGAAATTAGTCTTAGCTGTATGTGCGATATATGGTGTTATTGGTACTACTGGTCTTATGTCAGGCAGCCGGGAAGGGGTTGGGTGACGCCTTCGGGTGGCAGGGCCGGCACAGGGCCCCTATTTGCTTGTGTTCTTCGTTCCAGGGGACCGGCCTTAGGGCATGATGTGGTTTGGAGGATGGACGTTGTCGTTCCCGGTGCTGAAGCTATTTAGGAGTCCCGGATTCCCGATTCCCCAGCGTCACCTGCTACCATGAGACATGGGAAGCTTTATCACCTGGTTCAGGTATGTGGTGGGAGGTTCCTTTCTCTACACCCTCCTCACCCCTTCCTCTGTCTTTCTGGGCAGAGGGAGGAGATCGGGCATTGCCTCAGCGGTATCAGGTGATCCATGAGAGGGATATGTAAACCCGCCATATCTCTTGCTCACCACTGATTATTCAGTTGCTCTTCAGTGGTACGGTTTGTAGTACTCATTGAGTGTTTCTTTAGTTTGTCTCTGGCTTTGGTGTATTGTGCCCCCTACATCCCTGTGTATGCTCCATGGCCTTCCACGTTTGGTTTGCTAGGTTCATCTCTGCCTACCGGTTTAGTTTATTGGTGTGTTTGACCCAACTGTGGCCAGTGTGCCAAGCCATCAGCCACCCCTCTATTTGGCACCTGGAAAGGGATCTCCAAAAACCCTCCCTCCCCAGTCTCCCCTTAGTGAGAGCAGGTGAAGAGTTTCCCCTGTCCTCAAGGTTGTGCATTAGCGCGACGACTTGCGCCAACTGTGCTGGCCTTCAGTCCGGTCATCTCACCCCTACTCGAGTGTCACATCTTGGTCCAGGATGTGTTTCTCAGCAACAGAATGATATTTCTATACGGTCACCGTGTGGTGGCATTACTTTGTCCTTGTATAGTAGTATTAATGGCAATATTGCTCTTTGCAGACTCGATTTTGTTCAGTAACAGTAAGGTGATAATATTTGTTATTTGGTAATGGTAATTTTTTGGAAATTTAGCTTAGCAATTTATTTTGGAAATTCTCCAAATCCTTCACAAAAACTAAAAATTTGTAGTATCTGATTAGCTTCGGCTCTGAAAATTCAACAAAAAGACCCTTAATATTAATTTACCTTATGTGACTAAGACATTCTCATAGCCTATCTAAAAGTACTGCATGCAGAACAATGCTAAGTACAGTAGTGCACTGTTATTGATGTAGCACGACCATCAGCAGTAAATGGCACGAGGACCGATGCAGTACGACCATCAGCAGTAAATGGCACGAGGACCGATGCAGTACGACCATCAGCAGTAAATGGCACGAGGACCGATGCAGTACAACCATCAGCAGTAAGTGGCACGAGGACCGATGCAGTACGACCATCAGCAGTAAGTGGCACGAGGACCGATGCAGTATGACCATCAGCAGTAAATTGCACGAGGACCGATGCAGTACAATCATCAGCAGTAAATGGCACGAGGACCGATGCAGTACGACCATCAGCAGTAAATGGCACGAGGACCGATGCAGTACGAACCATCACGCAGTAAATGGCACGAGGACCGATGCAGTACGACCATCAGCAGTAAATGGCACGAGGACCGATGCAGTACAACCATCAGCAGTAAGTGGCACGAGGACCGATGCAGTATGACCATCAGCAGTAAATTGCACGAGGACCGATGCAGTACAATCATCAGCAGTAAATGGCACGAGGACCGATGCAGTACGACCATCAGCAGTAAATGGCACGAGGACCGATGCAGTACGACCATCAGCAGTAAATGGCACGATGACCGATGCAGTACGACCATCAGCAGTAAATGGCACGAGGACCGATGCAGTACGACCATCAGCAGTAAATTGCACGAGGACCAATGCAGTACGACCATCAGCAGTAAATGGCACGAGGACCGATGCAGTACAACCATCAGCAGTAAGTGGCATGAGGACCGATGCAGTATGACCATCAGCAGTAAATTGCACGAGGACCGATGCAGTACGACCATCAGCAGTAAATTGCACGAGGACCGATGCAGTACGACCATCAGCAGTAAATTGCACGAGGACCGATGCAGTACAACCATCAGCAGTAAATGGCACGAGGACCGATGCAGTACAACCATCAGCAGTAAGTGGCACGAGGACCGATGCAGTATGACCATCAGCAGTAAATTGCACGAGGACCGATGCAGTACAATCATCAGCAGTAAATGGCACGAGGACCGATGCAGTACGACCATCAGCAGTAAATGGCACGAGGACTGATGCAGTACGACCATCAGCAGTAAATGGCACGATGACCGATGCAGTACGACCATCAGCAGTAAATGGCACGAGGACCGATGCAGTACGACCATCAGCAGTACGACCATCAGCAGTAAATGGCACGGACGAGGACCGAATGCAGTATGTACCATGAGCAGTACGACCATCAGCAGTAAAAGTACTGCATGCAGAACAATGCTAAGTACAGTAGTGCACCTGCTATTGATGTAGCACGACCATCAGCAGTAAATGGCACGAGGACCGATGCAGTACGACCATCAGCAGTAAATGGCACGAGGACCGATGCAGTACAACCATCAGCAGTAAGTGGCACGAGGACCGATGCAGTATGACCATCAGCAGTAAATTGCACGAGGACCGATGCAGTACAATCATCAGCAGTAAATGGCACGAGGACCGATGCAGTACGACCATCAGCAGTACGACCATCAGCAGTAAATGGCACGAGGACCGATGCAGTACGACCATCAGCAGTAAATGGCACGAGGTGCGCCGTGGCTCAGCCGCACTTGTAATAGCATCCTCACAATGGTTTGGATCTTACGATTAAAACACAATAGGCACAGTCATAGAAAGGTAAATTAAACACTCATCACCTGAACACCAAGTCCTCATATCATATAATGATTTCAGACTACACGCCTTGTGTGCATTGCGGCCTGATTGGGATTTATTCCAGAATGTGGGATTGATTAGAGAACAATGTATTAGGATCGACAA
Organism: Oophaga sylvatica; assembly: GCA_033576555.1. Lineage (NCBI taxonomy): Eukaryota > Metazoa > Chordata > Amphibia > Anura > Dendrobatidae > Oophaga > Oophaga sylvatica. The sequence goes on from JARQOD010000007.1 coordinate 124,182,532, forward strand.
GTTATTGTGGAGCTAAAAAAGTCTGCATTTCTTTCATTGAGTCATTTAAAGGGAATCTGTCATCAAGTTTTTGATATTAATCTGACAACAGCATAATATAGAGGAAGAGAGCCTGATTCCAAGGATGTGTCACTTACTAAGCTGTGTGTTGTAGTTTCAATGTTATCAGCTGGAGATTACCACTGCCTGACTAGACGTCAGGTGCAAGCTAGTCCAGCTAATATGTGTAACCCCGCCCCTACCAGTGATTGGCATCTTGCTGACAATGTGCACAGTGTACACAGGAAGCTGTCAGTCATTGGTGTGGGCGCGGTTATACACAGCTCAGCATTCTGACTACTGTTACCTTTACAGGAGATAAAACAGAAATTTTATCAAAACTAAACCAATACGTCATACATCCATGGAATCCTGCCATAGCAAAAACCTGCTGACAGATTCCCTTTAATAGAAGCGACGCATCCTTAAAGGGGTTGACTCATCTGGACAACCTCTATTTGCCCATCTGAAGGCAGGGTCTATGAGACGTTTGGTATACTCCTTTATGTCCCATAGTACAGACTCAATGGACAGCTACTGCCCTGGCAGCTTACAAAGACCAGACAAATGTTGCTATACCAAACTCAGCCTGTAGACAAGAGTGGCGCTGTTTTTTGAACAAGCCATTATACATAGCCATTTATTCTCCACTTTCTGCTTTATCCACATGTAGATCCCATTACCATATTGTTTCAGTTTTCATTCTATACAGATAGGTTGCAGTCATCCATTTGTATATTTTTATGATTTCTCTTTCTCTGTTGATTCAAAACAATGTTTAAAAATTTCTCCGCTGGGTGATAGGACTGAAAAAATATATATTTTTTTTAGATTTATTTTGTTTTTCCTGTTTATGACTGTTGCAGTTAACATCTTAAGGTTTAAAAAGACATTTTATATTCATAGTGGAGTTACCGTACATCTCAAGGCTTTTTTTCTGATCTAAACCTGTCAGTGGTCCTGTCTCCTTTCGAAGAAACATGGCTTAAGACTTCTCCATTTTTGATATTTACAATGCATATTGTCTCTTCTGTCACCATGTCTTTGGAATTGAATATCTCCAGCTCTTTCTTATACTCTTCTATATTCATGTCTTATAGTTTTGTGTGACATGGTTATTACCCCGCACAGTTTAGTTTTTAGAACTCGTTTTTTTTTTCTTTTGTATCTCTATAGTAAGCACATAAAATACTTAAAGAGGTTGTTTGGTTTGGGGAAAAAAAAAAACACTTTAATGAACCCTGTTTGGGAATTCTGAATTAATAGAGGAGATTTCCCCTCTCCTCATCAGTTAGACCAGGGATGGGGAATCTGTTTTCTGCCAAGGGCCATTTAGATATTTATACCATCCCTCGGGGGCCGGACTAGTTGTGCGCTATCTCCGCCCACGAAGTACATCCTGACGCTGGCACTGGTGTCAGAACATAATTTGTCATTGCACACGCCTTGACGCATGGTAGTGAATTCTGCGTGCGCGTGCTCACAGAGCAAGACAAAATTAGAGAGTTGGCGGCCATCAAAATTCAGCTGCAGATCCAAGTACTGCAGTCCTCGGGAATCTTCTCGGGGGCCGGATAAAAGGTCACCGAGTGCCGTAAACGGCCGCACGACTGAGGTTACCCACCCCTGTGTTAGACAGAACGGAGGGTGATTCTTGCCTCAGATGGTGCGGCACATCCATGCATTACATAGAGATCCCATTAAAAAAGCACTTCTCCCATCAAAATTTGTATCCTCTAAATATATTGCAGTCATCACATTATACAGCACTGTGTACTTACAATTGCTCATTTTGCCTTTCTACCCAGATAATTCTCCTGTTTTCCATTAGGTCTATGACATCACGTGATTAAACACTGACTAGCTGAATCCTTCTAAGCTCTAGGTAGAAACAGGAGGTCAATTTTTCCCGCATGAGTCATCACCACAAAAGTCCTTGACAGAGGAGAGGAGGGTCAGAAGTTGAAGAAGGGAATGACTCATGCAGGGACAAGAGACTTCCTGTCTCTACATAGAGCAGAGAAAAGAGAACAATTATCTGGGTAGAAAGGCAAAATGAGCAATTGTAAGTACACAGTGCTCTATAATATGATTTTTAAAATATATTAAGAGGAAAAAAAACTTTGATGGGAGGAGGAGGAGTGTTTCTTTAATTTTAGTGACCACTGTGTAATCCTTCATATCGTCTGTGATGGCGCTGAATAGAAATGTAACACTTGCTACTGAATTCTGACAGAAATTACAGCTGATTGCCGATTGTCAATGTGTGATAAGTTGGAGAACCTTCGAAAAGAAGAGAATTTTAATTTAACCTCTTAACAACATGCCCTGATGATTCTGATGTCAAGGGTTAAGTCAATCATACACACCGGTCGATCACTCTGACAGGCGCTAACTCAACCGACTCCCTGTACGAAGGAGCTCTTGCTCATCTGAACGCTCCTCTGTTCTCTATGTGAGAACCAGTGCCAGACATCGCTGGAGAACAAAATGCTAAAAAAAAAAAAAGAGATATTGCGTCCATAATGAAAGGCGTATATAATTAGCATGTTATTTAAGCCTTTAGTCTATATTAGAACCTTATTTAAGCTATTTATTATATTATTTCATCTATTGGTCAATCACAGAAACACTGTGAAAAAAAACTATTCCAAACGTTAATATTTTCCTTTTTCTATTATTCCAGGTTGCAAAATGTAAAAGTTTCTTGAATAAATAACCATTGCTTCCCTTAATCCTAATAGGTCAAAAGATTATTTTTACTGATATTTGTGTCTACATGACCTTGAAGTATTTTGATGAACCTCAAGCTATCTGAAAACTTTACTCTAGAATTGACATAAATCAAATTGAATTGTAACATACAAAGTTCTGACCAAGGAATACAGGGGTATATTTACCCTCAAGAGCATCATGATTGAAGCTACAACCAATTAAGTCACTTGGTATCATAAGTTTAATACTGAGTTGTGTAGACGTGTCAGAAAGGCTTTGCTTCCAGCTGCTGCTGATGTCAATATCTTGAGCGTCGCTCCCATGAGCTAAGGTCGCCTTTTTCGAATATGCCAAACTCTATGCCCAACACCATTTTCATGCATTATTGCTACACTGTATATTGACTTACTGCTGGGTATTTGCTCATTTTGTTTTTATTTTAGGTTTTGTCTGCTACTACCTGTCCTGGCTCCAGCATCGGGCCTTGCTCCCACCTCCTAAGCGCAGATCTTTCTGAACTAATCCAAGCTGGGTAACTCTGGTAACCTTGTAAGCATCTTTCAGTAGAATGTCTGTGTCGGCCTCTAGCTCCTTCTTACCATCCTTTGTCATAGAATCTTATAAGCACTAATTGACATCTGCCATCTCAGTAATGATAAAATCTGACTGCACTGAAAACAGATTTTACAGATTTTACCCATGAATTGAAAATGAAAGCTAAATCCAGTAATAGGTGAAAGAAACAGATTGTTCTGATAAGGTATGCTACAAAGTTGCTTATTTTCATATATACTATTGATTTATGAAATAAAAATGAGACAACAGTTACTCTTTAAGTGTGTGCTTCATCTCTGCATGCAAGTTACTAGTTTTTCAATATATTTCTGCTATTTATGTGTGCACCTCACCTCTGCAAGCAAGTAACTAGCTTGCTAATACATCACTGCTATCCTGTGGTCAACCATATCCCTCCTACAAGTTCCTGATTGTATACTTCTCTGCTATTAACCATATCTACATAATGCTGGTGGGTGTGGACCCACTGTGCTACGGGCCAGAGGAGGGGCGTGACTAAGTGACTACCTGGTTTTTCGCCAGAGCATCTAGTGGTGAAGATAGGCTTGGCCGCAGGGTACCAGGTACCACTTAAGGGCTGTCCTTGGGACTGCAGCAGCTGACCGGAGGGTCAGAGGCACAGTACGAAACACAGAGGGGCAAAATAGAGATGTAGTCATGTGGTTCGAGATTGGGGCAGGCGCACAGGATCAATGCCCAAAGTGAAGGTCAGAAACTGAGAGTGAAAGCCGGGTCTTTAACGAGAAGTGTCATACAGGATAACACTGAAGCCAATCCTCCCCACCAGAGAGTCTAGCAAAAACCAGGTAATCACTTAGTCACACTCTTCCAGGGTAAACCTTGCCGATGGCGCAGTGTTTCCACACCCACCAGTGTTCCATTACATTCAGACTGTGACATCTATGCTACAAGTTCCTGATTGCATGTATGTCTCTGCTATTAACCATATTTATGCTACAAGTTCATGATTCCATACGTCTCTGCTAGTAACTATATGCGCCTGCCACAAATTCCTGAGTGTATACTTCTCTGCTATTAACCATATCTATGCTACAAGTTCCTGATTGCATGTATGTCTCTGCTATTAACCATATTTATGCTACAAGTTCTCTGTCTCTGCTATTAACCGTATCCCTGCTGCAAGTTCTGAACTGCATATACTTTTATACTGTTCCAGTATGTGTGCAGCATCTGGTGACTTCCAGCTTTGCTTGTCCATCTGCTGTCCTGCATAACCTGTGGTCCTGGGTCTTCACTGATTCACGTCCTGTCGTTTCCACTGCATTTTCACATCCAGCTCATGCGGCTCACCCTGACCTACGGCTTAGCAATCCACCTCACTAGCCCTTGACATGCTACCCTGGGTTGAGAAGAAAAAGTTTGGTATCCAGCTCCAATTAAAAAAATATTCTTTTATTTAGTGACTTTAGTGAAAATAATCCTTCCATGGCAAAGAGGATCATGCATTTGACAGACAAAATGTGTAGTAAAGTGTCAGTTCTGGTGGCTCAATGTCCGACTCCTCCTTTATTCTCCTGAATACTGATCTAATATCATTTCTGATCATCTCAAATCAGAACTCAGCAGAAATTAAGAAGAAATTCAGAAGAAAAAACGACGGGCTGTAGATTGTACCAACAGGGAGCCCAGCGGTCAGCACTGAATAATACTGAACAGCATCGAGCAGCTTGCAGTGTATTGTCATTCCAATGGACGGATCTGCCAATAATTTAGTTCTGCCGACTGATGAGTGGTATGAAATAGGAATAGGTAATTAAAATTTATTAAACTATTTAAAGTATTATTCTCTATTACAATTATAGCTGCAATTAAAGGATTTAATAAGAGTCAGCTGAAAATTCCCGTTAGCATGAGCTAATGAGATATTACTGGGTTATGTAAATTGCTGAACATAATAATCTACTGTATTATTACCTCGTTCTTGAAAGTGCAAAATATTATGAGACAAATTAATGAGAATAATATGGGAATTGGGAAAGTTAGTAATTGCCCATTTCCTTCCTCCTATTAAATAAGTGTGAAAATTGAGTCAAGGTATTGTACATGCCCCACAGGGAATAAAGATATATGGAGCTTTAGGTATAGTTTACACCTTCAGGTTTCATTGTGCATGGCATAAAGTCATCATAAGTAGGCACTCAGCTGCTGACAAGCTCACGAGAAGCTATTTCTGCTTGTGAGCAACGTACTGAGCATATGGTGAGTGGGCCCGTGAATATTTATGCAGGCAAAAACACAGAGAAACAATGTAGCAACAGAGATTGAACATTTACAAATGTGTTAACTGTGAAGACTGGAATTAAAAATAAAAGGCCGAGACCCTGTGTTCGTAATATGTGTAGCAATGATTGAATTAATTAAATGCACATGTAGATCTATCAATCACTGGCATTTAGGGATGTAAATAGTGATGAGCTAACGTGCTGGGATAAGGTGTTATCTGAGCATGCTCTGGTGCTAACCGAGTGTCTGCTTGAATAATATGTTCGAGTACATGCGGCTGTTCGAGCGCCGCAACACATACCGGGACTTCCTGTTTGTTAGACAATCCCTGCATGTGTTGCGGCTGTCGAACTGCCATGAGACCTGCAGCCGGGGGAGTTGAAGATAGTATTCGAGCACCCCGAAGACACTCAGTTAGCACCCGAGCATCCCATTATCCATTCCTTCTCCTTCATCTGTTAGACAGTGATCACTTACTGCCCCTCACCTCTGAGGCTTCTCTTACAGCCCTCCTCAGCTGTTAGGCCCCATAGGAGCTGCCATATTTCCTACTTTGATAGTTAATCCATGCTAGGTCTCACAGGGAGAAAAAAAGCTAATCTCTAAGGCTTGTTCTCAACATAGATCTTCAGTAGTGCACTGCTCCCCTGTCTCCCTGCTAGTTGCTTGTCGGGCGGCGTTGGCTCTTGGTGATTGACAGGTCGCACCCATGGCATAGTTGAGCCGCTGGTCTGGACTGTGTACTCTTCCATGCGGCAAGCAGAGGCAGCATTGGCGCAGCAGAGGAGGGCAGGGGGACTGAAGATGGTCGAATATAGTGATCCGCCAGATTCAGAGCAACTGTATAGCAAAGAGATAACAAGTGCTGCGCTCCATGCCTAGGAGACCGACCACCACTGATAGACTGCAGAATGTAACCTAGGCAATGAGCAGTCAACAATAAAGTGAAAAACGCCTTAATTCTTGAGAAAAAAATATGATTTTTAATAATAAGTGCAAAGTTTCTTGTTTTTACAAGCACTTTCCAATTTTAAAGAGGGTCTGTCACCAGGTCAAAAGTGGAGAATTTGTATTCTTATTTCATTCCGGCTCCTCTCTTCAGTATTCTTTTTTTTTTTGTACTCTACCAAATGATTCCAGACATATGAGCCTTTTTATTTAGTCCTAATTTTTATGGCCTTTACAAGGGGGCAGATCCTCTGGGGTGTGTCTTTAGGTTTCTCTGCCCCATTAGCACTAAATAAAAAGGCCCATATTAATGTAACCATATGGTAGATTAAAAAAATAGCCATACTCAGGAATAGTATGTCACGTTGTGCCAGTCTGAAGTAAGGGAGAGAGGGGCCTGCAACTGTCCCTGAAGCTGGAGTCCTCACTATCCCTGTCTCAGTGGTACTCTTGAAGGTAGAGAGGCCTGGGTCTCCAAACTTACTATGCTCTTGAATGCAGGAGCAACCAGATCTCCAGTGGCTCAGTGAATAGAGATGCAGTCAGAAAAAATACAAGACTGCAGTATCGAATCCTGAGGCATAATAATAATAATAATAATAATAATAATAATAATAAACAAGAGCAAAATTGGATATTTTTTACCAGCTGAGTCCCCTTTATATATTTATAATGGTGAGAAAAACCCTTTTATTGTGGGTTCTAATCCTTCAATTATTCTAGATCATGATCTCAACCGGAAATTCCATGGTATAAAAAAGCTGTACAGTGAGAAAAAATGATATTTCATCTTCTAGGATATGTTTTGTCATAGTGATAGGGGCCCTTTAAAAGTGACATTCTTTTCATCCACATTATATAACAGAAATGAGATAATGTACTAATGTATCTTCCTGCATATCTTGTATCAGCTCCAGACATGTCTATGAGGGGCGCTAATAGAGGACCCCGGGAAGCTATTCATGCCCGAAGCTGCATCTGATATGTTTACTGCCAGGAACTGATTAACGCAGCAAGTGATGCACAAATGCTTATCCCCTGCCTGTACTTCATACTGTAATGGAAGGAATAGCCAAGTAAAAATGTGATGATTTCATTAGAAATCACTTACCATGGAAGATAAGAACGATACATTTGTTTTCTCCCTTTATTCTTGTCTGACTTTGGTGGTAACAGTTTAATTTCTAATAATTACCGCAGAATGGTCTCTTTGCTCTCAGCGGATGTAACTGAAATCTGATTTTGGTCAGCAAGAAATAATGGGAATAATAATCCTTGTGATCTATCAGGAACATGCAGAGAACATTGATCATTTCACTTTTGAGACCCGTAGGCCCGAATTTATCAAAGCTTTTATGCTCCAAAAAGGGGCAGAAAATCCTTGAAAAGTTGGAAATTTTGGTATAACTTGGAATTGCGCCAAAATTTTGAGACTTTTCGTATCGCACCAGTTTCTCCCTGTGCCTTGCCGACAGGGACAGTGGGGCATGACGCAACAGGTCGTCTAATGCAAGACGAACTGTGGCGTCACCGGCTGGAATGAGATGTCAGGTGTGGCGCATGGAGGCGCACGTTGCTCATCAGACGGTCCTGATTCATGAAGAGACGTGCACTTTTTCATGAATCCGAAGTGTCTGACTCCAGCATGCCCCCTCATCATGAACAGAGAAAAAACAATCGCTAGTATTGATGAATAGGGCCCTCTAGAACAACAATTTTGCCTGGATTATTCACAATTTTTTACAGAAAAACATGGCAAATTTAGGGCGTCCTTTACAGAACGAGGCAGGGTTCATTTAACACTCGCCAAAAAGTGGACGTTGCAGGGTGGGCTGTCACTATTCCACCAACAAAAATCTTGGTAAACAAGGATTAAACAGCTACGCAAGCGTAATGATTAAAGGGGTCATCCGGTGTTGACCTCTGCCGCAATGGAGTTGCACGGTGCCGATGACATTATGACCCAATGTCCCATTATAATGAGCACGTGAGTGAGATTGACTTGTAATATCGTCGGCGGCGCTCACCACCCTGCTATAGATTCTACATTGGATTTAGAAGCTTCAAATTACAATTTGACAGTCTTTTTTGGTGGAAAAGGGGACATTTTTTGGCTTATGTGCCGTGTACAGGTATGCATGCTCCAGAGTGAATTCTCCAGCTCGGTAAAACGTAAGGGAAGACGCTGAGAAAAACTCTTGAACTGTACTGTGTACTAAAGCAAAACAGATTCTGAAAGTATGATCATGGGCCCCATACCTTGTCTTTCATTTTTCTTCCTTGAGTTACTTCTCACAGTTCACAGGGCTTTTTCCTTTAAGTGATTCTGCTCTGTACTCCAAGGTGGCCTTGTATATTGAGTTCATCCACACGAACGGAGAAGCAGGAGTTTCCCAAAGGCACACCTAAACCAAGCCATTAAATACATGTCTGATGTACGGATGCAGTTACAGAGTTTCAAAAGCTGAATACAGGATATAGATTGCAGGATACATCTTATTTCCAAATCCAAATAAAGGACTAACATTTCTTTGAGATCTTTTTTTTTTCTTTTTGAGAATCTCTGTTGTACTTTATTCCACGCAATTTTTGACTTTTATGCACCAAAATGACTGTTCAAACCAAGCACAGGCACTCAGTGACAAACAGTTCAGTGCACCTTTCCACCTACTTGTTTTCCACCTATCTTCACCCTTCTTTGGTTCCCATAAAGCCAGATCTGTCAATCTAGGAAGATGAGGGTAGCATAGATGAAAAACAGGTAGGTGGGAGAATGCATTGAATCGTTTGGCCACGATAAGGGTTCACTGGGTGCGTGTGCTTTAGATACTGTGTTGATCCAGGGAGCTAGTCTGATTGCCGTATGTGGAGTCGGGAAGGAATTTTTTTTCCCAATGTGAAGCTTACTGTTTGCCACTTGGTTTTTTTTTGCCTTCCTCTGGATAAACATGTTAGGGCAGGTTAGGATAGAATATGGGTTGAACTAGATGGACTTAAAGTCTTCCTTCAACCTTATGTTACTATGTTAACTACAGTTATATGAAAAAGTTTGGGCACCCCTATTAATCTTAATCTTAATGTTTTATAAAAATTGGTGTTTTTGCAACAGCTATTTCAGTTTGATATATCTAATAACTATTGGACACAGTAATGTTTCTGCCTTGAAATGAGGTTTATTGTACTAGCAGAACTTGTGCAATCTGCATCCAAACAAAATTTGACAGGTGCATAAGTATGGCCACCTCACCAGAAAAGTGACATTAATATTTAGTAGATCTTCCATTTGCAAAAATAACAGCCTCTAGTCGCTTCCTGTAGCTTTTAATGAGTTCCTGGATGAAGGTATTTTTGACAAAACAATTCCAGTTCAGTTAAGTTTGATGGTCGCTGAGCATGGACTGCCCTCTTCAAATGATCCCACAGATGTTCAATGATATTCAGGTCTGGGGACTGGGATGGCCATTCCAGAACATTGTCATTGTTCCTCTGCATGAATGCCTGAGTAGATTTGGAGCGGTGTTTTGGATCATTGTCTTGCTGAAAGATTCATCCCCTGCGTAACTTCAACTTTGTCACTGATTCTTGAACATTATTGTCAAGAATCTGCTGATACTGAGTGGAATCCATGCGTCCCTCAACTTTAACAAGATTCCCGGTGCCGGCATTGGCCACACAGCCCCAAAGCATGATGGAATCTCCACCAAATTTTACTGTGGGTAGCAAGTGTTTTTCTTGGAATGCTGTGTTTTTTTGACGCCATGCATAACGCCTTTTTGTATGACCAAACAACTCAATCTTGGTTTCATCAGTCCACAGGACCTTCTTCCAAAAAGAAATTGGCTTCTCCAAATGTGCTTTTGCATTCCTCAGCCGACTCTGTTTGTGGCGTGCTTGCAGAAATAGCTTCTTTCGCATCACTCTCCCATACAGCTTCTCCTTGTGCAAAGTGCGTTGTATAGTTGACCGATGCACAGTGACACCATCTGCAGCAAGTTGATGCTGCAGCTCTCTGGAGTTGGTCTGAGGATTGTCCTTGACTGATCTCACCATTCTTCTTCTCTGCCTTTCTGATGTTTTTCTTGGCCTGCCACTTCTGGCCTTAACAAGAACTGTCCCTGTGTTCTTCCATTTCCTTACCTTGTTCCTCACAGTGGAAACTGACAGGTTAAATCTCTGAGACAGCTTTTTGTATCCTTCCCCTGAACAACTATGTTGAATAATCTTTGTTTTCAGATCATTTGACAGTTCTTTTGAGGAGCCCATGATGCCACTCTTCAGAGGAGATTCAAACAGGAGAACAACTTGCAAGTGGCCACTTTAACCCCTCTCTGACATTAGACGTACTATCCCGTCCATAAAACCCGTGCCATTCTGCCCATGGACGGGATAGAACGTCATAGGCGATCAGCTGCGCTCCTGAGGGGAGTGCAGCTAATCGCCGCCGGGTGTCAGCTGATTATCACAGCTGACACCCGTGACTGTGTGTCAGGAGCGGTCACGGACCGCTCCCGGCACATTAACCCCTAGCACACCGCGATCAAACATGATCGCGGTGTAGTGGGGGCACAGGGGAGGATCGCGCAGGGTGGGGGCTCCCTGCGCGCCCCCCTGAGACCCTCAGACCAGCGCGATGTGATCGCGCTGTTCTGAGGGCTTCCTCCCTCCCAGGACCCGGATCCAAGATGGCGCCGGGGTCCTGGAGGGAGGCGGCTTCCTCAGTGCCTGCTGAGAGCAGGCACTGAGAAGCCTGCTGCACTGCCTGAGCGATCGCTGGTGTGACAGAGTGCTGTGCACACTGTCACACCAGCGATTTGATAAAATACAGTGATGTCCCACCCTGGGACAAAGTAAAAAAGTTAAAAAAATAAAAATAAACATGTTATAAAAAAAAATCCAAAATAAATAAAAAAAAAAAAAATATTCCCCAATAAATTCATTTCTTCCTGTAAATAAAAAAAACAAAACAATAAAAGTACACATATTTAGTATGGCCGCGTCCGTAACGACCCCCCCTATAAAACTGTCCCACTAGTTAACCCCTTTAGTGAACCCCTTAAAAAAAAAAAAAAAAAACGAAGCAAAAAATCAATGCTTTATCATCATACCGCCGAACAAAAAGTGGAATAACGCGCGATCAAAAAGACCGATATAAATAAACATGGTACTGCTGAAAACGTCATCTTGTCCCGCAAAAAACGAGCCACCATACAGCATCATCAGCGAAAAAATAAAAAAGTTATAGCTCGCAGAATAAAGCGATGCAAAAATAATTATTTTTTATATAAAATTGTTTTTATTCTATAAAAGCGCCAAAACATAAAAAAATTATATAAATGAGGTATCGCCATAATCGTACTGACCCGAAGAATAAAACTGCTTTATCAATTTTACCACACGCGGAACAATAAAAACGCCTCCCCCAAAAGAAATTCATGAATTGCTGATTTTTGTTCATTCTAACCTCCCAAAAATCGAAATAAAAAGTGATCAAAAAATGTCACCTGCTCAAAAATGGTACAAATAAAAACGTCAACTCGTACCGCAAAAAATAAGACCTCACATGACTCTGTGGGCCAAAATATGCAAAAATTATAGCTCTCAAAATGTGGCGATGCAAAAAACTATTTTTGCAATAAAAAGCGTCTTTTAGCGTGACAGCTGCCAATCATAAAAACCCGCTATAAATAGTAAATCAAACCTCCCTTTATCACCCCCTTAGTAAGGGAAAAATAATAAAATTAAAAAAATGTATTTATTTCCATTTTCCCATTAGGGTTAGGGTTGCGGCTAAAGTTAGGGTTAGGGTTGGCGCTAACGTTAGTATTAGGGTTAGGGTTGGGATTAGGGGTGTGTTAGGGTTAGGTTTGTGGTTAGGGTTGGGACTAGGGTTAGGGGTGTGTTGGGGTTAGGGTTGGAGTTAGAATTGGGGGTTTCCGCTGTTTAGGCACATCAGGGGCTCTCCAAATGTGACATGGCGTCTGATCTCAATTCCAGCCAATTCTGCGTTGAAAAAGTCAAACGGTGCTCCTTCACTTCTGAGCTCTGCCATGCGTCCAAACAGTAGTTTATCCCCACATATGGGGTATCAGCGTACTCTGGACCCCAAAAGTTATTGTGCAATTTGTCCTATTTCTTCTGTTACCCTTGGGAAAATAAAAAACTGGGGGCGAAAATATCATTTTTGTACAAAAAAAAATATTTTTTTGTTTTTACGGCTGTACATTATAAACTTCTGTGAAGCACTTGGGGCTTCATAGCGCTCACCACACACCTAGATAAGTTCCTTGTGGGGTCTATTTTCCAAAATGGGGTCATTTGTTGGGGATTTCCACTGTTTAGGCGCATCAGGGGCTCTCCAAATGCGACATGACGCCCCAGACCATTCCATCAAAGTCTGCAATCCAAAACGTCACTACTTCCCTTCCGAGCCCCAACGTGTACCCATACAGTAGTTTTCTCCCACATATTGGGTATCAGCATACTCAGGACAAATTGGGCAACAACTTTTGGGGTCCAATTTCTCCTGTTACCCTTGTAAAAATAAAATATTGGGGCGAAAAAATCATTTTTGCAAAAAAAAAAAGATTTTTTATTTTTACGGCTGTGCGTTATAAACTTCTGTGAAGCACTTCGGGGTTCAAATTGCTCACCACACATCTAGATAAGTTTCTTGTGGGGTCTATTTCCAAAATGGGGTCACTTGTGGGGGGTTTCCACTGTTTAGGCGCATCAGGGGCTCTCCAAATGCGACATGACGCACCCAGACCATTCCATCAAAGTCTGCAATCCAAAACGTCACTACTTCCCTTCCGAGCCCCGACGTGTGCCCATACAGTAGTTTTCGCCCACATATTGGGTATCAGTGTACTCAGGACAAATTGGACACAACACTTTTGGGTTCCAATTTCTTCTGTTACCCTTGTGAAAATAAAACATTGGGGGTGAAAAAATCATTTTTGTAAAAAAAAAAAAAGATTTTTTATTTTACGGCTGTACGTTATAAACTTTAGTGAAACACCTGGGGGTTCAAAGTTCTCACCACACATCTAGATAAGTTCCTTGAGGGGTCTAGTTTCCAAAATGCTGTCATTTATGGGGGTTTCCACTGTTTAGGCAGATCAGGAGCTCTCCAAACACGACATGGCGTCCAGCCAATTCTGCGTTGAAAATGTCAGACGGCGCTCCTTCCCTTCCAAACTCTGCCATGCACCCAAACAGTGGTTTACCCCCACATATGGGGTATCAGCGCACTCAGGACAAATTGCACAATAACTTTTGGAGTCTTGTTACCCTTGGAAAAATAAAAATTGGGGTGAAAAGATCATTTTTGTGGAAAAAATATGATTTTTAAATTTTACGGCTCTACGTTATAAACTTGTGTGAAGCACTTGGGGGTTCAAATTGCTCATCAAAAATCTAGATAAGTTCCTTAGGGGGTCTATTTCCCAAATGGGGTCATTTGTGGGGGGTTTCCACTGTTTAGGCACATCAGGGGCTCTCCAAATGCAACATGGCATCCAAACTCAATTCCAGCCAATTTTGGTTGGAAAAAGTCAAATGGTGCTCCTTCCATTCCGAGCTCTGCCGTGCGCCCAAACAGTGGTTCCCCCCCACATATGGGGTATCAGCATACTCAGGACAAATTGTACAACAACTTATGTGGTCCAATTTCTCCTGTTACCCTTGGGAAAATAAAAAATTAGTGACTAAAAGATAATTTTTGTTGGAAAAAAATAGGACTTTTTATTTTCATGCCCGGGCATTATAAACTTGTGTGAAGCACTTGGGGGTTCAAAGAGCTCACCAAAGATCTAGATAAGTTCCTTAGGGGGTCTAGTTTCCAAAATGGGGTCACTTGTGGGGGGTTTCCACTGTTTAGGCTCATCTGGGGCACTGCAAATGGAACATGACCCCCATTAACGTCTGCATTCCAAAACGTTACTACTTCCTTTCCAAGCCCTGCCGTGCGCCCAAACAGTTTCCCCCCCTCACATATGGGGTATCAGCGTACTCAGGACAAATTGGACAACAACTTTTGGGGTCCAATTTCCTTGGGAAAATTCAAAAATTTGGGACTAAAAAATCATTTTTGTGGAAAATTGATTTTTTTTTTTTCACACCCAGGCTTTATAAACTTTTGTGAAACACTTGAGGGTTCAAAGTGCTCACAACAGATCTAGATAAGTACCTTAGGGGGTCTAGTTTCCAAAATGGTGTCACTTGTGGGGGGTTTCCACTGTTTAGGCGCATCAGGGGCTCTCCAAACGCGACATGGCATCCAATCTAAATTCCAGCCAATTTTAGTTTGAAAAAGTCAAACGTCGCTCCTTCCCTTACGAGCTCTGCCGTGTGCCCAAACAGTGGTTTTCCCCACATATGGGGTATTGGCGTACTCAGGAGAAATTGCATAACAACCTTATCTGTCCATTTTCTCCTTTTACCCTTGTGAAAATAAAAAAAAAGTTTTGTAAAAGATAATTTTTGTGGCTAAAAAGTAAAATATTCATTTTTTCCTTCCACGTTGCTTTAGTTACTGTGAAGCACCTGAAGGGTTAACAAACTTCTTGAATGTGGTTTTGAGTACCTTGAGGGGTGCAGTTTTTAGAATGGTGTCACTTTTGGGTATTTTCTGCCATATAGACCCCTCAAAGTGACTTCAAATGTGAGGTGGTCCCTAAAAAAAATGGCTTTGTAAATTTTGCTGTAAAAATGAGAAATCGCTGGTCAACTTTTAACCCTTATAACTTACTAACAAAAAAAAAATTTTGGTTCCAAAATTGTGCTGATGTAAAGTAAACATGTGGGAAATGTTATTTCTTAACTATTTTGTGTGATATATTTCTCTTTTTTAAGGGAATAAAAATTCAAAGTTTGAAAATTGCAAAATTTTAAAAATTTTCGCCATATTTGCGTTTTTTCAAAAATAAACGCAAGTTATATCGAAGAAATTTTACCACTAACATGAAGTACAATATGTCACGAGAAAACATTCTCAGAATCGCGAAGATCCGTTGAAGCGTTCAAGAGTTATAACCTCATAAAGAGACAGTGGTCAGAATTGTAAAAATTGGCCCGGTCATTAACGTGCAAACCACCCTTGGGGGTGAAGGGGTTAAGTAGCTTTTCTCATGATTGCATACACCTGGCTATGAAGTTCCAAGCTCAATGAGGTTACAAAACCAAAAAAAGTGCTTTAGTAAGTCAGTAAAAAGTATAATGTGGTGGCCATACTTATGCACCTGTCAAATTTTGTTTGAATGCAGATTGCACATGTTCTGCTAGTACAGTAAACCTCATTTCAAGGCAGAAACATTACTGTGTCCAATAGTTATTAGATATATCAAACTGAAATAGCTGTTGCAAAAACACCAATTTTTATAAAACATTAAGCTTAAAATTAATAGGGGTGCCCAAACTTTTTCATATAACTGTATGTTACTGGGTGCATGTGCTTGGTTTAAACAGTCGTTTTGTGCTGAAAGACTGAAAGTTTTGTTTATCGCAAAAAAGTCCAAAATTTGTGCAAACTAGAGTATAGTAGAGATTCTCAATAATATGGGAACAATATATTGTGGATATACATTTATTAAAAGATATTTAATATTGATCCAGTTGTTGTTTTCCTACTCTATTTTAGCCATGGTTCTGTTTTGTTTTTTTTTGCAAAAAAGAGATCTATGAAAATCAGACATTACATAGACGTAAGGCACTCCATAGGTCTGAATGACTGATGCCGGTGCACAAATCTCACAAGAAAAGGTCACAGACAGGATGGATAAGTTAAAAAAAAGAACGTGTGAATCGCTCCATTACATTTTATAGGTCCATGTGCTGTCCAATTCTAAAATAAGTTTTTCTCATAAGCTTTGCACAATGGATCTGTTGCTGAGATCCCACTGAGAAAACTTAGCAAAAGTTTTCAAACCACCTGCAGCGCCACCACAGGAGGAATGAGGCAGTACACAGTGCCCAGTGTGGAGGACGCTTAGCTCTCCTTAAAGAGGTTTCCCTTAGTTTAAAAGCTTATGCAGGGGCCCAGGGTTGGGAATAAAAAAAGGACTGATGCCGCTGTACCACAATGGCTACTGACTGTGCCCCCACTGGTCTTCTGGCATAAATGATGTCACAGACGGAGTATAGAGGTTGCAGCCATCACGTGACATTTTCTATGCCAGGTGACCATTAGACTTTGTGTAGGAGAGTTACCAGTCCAGGAGGTGGGAGTAACACAAAGTCACAAAAGAGGATGACTATACTAATTAGTCATTGTCTTATGCAGAATCGCATAAGAAGAAAAAGAACGAAAAACAAAGAAAGAAAGATGAAAAATAAAGGAAAAAATGAGGGAGGGGAAAAACAGAGAGAACAAAAAAGGGTAAGAAAGAGGGGAAACAAATGAAGAAAGAAAGAGGGAAAATAAACGAAAAATGAGGGAGGGAAAAAAACAGAAAAAGAGAAAGAAAGAGGGGCAACAATTGAAGGAAGAAAGGAAGGAAGAAAAAGAAAGAAAGAGAGAGGGAAAATAAAGGAAAAATTAGGGAGGAAAAAACAGAGAAAAAGAAAGCGGGAAAGAAAGAGGGGCAACAAATGAAGAAAGAAAGAGAAAATAAAGGAAAAATGAGGGAGGGAAAACAGAGAGAAAGAAAGAGGGGAATCAAATGAAGAAAGAAAGAAAGAAAGAGAAAAAGGAAGGAAGGAGGAGAAGAAAGAAAGAAAGAAAGAAAGAAAGAAAGAAAGAGGAAGAGAAGAAAGAAAGAAAGAGAAAAGAAAGAAAGAAAGAAGAAAGAAAGAAAGAAGAAGAAAGAAAGAAGAAAGAAAGAAGGAAAGAAAGAAAGAAGAAGAAAGAAAGAAAGAAGAAGGAAAGAAAGGAAAAATAGGAGGGAAGAAAGAAAGAAAAGAGAAATAGGAAAATAAGGAAAAATTAAAAGAAAAAAATAAAGAAATAAGTAAGAAAAAGGATAAAAAGATAGAAAAAAAAGGAATAAAAGGAGAAAGTAAAGGTCAAATGAGGGAAAAGAGAGAAAGAAAGAGGAGAAAGAAAAGAAAGAAAGAAGGAAACACTAGTGCCACATAATATAGCTACCCTTTAAGTCATTGTATGGGGCAGCTTTTGGTGGGGGCTTACCGGTAACTCTTCTTAAGGGAACAAGGTAAATATTGCTTTAGGGGAAAACATGCAAATCATCCCCTTATTTCCTGTCTGTGAGCTCTGTATGTTCTCGCTTAGTTTGCTCTTTTCCATGGCGTGCTTACTAATTGGTTTCAAGGATGGAAATTGATCAGATGTAACATAGGATTTATTTTCTTCTGCTTTTTTCCCCTTGAACGATAAAAAGGGAATGATTCACTCTATGAAAAATGACCTATCATTTGGAAAGAAAGAAATGGTTGAGTCCTTGGTCAGGAACAGAGTATTGTTGAAGTTAGTGATGCACGAGCTGCGACACTGCAGATGATAAACAGGTGACAACGACACGTAACACAGTGCACAGACGATAATCTCTCTGCATTCAGTTTATTTTCTCCGAACCATGAAAAATAGATAAAACATGAATACATCAATAACAGAACAAAAATATTTTAGTCAGAGGGAAAAAAACAGGCAACAATCAACAAACCACTTCCGGAACAAAATGTCCTTGGAAATATGTACAAAGTTGTGACAATAATTAAGGACATACTTTGTACAATTCTGTTTGTCGCAATATGATTTTCCTTAGTGGTAAAAGTGACATAAAAAACATCCATCCAATAATTTCATGGTCATCATAGTCATACCAGGACAACTATAAAGACCTAACGATAAACTCATCTTCACTTTTTCCTCTATGTTGGAACATGATGGAAGGCACAGTTTTGGTGAATGAGGGCTCCACAGGCTTTCTCCATTGCGGTCTATCCAGAGAAGACATGTTAATGCTTGGCTGATGTGAGCAGGTTACTTGGATGCAACAGCGCAGCATATGAGGAGATAGTGGTGCTTAACCAACACTATTTATTTGACTAACACAGAAAGAAAATCTATCGATAATTTGATATATACAGTGGGGAAAATAAATATTTGATACGCTGCCGATTTTGCAAGTTTTCCCACCTACAAAGAATGGAGAGGTCTGTAATTCTTATCGTAGGTACACTTCACCTGTGAGAGAGAGAATCTTAAATTAAAATTCAGGAAATCACACTGTATGATTTTTACAGAATTAATTTGCATTTTATTGCATGGAATAAGTATTTGATACAATAGAAAAAGAGAACTTAATATTTGGTACAGAAACCTTTGTTTGCAATAACAGAGGTCAGACAATTCCTGTAGTTCTTGACCAAGTTTGCACACAGTGCAGCAGGGATTTTCGCCCAATCCTACATACAGATCTTCCCCAGATCTTTCAGGTTTTGGGGCTGTCGCTGGGGAACATTGAGTTTCATCTCTCTCCAAAGATTTTCTATTGAGTTCAGGTCTGGAGACTGACTAGGACACTCCTGGACCTTGAAATGCTTCTTAGTTGCCCTGGCTGTGTGTTTTGGGTTATTCTGTAGCGCTATAGCATGCAAACATGAAATATGAAAATTGAATTGCATTACTGCACTAGAAATATGAAAAATTGAGAATGCTTAGTGTATAAATTGGCCAATTCATGCGTACCTGGCAGCCACAGTAAGAGGATTCTCATTGCCAGGACCTAACTTAATGCCAATCCTCTCTTAGACAGTCTGCAACTCTATGGGAACCTAATGTGAATTCTTTCCTAGACTAAAGTCTATATCTCTGTGGAGGGGTAGTGATCCTGCTGTGATTAAAAACGTCTGAGGCTAAGGGGCGGAGTGCTCAGTCAGAAGGCCAATGCATATAAATCAAAAAACTGACCATCACATCCAAACATGAATTAGGTGTGAACAGGTGCCTACCTAGAGTCGCCAACTCATATACAATCAAACAAACAAGGCAGCACTCTGCAGCTCTTTAGCATGCAAACATGAAATATGAAAATTGAATTGCATTACTGCACTAGAAATTTGAAAAATTGAGAATGCTTAGTGCATAAATTGGCCAATTCATGTGTACCTGGCAGCCACGGTAAGGCAATTCTCGTTGCCAGGACCTAACTTAATGCTAATCCTCTCTTAGACAGTCTACAACTCTATGAGAATTGCTGTAATGTATGTAGTACAGTTCATATAGCGTCTTGTGCTTGGGTGCGATGAAAACACAGGAGTCACAGGTTTGATATAGAAAAGTCCTGTATTACTTCATACAAGTTGGCAGAAATAGTCACATAGTTTGCAGACACAGAAACAGGAGACACAGCAGGCCAGAGTAATCCAAGCTCAGCAATCACTCTCCAATACAGATTCAGGATCTTCTTCTCTGTTACCGTAAGTCCATGCAAACGTGGGTCTTTCAAAGAGCAGGGTTCAGAGTCCACAAGTGCTTCAGAGTTCCTCAGTAGGAATAGCTGGAGTACAAGGTCCAAGGCTTACAGGAGTCAAGTCACAGGTTCACTGCAGGCTAGATTCTGAAGCACTGATTGCTCAGCTGTGGCTGCTTAAGAAGCAAAGGAGAGAATCAGGGCGGGAACATGCAAGCTGGAAACTCCATTTTGACTGAGGGCAAGATAGCTGCAGCAAGACAGAAAGTAAAATGGCTGACGAACAAACTGAGTTTCAGGAATATATACATAGAACCTTACATTACTCCCCCCTTAAGGACAACCTCCGGATGACCTCAGACCAGGCTTGTGTGGGTACCTCTGATGAAACTGACGGAGCAAGCGAGGAGCATTAACGTTATTGACCGGTTCCCATGAGTTGTCCTCCACTGGGTAGCCCTGCCATTTAATCAGATATTGTAACTGATTTCTATACAACCTGGAATCTAAAATCCTTTCCACCACAAATTCTTCCTGACCATCGACTAGCACTGGGTCAGGGCAAGGAGAGGAACGTCCAGGAAACGTATTGGGTGTCGCAGCCTTTAGTAGGGATACATGAAAGACAGGGTGGATTCTCATAGTTCTGGGCAGTTGAAGACGACAAGCAACGGCACTTATAATTTTACTGATTTTATAGGGTCCAATGTACTTATGTCCCAACTTAGACGATGGAATCCTTAACTTAAGATTTCTGGTTGACAGCCAGACCAAGTCTCCTACCTTGAAAGCTGGTGCAGGTTTACGAAATTTATCTGCTGCTTTCTTGTACCTTTCTTGAGCCGATTCCAGATTTTCCTTTAGAAGATCCATATTCTTCTGTAAAGACGTGATTCTTTCAGCCACTGCTGGTAAAGGCGTTTCTATGGGAAATCGTGGTAGAATGTTAGGATGATAACCTAGATTAGAGTAAAAAGGAGACTGTTTAGTGGAGGCACTCTGAGAGTTGTTATACGAGAACTCAGCTAATGGAAGTAGATCCACCCAATCATCCTGTAGGTGGCAGATAAAGCAGCGGAGATACTGCTCCAGGGTTTGATTGGTTCGTTCGGTCTGTCCATTAGTCTGGGGATGAAAAGCAGAAGAAAGGTTTACTTTAATGTCCAATGCTGCACAGAAATTTTGCCAAAACCTAGAAGTGAATTGCACCCCTCGATCCGAAATAACCTCATCCGGTACTCCATGTAAGCGAAACACATCTTTAATCATCAAATCTGATGTCTGTTTTGCAGTGGGTAAGCCGACACAAGGGATAAAATGAGCTGCCTTTGTTAGACGGTCAACCACCACTAGAATGGTGTTCTTCCCCTGAGAGGTTGGTAACTCCACAATGAAGTCCATAGAAATGGATCCCCACGGGCGGGACGGGGTGGGAAGAGGCTGTAACAGACCAGTTGGTGAGGAGCGAGGTGTTTTGCATCTTGCACAGACCTCACATGAAGTGACATAATTCAAAACATCCTTCCTGCAAGTGGGCCACCAAAAGAAACGAGAAAGAAATTCCTGTGTCTTTAGAATTCCTCTATGCCCAGCTATCTTGGAATCGTGAATGAGTTGCAATACTCTTAATCTGACTGTTTCAGGAATATACAGACGTTGTCCCTGAATCCACACACCATTCTTAAAGACAAGACTTACGTCCCTTGGGGGTTGTGCCAAAAAGGAATCCGCATGGTATGCTTCCTTGATGTCCTTAAGTAGGTCTTGATTATGAATTACTCCTAGGAATCTAGAGTCAGGAAGAATAGTCTTAGGAGGAGTAATTGGACGTGTCTCTGCTGAGTAAATCCTAGAGAGTGCATCAGCCTTTCCATTGCGCGATCCTGGTCTATAAGAGATGATAAAATTAAATTGGTTTAAGAAAAGATTCCAGCGAGCCTGGCGAGGAGTCAGGCACTTAGCCGACCTGATAAACTCAAGGTTACGATGGTCTGTCAGGACGACTATTTGCTGTGCAGCTCCTGAAGAAGGTGTCTCCATTCTTTGAAGGCGGCAATAATGGCCAACAACTCTCTATTGCCCACATCGTAGTTCCTCTCAGCCGAAGACAACTGCTGGGAAAAGAAGGCACAGGGATGCAAGACATTCTTCTCACCTGTTCTCTGAGAGAGTATAGCTCCAACGGCACAGTCTGAAGCATCCACCTCTATTATGAAGGCAAGCTCGGGGTTGGGATGTACTAGGATAGGTGCAGTGGTAAATTTATCTTTTAGACGGGAAAATGCTTCCTGGGCTTGGGGAGTCCAGGAAAACCTAGACTCTTTCCGGGTAAGTTGAGTGATAGGTGACACTACCTCAGAGAAATTTCTAATGAAACGTCTATAGAAGTTGGCAAACCCGATGAAGCGCTGTACCTCCTTCACATTTCTAGGACTTGGCCAATCCTTGATGGCTTGGGTTTTGCTTCCATCCATACTAATTCCTTGTGTAGACAGTACATACCCCAGAAATTGAATTTCGGTCCTATGGAATTCACACTTTTCAAGTTTGATGTAAAGATGATTTTGTCTTAGACGTTCCAAGACCATTCTCACATGTCCATGATGTTCCTCTGTGGAGTTAGAAAAAATTAGAATATCATCCAAATAAATTACCACGAATGTATCTAGGAGATCCCTGAAGATGTCATTCACCAAGTGTTGGAAAGTGGCTGGGGCGGTACTCAGACCAAAAGGCATAACTAGATATTCAAAGTGTCCATAGCGTGACCTGAATGCAGTCTTCCATTCATCCCCAGGTCTAATACGGACTAAGTTATAGGCCCCACGAAGATCTAGTTTAGAAAAAATTTTGGCATGTCGCACTCTCTCCAATAACTCAGGGATTAAAGGCAATGGATAACGGTTTCTAATAGTAACCTTATTGAGTTCCCTATAGTCTACGCATGGTCTCAGAGATCCATCTTTCTTCTTTACAAAGAAGTGGTGCACCTGCAGGAGATGAAGAGGGGCGTATGAAGCCCTTGGCTAGATTTTCATCTATGTAATCCTTTAAAGCCTTTAGCTCGGGCCCCGCCAGGGGGTAGATCTTACCAAAAGGTATCTCTGCTCCAGGCAATAATTCAATTGGACAATCATATGGACGGTGAGGAGGAAGCTGGTCAGCGTTCTTCTTGTCACATAAATCCACATAGTCCTGGTATACAGCTGGTAGTTCAGGGACTGACATGATTCCTTTAGGAACAGAGCAAGCTGAAACTTTTGGACTCATCTGTTTCTCTGGAAAGTGTAATTCCTTGGTCTCCCAGTTAATGGTAGGATTCTGAGCCTGCAGCCATGGTAGCCCTAGAATAATGGGAAAGTGGGGAGAAGAGATAAGCATAAAGGACAGTTTCTCTTGATGATCTTTACCCATAAGAACCCTCAAAGGCTCTGTTTCCTGATCCACTGGTCCAGAGGTCAGCAGGGAGCCATCCACAGTTTCCATCTGTACTGGAGTAGCCTTCTTCACTGAACGTATTCCCTGTTTCAGAGCAAAGGAGACATCCATAAAATTTCCACTTGCCCCTGAGTCGATCATAGCAGAGCTAGACACCCAAGCTGAGTCAACCCAGAGTTTGATGGAAAGAAAGCAATGAGAATTGTTTTTCTTACAACTCAGCTGGGACACCGCTGAGGAAACTTGAAAAATGGCAGCGTTTACACAGTCAACGTCCTCAGAGGTAACGGAGTTTAAGTCCGAGAAATCAAGATCTGTTGCTGCAGATCTCTCTGGAGCCTGAGGCTCGGACCTGACAGATCCCCTCTCGCAACACTCACAATGAATGAGTGCTGCAGTAGTCTTACGAGAACGGCTGGGGCAGTTTATAATGAAGTGCCCTGACTTACCACAATAGAAACATAGATTCTCCTTAAAACGATGTTCCTTGCGTGCATCACTAACCCGTCGTTGTAAAGAGTCTACCTGCATGGGTTCAGGTTCAGGTTCCCGTGTAATCCTACTCAAAGGTTCCTTAGCTGGAGAGGAAGGTAGGAAAAGGTTAGTACGATTGCTTTCGAACCATCTCTCTTGCCTGCGTTCAGTCAGACGAGTATCAATACGGATGCAGTAGTTAATAAAGTCACCTAACGCAGTGGGAGGGTCGGCACGAGCAAGTTCATCCTTAATCAGTGGAGATAACCCCTTTCGAAAAATAGATTTTTTGGCGGAACTGTCCCAGGTGGTATCAAGGGCCCATCTCCTGAAATCCAAGGCATATTCAGCTACCGAGTGCTTACCTTGGCGCAAAGCTAACATGGCTGCTTCAGCTGTTGCACCTCGATTGGGGTCATCAAACACCTGCCCCATGGCTGAAATAAAATCATCAAGGTGATTCAAACAATCATCCTCAGTCTCAATCAGAGGGTTTGCCCACATTAAAGCCTTGTTGGTAAGCAACATAATTATAGTAAGCACCTTAGATCGTTCAGTGGGAAATTGTGAAGCATGTGCAGAAAAAAAAAGATTGCATTGATTAATAAATCCCCTGAATTTCTCACGTTCACCGCCAAAACGAAAAGGGGGCAACTTGGGAATCCCAGCACTCGGGGCTACGGCAGGAGCCTGGACTCGCCCCCTTAGAACCTCAATCCTGGCTCGCAAATCCTGGGTAGTCTGTCCAACCACTTGCAAATTGTGATTATTGAGGTCCTGTAGATTTGTAAAACGGGTCTTTATATTCTGCAAATCTGCAAGGATATTATCAGTCACTCCGCAAAGTTCCTTTATGCGGGCCTCCATTTTCCAGATCTTTTAAGACAGGATTACTGGAAGAAGAGGAGAGAAAAAAAACAATAGTGTTCACCTGTGGCAACACTGCAGAGAGAAAAAAAAATTAAGGGAACTGCTCACCTGGAATGGTTGTGAGAAGTCACAACCACTATCATCACAGAAAGTTTCAACCAGACATCTGATATCCAGAGTTACAGCAGACAAAAAAGAGAAAAGAAAGGAAAAAAAAAAAAACAATAGTGTTTACCTGTGGTAACACTGCAAAAAGAAAAAACTTAAGGGAATTGCTCACCTGGAATGGTTGTGAGAAGTCACAACCACTGTCATCACAGAAAGTACAACCGGACGTCTGATATCCACAGTACAGCAGACACAGCCTTCCAGACCCAGCAGACACTAACGTTTTGGCTTCAGAATCTTGTAATGTATGTAGTACAGTTCATATAGCGTCTTGTGCTTGGGTGCGATGAAAACACAGGAGTCACAGGTTTGATATAGAAAAGTCCTGTATTACTTCATACAAGTTGGCAGAAATAGTCACATAGTTTGCAGACACAGAAACAGGAGACACAGCAGGCCAGAGTAATCCAAGCTCAGCAATCACTCTCCAATACAGATTCAGGATCTTCTTCTCTGTTACCGTAAGTCCATGCAAACGTGGGTCTTTCAAAGAGCAGGGTTCAGAGTCCACAAGTGCTTCAGAGTTCCTCAGTAGGAATAGCTGGAGTACA
The DNA here is from genome assembly GCA_033576555.1 of Oophaga sylvatica. NCBI lineage: Eukaryota > Metazoa > Chordata > Amphibia > Anura > Dendrobatidae > Oophaga > Oophaga sylvatica. Next base: position 124,207,925 of record JARQOD010000007.1, read on the forward strand.
AGGTCCAAGGCTTACAGGAGTCAAGTCACAGGTTCACTGCAGGCTAGATTCTGAAGCACTGATTGCTCAGCTGTGGCTGCTTAAGAAGCAAAGGAGAGAATCAGGGCGGGAACATGCAAGCTGGAAACTCCATTTTGACTGAGGGCAAGATAGCTGCAGCAAGACAGAAAGTAAAATGGCTGACGAACAAACTGAGTTTCAGGAATATATACATAGAACCTTACAATTGCCTTCCTGCGCAAACCTTCTTATACTTCCCTGGCTCACCATGCCCTCTCTACCCAGGTCAAGGGTCTGCTCCATCCTCAATGTCCTTCCCCCCTGCAACAGTATGCCCGGCCCCAGCAGTTCCGGACCCAGTGCCTTGTCAGCACCCAGAGGTCCTCTACACTTATTTTCCCCACTGTTTATACAAGTAAGCTCTCTATTATGGATAACAGTAGCAAGGTCGACACAATATGTTATGACACTATCAGAACCCAGCAATGTGACTAAATATAATATCTATGCAATGTTCTATTATATACACAGTTCTTAATGTTCTTATTATCTAGCAATTTAACGCATATTAATGCCTTTATGTCTGAGCTTAACAGGCATCACTCTCAGCACTAGGCTCGTCCTCGTTGTAGTCTCTGTAAGCTCCTCTGATCGTTACACTGATGCTAGCAGGGGTCACCGGTATTTCCCGCTAGACCGCAAGTCCTAGAAATGCAAGTCACTGGGTATACAGTGTGCTCATTGCACTGGCCAGCTCTGTTTCCTGAAGCATGGCCCCAACCCACACCCTGTACTATACATCTACGCTGGAAATAACGAGCCAAAGGAATGGTCCTCTGCTACAGCTGAATCGTCTCGCCTGGTTTGGATCTGGTCACGGTATTCTACTGGTGCGACTTATGGTCTTCTACTGGAGCTGCTTTTGGTCTTCTATTGGCTTGGCTTACAGTCTTCTACTGGTGTGGCTCACAGTTCTACAGACACTGGTCACAGATCTTCCTCACTGCTCAGACCTTCTCCGACATCTGGCCGCTCTCAACCCTTCTGTGGCGATGGTGGCTGTAAGCCCACCTTGCAGCCACATGATCTGCCTGGTACAGGTTCCGGAATCAACTCCCTCCTTCTCTGCCCGGCCAGGACTTTTGCAATTAGTAATTACAACACAGGTGTTGTCTTCTATCTCTTCCCTGGGAACATGCACTTCCACCCTTGGCGTTCCTACTACTATAATTCATTCTTTACTTTCACTTTCAACCAGCAGATGGCAGTGTTAACTTGTAGTTACTCAGTTAGGCATCAACTGTACTCGTCTTCTCTCTTGTTCACCTCCTTACAGTGACCAGAAACTTAATTTGTGCTGCCTTCTCCACTCAAATCCTTCATGGGAGCCTATCTCACTTGTGTGCCCAGCATCCTCGGCACCACTTGCATTTACTAGGACTTAGTGGCTATACCTCACTAGGAACTTACTAGACTCTAGTAACTAGACCTTATTCAAAGTCAGCTCAGGATGCCAGGTAGAGGATGCCAGGTGCAGAAGTGAAGACCAGCTGCCAAGGAAGACAGGACTGGATGCCGAACTGGGGCAGTGTGAATCAAATTCCTCATCTCTACTCAGTTTACACTTTATTTGACCCTTCAACCATTAAAAAGCATCTGCTAGTAGTTTTTGCCATGGAATCTGAGAAAATCATGATGTAGGGGCAGAGATCCTAATTCTAGTGATGTGTTATTTTGCTAAAATCCCTGTTTTCTCTGCTGTTGATGTAGCAGAGAAATGAATGCTGGACTGTGTATAACCCCACCTACACCACTGATTGTACAATGTACACAGAAATCTGTCATTGTTAGCAAGCTGCCAATCAGTGGTGGGGGCGGGGTTACACAGATTAGCTGGACTGACTGGTACATGACACCTTGTCCTGCAGTAATAATCTCCTGCTGATAAAACACTGATTGTATCAAAACTACAGCAAGCTGATGAGCAAGTCAAATATCCCTGGAATATTATATTGATTGTCATAATGTTTAGAGATTATTCTTCCTTTTCTTGTCCGTTAGCAGATGATGATTTACGGCAATGGTCAAAATAGGTGGTGGTGACGCTAGGAGGCATGCATGAAATAAATTGGGCTCCTTTTTTCGACATCAGGTGTCTGAAGACTGTTTGCACGTGGAACATCAGAGCCTGATGAAGCCTCCTTAAAAGGATGAAAAGACTGAAAAACCTAATGAACTTTCCTTTGAAAGAATACATTGGTGTCTGTGTATGGAAAGCATCGGGACTTTTAGTCCATGCACCACAGCGTCATACACGTATATGCAAAATAAAATTGAACTAAAATTTACTATTCTATGCAGAGAATAGATTTGGCCGGCCCTAAATGAAAAATTTGATCAAAATTATTTGATTAATCGACTGATTCTTCTTGCACCTCCGCGTATATCAAGTAGAAAGTGGCTACAGGAAGCATTACTAGCTCTCATGTCTATTCAATATTTGGAGCACCCATTAATTTCAACAGGAAATGTGTAATTCTTCATTTCTGTTTGAAGAATCCATGAAGAAAATTGAAAATTTGTCATCAGATTTTACAATACAAATAGCATACATTATTAAATAAATCTCTTGGTCCTGATGAGGCTGGCGTTCATACTTTGAAACTACATGTCAGAACGGGTCATAAACCACAGAGAGTAAACATAATCTTGAATTAAAAAAAGGTCATATGATGACAATGTAAACTTTAAAATGGGGACAAGAATGACGTCAGGCCATATATTATTTAGTACAAAATAAGTTAGGGTAAGAAGCATAAAGCAGTGATAGCAACGAATAGTAGTAAATACTAAAATTTGATAATGATAGACCAGCGCCTAATACGAATCAAATGCAAGCTTCTAATGCCTACTTTATGGCATTAGTGCCAGATGTGTGTCCCCCACCCCAACGCACGTTTCGCAAATCTTTGTCAGAAGGCGTCTGAATGGTTCTATATTCCTTTATGAAAGTTTACACTCTATCTCTGTCCATTTAGCCAGATTGACAGCTCATCTGTGTCCCTCCTGCCACTGCTGAATCTTAGACTTAGGTTTATTAACAGCTCCTCAGTGCCCCTCCTCCCTGCTACTGCTGAGATCTCACAATGCTAAGGACAAGCTGCAGCTGTCAGGTGACAGATCTGCTCTAAAGATGTGTGTACCTTGCAGTGAATACCAGAGGCAGGGACCTATGGTAAAAGGGGTTACACAGCACCTCAGTCATATGCAGCACTCTGCAACTGGCACTGCATATTCTAGATTTCTGAAATATTAGTGTAGATGAGTACTGTGTGTACACCATATACAGAATTTGGAGAGTATATCTACAGTGATGTGATGTGGAGGAGCCATTTGTTCATACTGCATATGATGTGAAGGGATGGCATGTATGTGCCTTGCGTGGTCTATATATTTGCTATTGATTTACTATGATGGGATATTCCAATTGATATTTTTATGCATAAACGGTAATTGCTACTAAGGCTGGAGAAGAAACATCTTTCTTTCCATGTCATCTAGAAATAATTTCCATTTTCTGCCAGTTTTCATTACAATGGCTGGACAAGATGTGCCCAGATTCTCATCAACAAGAAGGGCAGAGAGCAAGAGGCACATCTGCATCTGTGATTCGGAACAAGAAGAAATTTGCATTTTGGAGATAGATGATAAACCTTTTAATTTTCAGATTCAAGTCCAAGAACTTTTCTGAATGCTATGACAATATATCATCACATCTTTCTGATAAGAAATTCTCAAGTCTCTCTTGAAGATTCTTTCCAGACAAGTGTACTATCTAATTCTGCATGACTTTTTTTTCTTGCAAGATCAGTAGTTTTTCTTTTAGTTTTATTTTTGCTTAGTTTCTTGAGTATGAAGTAGCTGTCTGACAGATATGATTGCCAGTCATATTAACTGTCATGCACTATTTTCTCAGTCACTGAGTAACAAATACAAGTGTTAGCCATGTTAAAGAGGTATCCAGGCCTTAGGTATTGATGATCTATCCTTAGTGTCAATATCAGATTGGTGGCGGTCCAACACCCATCACCGCCACTGATCAGCTGCTTGCAGGTTTTGCAACGTTTATATGTAAACCGTATACAGAGCTGAGAAACCACAGGTACATGCATTGTGTGGTGCACGTTGTTGGGCCTCTCAACTCAGATAACATTCACTTTAATAGGAGCACAGCTGTAGTACCAGAGAAGAACACTCCGCTGAATACAGAGCTGTGATGACTTTTAAGTCTTTAGGCTATTCATTGAGCCACATTTGACTCAGTGCTTTGCCATGTCTGTCTCACATGGCCTTGAGCACCTACTCAAATGTCCTTTTCTATGCTCCCTCTCACTGCAGACCCTACTCTATCTGTCATGACATGGCTGTCGGGTGACCCAGGACCACAGGCTCCTTCCCTGTCTCTAACACTAGGGGGCGCCCTAGCTCGCCTTACTCCTTGGTATACAGTACTTCTGAAGGTGAAGATGCCGGGGCCTCCACCCTTGCCTTATCTCCTGAGTTAGTCCTTCGTCTGTTCTCTTCCCCCACCCAGGGAAGAGGAGCGCTACTGTGCACCGTAGCACACCAACCCATCAAACAAGGCAACACAAACAAGGGTTTAAGAGAAAACTCCAGGCATACAAAATATTCACTCACATATAACAGAGGAATGCACCGGGGTGTGGAGGTAGGGGAATAAACCAAAATAGAGGATAGGGAATTTCCACACATACAAACCAAGCAACAGTCACTAATAAGTCCTCCAACTCTCCTTCTCATAAGAACTCCTCTTCCTCCGTTAGTCATGCTGCAAATGCTAGCTCTGACAAGGATTTGTAATAGAGCCCAGATTATAAAGGGGAAAGGAGTGGCTAACCGAGCTCAGCTGTGAGCACAGGGCTTTCAAACATGGCCGATTAACCCCTGTACTGCCAAAAAGGAATAAACACATTTAAAATGAAGTAGAAGTGATTCTTCTCAATGCCGGAGTAGGAACAATCAGACGCTGCAGTCTTCTGGCTCCACACTGTAGCTGCAACCCCGAGACACCATCTTTAAGCATTTATATCAGCTATGGCTCACAGCAGATGTCTCAGCATGTCATACCTTCTCTGAGCCCACATCATATGATTTGACTTGGTTTGCTGAGCCATCTCCCTGGGGCCTACAATTTGCTGTCTCAGCAATACGGGATCCCCAGGCACTCCATGTGATCCAAGCTACATACCAACCTACTTCCTATTACAGACTCTATTTAGAATTATAGTGCTACTGCTGTACCTTCCAACTGTTCTAGATCCAGGAAGACTGTCCCAAATTTGTCCCCAGAGGTTGAGTGATGTCTTGACGTAAACTTCATCTCTGTCCTCAGAACACAGATATAGTTGATTATAATTGTGAAGCAAGGAGCTGACAGGTTCTTTATTCACTATTCTGTCTGGATAGAGCATGAAAGTTCTGCAACCACCTTCATTTCCTGTGACATGAAGGTCTTGGCAGGTTTTCAGGAACTACCTAGGCTGACAAGTAACAGGAGCAGAGAGCATGATTGTGATGCTTATGTATGGGAACTGTGTGGAGCATTACACTGCATTGTGGGACTATGGGGGCATCTCTCTGTGTTAAAGGGTGACTTAGATGGACATCATTCTGTTTAGGGGGCTGTGCAAACCGCTGTGGAGGCATCATACTATGTGGGTAGGGCACTGTGGGGGCATCATAGAGTGAATATTGGTGAACTATGAGGGCATGAGGGCATCATATTGTGCATGTGGGTACTGTGGTGGGCCTAATTCTAAGTAGGGGGGCTGGGGAGTGAACATGCTGTGTAAGGCAGAGTGTACTGTGTGGGCATCATAGTGTGTGTGTGAAGGGTATATACTGGGGGAACATCATACTGTGTGTAAGAGGACTGTACTGTAGAGACATCATACTGTGTATGGGGGCATCATACAGTATATGAGTGAATGTAGAGTGTGGGGACATCTTACTGTGTGTGGGGAATTATTCTGTGGGGGCTTCATACTTTTTGTGTGGAAATGTACTGTTGAGACATGATACTATGTGAGGGGAAATGTACTGTGGGATATCATACTATGTATGTGACCTGTCCACTTTAGGCATCACACTGTGTCAAAAAAATGTACTGTGGAGTAAAGATACTGTTTTGTGGGTATAAGCTGGACTCATTCTGTGTAGGGGGTCTGTGGAGTCACTGGGTGGCATCATAGTGTGTTGGGGGGACTGTGGGGACATCGTTCTGTATGTAAGTGGGGACTGTGGAAGCTTATTCTATGTAACGGTGCTCTGGGGGTTATTGTGGGACCATTATAGTGTGTGGGGGGTGACTGTGGTGGGTATAATTTTGCATAGAGGGCTGTGGAGGCCACTGTAGTGGCATCTTATTGTATTGCCGGTACTGTGGGAGCCTCATATTGTGTGGGGGGAGGTACAGTGGACAACATTATACTGTGTTGGCATTATCCTATGTGTAATGGAATATTCTGTGGGGAATCATATTCTAAGGTGGAATATGGGGGCATCATACTATGTGTGGCGGAATGTACTGTGGGGCATACTACTTTGAGGAGCACTACGGGGACATCATGCTGTGTGTAATCGAATGGAAGCGGAGGCAGAGGTGGTGAAGTTCACATTCGTTTTTATTTTTAATGTGGAACCTCGAGACCGCGGTTCGGGGGGCTCCGAAGGGGGCGTAACTAGTGAGCCCGGGTACCCGTAGTAAGGCCCTCGAACAGGACCAGAATGGAATACCCGGAGGACACAGGTGCTATCTCCAGTTAGACCCCGGACACGTGGCAGCTGTCCCAGAGGGACCAAAAGGGTAACAAGTATTTACAGAGTCCGTGGAAAATTCTTGACGGAGAAGGGTAAGGTCCTGGTCCAGAACGGATGGTAGAAGGCTGGCTTCAGTGATCTTGTCACGGTCCACAGGTACGGATGGCTGATGGCGGAACGGGATGACACTTGCGCCAGTAATAGCCGGATTGTCCAGATTAGCCAGATACGGTTAGCAATGATCTGAGGAGACAAACAGTATCAGCGAAGCACAGAGACTGCAGACGCAGCGCAGACAGAACAGGCACAGAACCGGAAGTAGCAATGATAGAACATGTTGCTCTGGCATCCCCTAATGGTGGAGTGACCAGATATAGTACTGAGTGCGCAGCCATTGGATAATTAGCTATTTCAAAAGATGCACGCTGCCCCTTTAAGAGAGGCGGTGGGCGCGGCCTCGCATCCTAAGCAGACTATCTGGAGGCCTGCCAGCAGCGTGCCAGGAAGTGGAGGAGGACACGAGCCGACGAGCAGATGGGACAGGAGACCCCAGCCCACGCACAGACCGCCGCAGAGGGACAGCCCGAGGAACAGGTGAGTGAGCAGAACGGAGTGCAGAGGCAGCGCTGGGACCGGGTGTAACACTGTGTGTGGGGTGCTGTTGGACATCATATTGTGTGCGGGAGGAGTGGGGGCGTCAAATTGTGTCATTGAGTGGAATATACTGAGGGGACATTATACTGAGTGTGAACAAATATACTGAGGGGTAATGATACAGTGTGTGGGGGGGCTAGTTGGGGCATTATATTATGTGTGGGGGCTATAGGAGCAATGAAAGTAGTATCATGATGTGTGGTAGCTTTAATAGGCCTTACTAGGAGCCATGTTTATGTGTGGGCACATATAAAGGTCTGGGTGAGGTTAGGGAAGTGGATCGGCATAAAATAAAATTTTTGCTGCTCTCTATTTGTGCCAAAGAATGTGCCCCTTTTTCCTGTCTTTCAGATTTGGAAGGTATGCTACAGAGCATTCTGGTGTCACCGTAAATATTTCAGACACACATTAATTAGAAAGGATTACACTGCAGTGCAGAATACAATGTACAGAGGTGAGGAAAGACTGGGGAAGGGACACGTAAAAGTCAGTGTTGAACTTTTAAAGGGTAAAATGTTAAAGAGTCCCTTACAGGGCTATTTTGGCAGCTACTTTTGATAAATTCCAAAGGTCTATTTTCTATCATTGTCCTCTATAATCTTTAAAGATATGCCGCCTTTACTGCAGTTTGTTATCAATAAGACAGGAAGTAGCTTGCTTCTTCTTTCACTGGGAGGTTCAAAACACCCAGTGAAAAGGACAGTAAGATTTTTACCAAATGTAGAAGAATTTTGGTACAACCCAAGACATCCCTTAATAGCTTTTGCAAAAATAATAAGAAAAAATATTTAAAAAATGAAATGAAATAAAGAAAAACAACAATATACGACTTTGGATATATAAAGTAAAGTGGAATTCTGTAATGACTTCTTCAATAAGAGGGTTAATCTACTTATATGACTAATGAATCATTTATTTATTGAGCCATTATACAGATTATCCCTTGCTCTCCTGCTGTTTTGAACATCATGAAACTTCCTTCCAGTCGGCAGGAATTTCCATGAATGATAAAAGCTTCCTATCATCTCATTTTAATGACAGGCTCCTGAATTGAACGTGTTTCTTTCATAGTTTACCACGCAGCCATAACTGGCTAACAGCATGTGTCAAAAAAAAAACAGCAAAAATATCTGTCGCAAATATATCTTGCTAGTTAGATGAGAAATATTTAGCAAATTCAAAGAGATCCCGAAATGCGTTAATATAATTTTAGAATAACACAAACTTAGTGAATCTTCTGCACTAGATGCAAAATATGACAAAAGGTAAGTAGACGCCCCTCCTAATTATTCAAGTATTGCATCAAACAGGTGCACTCAGCCATGCAATCTCCATAGGCAAGCATTGGTAATATTATGGCTTGTACTTAGACCGGTTGTCAAGGTTTAGGGTTCAAGTCTGCAGATGTGTTTCTTGGTTGGCCTTGTATAGGTCTAAGTAGATGACCACATAGGAGCATGTCGGTCTACTTGCAAAGTCTGATGTGGATCACAAAAAGTTTAGAGGACCGGGGTGAAAAAAGTAGAGTCGGACCCGGGACAGGTGTGTAATCATTCGAGAGAATCGGATAGATTATGCTAATCATAGCTTAATCATAGTTTGATCATAATTTGCTCCAATTCTCTCAGATGAGGAGAAGATGGAGAAAACAAAATTCTCCATCTTCTCCATTATGTCAGTTCGTGAAGATGGGACCTCACTCAGATGTCAACTGAGTGGAGTCAGATGGTTTCCACAGACTCGTTGACTTGCATGGCCAAGTGCGATCCAAAAATCGGATCTAACTTGGGAATGTGCACAACCTCATAGAATAACATTGGACCAAGTGCAATCTCATGTTTGGTCGAAAGGCACTCGTCCCGAAAGTGCACAAGACCAAATACAGTAAAGATGTATATCTTCGTACCGTGTTAGCCAGTAGATAGAAAAATATTTAGAGTTGAGAGTCCTCAGTGTCAACCACTGAGGACTCTCAACTCTAAATATTTTTCAAGACCAAATAGTAATTTATCGGATTTTAACAATCTAGTAATAAGTATCTCTATATATTCAATTAGATGGACCTTGTTGGTAACAATCGGTATGAACATTGCTGGCTCCAGCTGTCACCGTGACCTTTCTGGTAAACTGTTCTTGTGATCTTCAGCTAATTAATATATATATGTTTACATTAAATTCAGAAGTTTGATATCTTCATGTACTTTGTGTTCTCAGGGTCACCTCACTCAAAATATTCGGCTAAAGCTGGAAGAAAATATGGATTTTAACCTTTTCATAAAAAAATAGAATAAATGTGAAATAAAATAAGACATAGGAGATATCAGTCCTGGATTTTTCTTGGCCGCCTAGGAAATCCCCTGCTGGTATACTTCATATAAAATAAAGGTCAGGTTTTATACTAATCCACCCTAAGCATAATCAAAGTATATATCATTGTTGTATACAGTTTATGATTTTTATGTGGACATTTTTACCTTTTTTTTTAAAGTTTTACTAAGTTAATTCTTGCAAAAAAAAATCACCATACCGTCCCAAATATTTTTGGCAATGTCTATAATTGTGGCCTTTTTCTGGCTTTTTTGCAGCATTTTTAGTACATTTTAATAAAAAAAAATTAGGTTTTTTTTAATGTGTACATTAGTTACAATTTTTTATTTTTAGTAACATTTTTAACATTTGCAAATCACTTAATTTGTAGATCATGTGATTCGAAGATTCCTCATACAGTGACATGAGATGTTAAAAAAAAACAACTCTATCCACCATTGGCCCCAATTCATCAAGACCAATATAAATCCAAAAGAAGAAAAAGAAGCATATCATGCCATAAAAATCTCTTTAATTTTTATTGTAGAAAAATATATCATAGCAATAGTGCATCAATATAATATTTTAAAAGTAGGGACAGCAATACAAAAGAACCGCATTCAGATTAAAGTGAATAATTAATCAATACACAAATCGTTGTGACAAATGGAGACAAGGTATTTTCTCATGAAACAGAGACAAGATGGTAAAGGTCTCAGAAAAAAGTCAATATAAGCAAATGCTCAATTTATCCTAATTGGTGTTTGCGCCCATATGGCTGCAGATGCATATAAATGAGTTTACAACAGTTTCAGACTCTAATGAACAATTCTCCAGACACAACATAAAGTGTTAAATCACATTTGGAATATACCTGAAAAACGGCTGACACCCCGACGCGCGTTTCGCTCTATAGCTTCCTCCAAGGGATGTGCGTGTCTAGTACTGAAAGCTTGCATGCTTTTATAGCCCAAGGAGAGTCGCTAACAATGAAAATTTAGATGCGTCATATCCTTTTAGAGGAATTAAAGCCATATCAATCCCAGCTGAGTGCAATAGCAGTTGGTATGGTGACCACAGGAAGCGTCCGCTCAGTGCTGAATGATCGCAGGAGCTGATTCATCAAGGACGCGTTGCTAGGGTGACGCAGAGGCCTCGAAGGAACAACAGACCATCCACTGCTCGACGTCAGAGCAGGGGGAGTGTTGAAGCTGAAGCGTCTGCGCTGTACCCGATGCCAAAGGTAAGGACGAAATAAGCTTCAAAGATATCCTGTCCCATCCTCAGCTCGACATGTCAGAGCTAGGAGGAGATTAAGAACCCAAAGCTATCGTTCCATCCAGGCATAATGTACGTCTCAGCAAGGAGAAATATGGGAGAGATGAATTGAAAAATAATTAAAGTGAATATACCGAGGAGGTGAAATAAAATATGTGAAAAAGTGCATATTTAGAAGCATTAGGGATGATATAATAAATGTGAAAAGGGAGGGATGCTATATAATACAAGTGTGGAATATACTGGGAATCAAACAAACAACCCTAATAATATAATTGATATAGAAAAAAAAGATTAAGGAACTGAAAATAAAAATAAAAAGGGAAAGAAAAAATGAGTGTTAATGAGCATTCTTCTTTGTTGGGGATTCGACCAAACTTCCCATGGTGATCCAGATCATGTGTGTCTTCAGATAAATACATCTCCTCTTTCTCAGGGATGGAATGATAAGGCATCATAAACGATATCAACGGCGACTCAAAGGCATATGAGTGATAGATACATGGCAATATATAACTATAATGAGAAAAGTATAAGGTTAAAATCAAATTTAAAAGCAGGCAGGAAATAATAATAAAAACAAATTATAAGAAAGGGGCATAACTGAGCACCTCATTTAGGCCAGCAGGATGGACCGATCCAACTTTGGAGATCCATCTGGCTTCTAATTGGGCCAAATTTTTTCTCCAGTTCCCTCCCCTGATATCAATCCAGACCTTGTCAATGCCTCTGACCCTTAATAAGCCGGCATTACAATTGTGGGAGACCTTAAAATGCCTGGCTACAGGTTTCAAAAGAGTCAGATCACTGATGTCAGAAGCATTGACAATGTCACGAAAATGCTCTCTAGTACGGATTTTAAGGGCTCTCGATGTAAGGCCTATATATACTTTAGGACAGGGGCATGTAGCATAGTAAACCACCCCTATAGTGTCACAGGTGATATGTTGTGTGATTTTAAAATTTTTACTGCCATCACATGATTCAAAATGAGTGGCATGCTGCATATTTGGACAGGAGATGCATTTCCCACAGGGGAAGAAACCCCACTTTTGGACAGTGGGTTTTAACAAAGATTGTAACTGCGGTCCTGGATAGTGGCTGTGCACTAATTGATCCTTTAGGTTTGAAGAGCGTCTGTAGGTGATGGAAGGATTTCTGGGAATGAATTTACATAAAGTGGAATCTAAGCGAAGGATAGACCAGTATTTTTCCAGAGCTTGCCTCATATCACTCCATTTATGGCTATATGTAGAGATGAATCTCACCGTGGAATCATTACTATTTTTTTCTCGTGATTGAAGGAGGTTATTCCTTTCAGCTCTCTTTGCTTTGTTGAAGCCTTTTTTGATGCTTCTTTTAGAGTAGCCACGTTCTTCGAATCTCTGAGACAGATCTTTGGCTTGTCTCAGAAAGTCATTTTCATTAGAACAAATCCTCCTTATCCTCAAAAATTGTCCAGTTGGTATACCCCTTATGAGAGGTTGTGGATGGGAGGATTTTGCATGGAGGAGGGCATTGACCGCAGTCTTTTTACGAAAAATGTCAGTTTTCAAAAAATGATTGCTATCCTTAGAAATCATAACATCTAAAAAATCAATATGGCTTTGGCTATATTTACAAGTTAGCTTGATATTCAGGGTGTTTTCATTTAATATATCTACAAATTGTAGGAGGTCCTGCTCTGGGCCCTGCCAGAGGACAAATATGTCATCTATATAGCGGGCCCAGAACAGGACCCGCTCAATGAAAGCCACTGGCTTAGAAAAGAATAGATCCCTCTCCCACATACCCAAAAATAAATTTGCGTAGGAAGATGCGAATGACGCCCCCATTGCAGTTCCCTGCTTTTGTAAATAGATATTCCCTTTAAAGGTGAAAAAATTGTGTTCTAAGGCAAACTGCAACAGGGTTAACAGGAATAGAACAAAATCCTCATCATAAGTTGACATATTCAAAAAACTTTTGACTGCCTGTATACCATACTTATGGTGAATTGAGGTATATAAGGACTCAACGTCCATGGTGACTAGCCAGATATCATTATCAACAGGTATTCCTTCAATCCTTTTCAGGATATCTCCCGTGTCCTTCACATAAGAAGGTAAATCTTTGACTAATGGTTTAAGATGAAAGTCCAGAAATTTACCAATGGTTTCACAAAGATTCCCATTTCCGGAAACAATGGGGCGACCAGGAGGATTTTTCGAGTCTTTATGAATTTTGGGCAAGAAATATATACATGCCATCTTAGGATATTGCGGGATTAGATGGTCTTTCAAATCCTTAGTGATTATACCATTGGTAAAGGCCTCGTCAAGTATTTTTTGAAGTTCAACCTGGAACTGCGAGGAGGGATTGAAGGTAAGTTTCTTATAACAGTTAGAGTCCTTCAATTGCCTAAATGCCTCCTTCTCATACATTAGGGTAGGCCATACCACTATATTACCCCCTTTATCCGCAGATTTAATGACGGCCCCCTTCAAATTTCTCAATTCTTTGAGGGCCGTTCTTTGAGTCTGAGTTAGATTGTCATAAGTTATTCCCCTTGGAATAGATTCAAATTCCTGCGCGACAAGTTTAACAAATAAATCAAAATTGGGATATAACTGCAAAGGTGGAAATTTTTTTGGGGTCGGGGGGGTAAATTTACCTATGCTGGTAGTGGTGGCGGCTTCAACTGAATCCTCCAATTCCTCCAAAGTAGAAATAGCTTCTAATTCACGTTCAGTCCACATTTCTCCATTATTAGATTTATTATGCAACTTCTTGAGAACAAGCTTTCGTGCAAATAAATGGAGGTCTTTTATGGCTGAAAATGAATCAAAAGATGAAACAGGCGAGAAAGATAAACCAAGACCCAATACTTCAGTCTGAGACTGTGTAAGCTGTATATCGGATAAATTAATTACCTGTAGCTTTGAGGAGGAGGAGGAGGCAGAAGATGAAGGAGTAGCAGGTTTACTATGCTTTTTAAATGCATCATTTTTTCTCCTATAATTATTTCTTCTTAGATTATATACTCGGTCACTGATTTCACCATCTTCTCTTGATGATAATGATGAGAAGGATGAGGATCTAGAGGAGCTACGCTCACCCCTATTATTTGCAAACCATTTATATACTGTACCGGATTTAAAGTCTTGCAAATCTCTCTGAAATTTTTTTGTTTTAATGCCTTTAACTTCCTTCTCCCAAGATTGAAAATGGGATTCAACTTCTTTATTGAAGGCTTCCAATTCTTGTGAAGAGAGGCTTTGAGATAATTTCAAACGCAAATTTTCAACTTCCAAATCCAAATTATCAAGGCTCTTTTTGTTATTGCCAATGAGTAATTCAATGAAAATTTTGGAACATGAGGTACAGGCTTCCTCCCAGCGTGCCTTAAAATTTAAATCCTCTACAGGGAAGGATGGCATAACTCGGACACGAAGTCCCCTGGGGATTAACCCCTTAACAAGATAGTTTTCTAAGGATGCCTTATTCCACCATGTACGTGTTCTTTTTTTCAAAACAAATTTCATAGAATTCTTAAGCTCAGTTTTCTGCCCACTTTCAGTACTAACAGACTGCATGCTGTCCCCATTAAAAACAGAGTCCAGACAGGAAAGCCAGTTTTGATCTCTGGCCTTAATATCCATTAAAGCAACAAAAGGCTGTAAACAAAGTACAGTAAACTTGAGTCCTTATATACCTCAATTCACCATAAGTATGGTATACAGGCAGTCAAAAGTTTTTTGAATATGTCAACTTATGATGAGGATTTTGTTCTATTCCTGTTAACCCTGTTGCAGTTTGCCTTAGAACACAATTTTTTCACCTTTAAAGGGAATATCTATTTACAAAAGCAGGGAACTGCAATGGGGGCGTCATTCGCATCTTCCTACGCAAATTTATTTTTGGGTATGTGGGAGAGGGATCTATTCTTTTCTAAGCCAGTGGCTTTTATTGAGCGGTCCTGTTCTGGGCCCGCTATATAGATGACATATTTGTCCTCTGGCAGGGCCCAGAGCAGGACCTCCTACAATTTGTAGATATATTAAATGAAAACACCCTGAATATCAAGCTAACTTGTAAATATAGCCAAAGCCATATTGATTTGTTAGATGTTATGATTTCTAAGGATAGCAATCATTTTTTGAAAACTGACATTTTTCGTAAAAAGACTGCGGTCAATGCCCTCCTCCATGCCAAATCCTCCCATCCACAACCTCTCATAAGGGGTATACCAACTGGACAATTTTTGAGGATAAGGAGGATTTGTTCTAATGAAAATGACTTTCTGAGACAAGCCAAAGATCTGTCTCAGAGATTCGAAGAACGTGGCTACTCTAAAAGAAGCATCAAAAAAGGCTTCAACAAAGCAAAGAGAGCTGAAAGGAATAACCTCCTTCAATCACGAGAAAAAAATAGTAATGATTCCACGGTGAGATTCATCTCTACATATAGCCATAAATGGAGTGATATGAGGCAAGCTCTGGAAAAATACTGGTCTATCCTTCGCTTAGATTCCACTTTATGTAAATTCATTCCCAGAAATCCTTCCATCACCTACAGACGCTCTTCAAACCTAAAGGATCAATTAGTGCACAGCCACTATCCAGGACCGCAGTTACAATCTTTGTTAAAACCCACTGTCCAAAAGTGGGGTTTCTTCCCCTGTGGGAAATGCATCTCCTGTCCAAATATGCAGCATGCCACTCATTTTGAATCATGTGATGGCAGTAAAAATTTTAAAATCACACAACATATCACCTGTGACACTATAGGGGTGGTTTACTATGCTACATGCCCCTGTCCTAAAGTATATATAGGCCTTACATCGAGAGCCCTTAAAATCCGTACTAGAGAGCATTTTCGTGACATTGTCAATGCTTCTGACATCAGTGATCTGACTCTTTTGAAACCTGTAGCCAGGCATTTTAAGGTCTCCCACAATTGTAATGCCGGCTTATTAAGGGTCAGAGGCATTGACAAGGTCTGGATTGATATCAGGGGAGGGAACTGGAGAAAAAATTTGGCCCAATTAGAAGCCAGATGGATCTCCAAAGTTGGATCGGTCCATCCTGCTGGCCTAAATGAGGTGCTCAGTTATGCCCCTTTCTTATAATTTGTTTTTATTATTATTTCCTGCCTGCTTTTAAATTTGATTTTAACCTTATACTTTTCTCATTATAGTTATATATTGCCATGTATCTATCACTCATATGCCTTTGAGTCGCCGTTGATATCGTTTATGATGCCTTATCATTCCATCCCTGAGAAAGAGGAGATGTATTTATCTGAAGACACACATGATCTGGATCACCATGGGAAGTTTGGTCGAATCCCCAACAAAGAAGAATGCTCATTAACACTCATTTTTTCTTTCCCTTTTTTTTTTATTTTCAGTTCCTTAATCTTTTTTTTCTATATCAATTATATTATTAGGGTTGTTTGTTTGATTCCCCAGTATATTCCACACTTGTATTATATAGCATCCCTCCCTTTTCACATTTATTATATCATCCCTAATGCTTCTAAATATGCACTTTTTCACATATTTTATTTCACCTCCTCGGTATATTCACTTTAATTATTTTTCAATTCATCTCTCCCATATTTCTCCTTGCTGAGACGTACATTATGCCTGGATGGAACGATAGCTTTGGGTTCTTAATCTCCTCCTAGCTCTGACATGTCGAGCTGAGGATGGGACAGGATATCTTTGAAGCTTATTTCGTCCTTACCTTTGGCATCGGGTACAGCGCAGACGCTTCAGCTTCAACACTCCCCCTGCTCTGACGTCGAGCAGTGGATGGTCTGTTGTTCCTTCGAGGCCTCTGCGTCACCCTAGCAACGCGTCCTTGATGAATCAGCTCCTGCGATCATCCAGCACTGAGCGGACGCTTCCTGTGGTCACCATACCAACTGCTATTGCACTCAGCTGGGATTGATATGGCTTTAATTCCTCTAAAAGGATATGACGCATCTAAATTTTCATTGTTAGCGACTCTCCTTGGGCTATAAAAGCATGCAAGCTTTCAGTACTAGACACGCACATCCCTTGGAGGAAGCTATAGAGCGAAACGCGCGTCGGGGTGTCAGCCGTTTTTCAGGTATATTCCAAATGTGATTTAACACTTTATGTTGTGTCTGGAGAATTGTTCATTAGAATCTGAAACTGTTGTAAACTCATTTATATGCATCTGCAGCCATATGGGCGCAAACACCAATTAGGATAAATTGAGCATTTGCTTATATTGACTTTTTTCTGAGACCTTTACCATCTTGTCTCTGTTTCATGAGAAAATACCTTGTCTCCATTTGTCACAACGATTTGTGTATTGATTAATTATTCACTTTAATCTGAATGCGGTTCTTTTGTATTGCTGTCCCTACTTTTAAAATATTATATTGATGCACTATTGCTATGATATATTTTTCTACAATAAAAATTAAAGAGATTTTTATGGCATGATATGCTTCTTTTTCTTCTTTTGGATTTATATTTGATTAGGAAGTGCCCCCTAAGCAAAATTATTACATTTGGATTCATTAAGACCAATGATTTTCTCGTCGTCTTGATGAAGTCGTTTGGTGTAATCAAATTCTTCTGATTCATG
The DNA here is from genome assembly GCA_033576555.1 of Oophaga sylvatica. Lineage (NCBI taxonomy): Eukaryota > Metazoa > Chordata > Amphibia > Anura > Dendrobatidae > Oophaga > Oophaga sylvatica. Next base: position 124,225,609 of record JARQOD010000007.1, read on the forward strand.
AATCTGCTGCGTATGATTGGTGGCGTGACCCTCCGTGCGACACGCTAGGAATCTTAATCCAGTCCCTAACTGAAGTAAGATTTCTGTTGTAAGGAGTATCACAGCTCATTTAATTCTAGGGAAGCTGTGGCCCCCGCCATGCCCCGTCACACACCAGCTCAGCTCATTTTGGTAAAATCTGGGAAAAATTGGCATGAAAATACAAAAAGTCACTAAATTTTTGCCTCAAAATTATGCGACTTTTCAAAGCAATTTATGATAGAGTTACGGCAAAATTCCTTTGATGAATCGGGGCCATCGAAAACTTAAAAAGAAACGTCACTGGGAGATGAGTTGTTTTTTGAAAGTTACCAAGAAACTAAATGGATTTCTGCTGCAAACTAGTCAATTTCGCTCTGGTGTCCACAAATGGTCACCATTAGCTTCTTTCTCCCACATAGTATGATACCCCTACACTACCCCTCCTGCATAGTATATCACCCACACAATATAATAGCCCCACAGTACCTCCCTTACACATTGTGGTTCACCAACAGTACCTCACCTCACAGCATGATGACCCCTATACACAATATGATGCCCTCACACACATAATGATGCCTCCCTTAGGGTCCTGTCACACTCTTCAATGTCCCAGCGATCCCACCAACGATACGACGTGGATAGGATCGCTGGGACATCGTTAGCTGATCGCTGGTGAGCTGTCACATAGGCAGACTCACCAGCGATCAGGACCAGCGAACACGCTGGTATCCAATGTACACATCGGGTAACTAAGCACCGCGCGGCGCCTAGTTACCCGATATGTACCCCAGATACCGGCTCTCAGCTTCTGCTGTAAAGCGCTGAGAGCCGGTATCCAATGTACATATCGGGTAACTAAGCACCGCGTGGTGCCTAGTTACCCGATATGTACCCTAGATACCGGCTCTCAGCGCTCTACAGCAGACGCTGGGAGCCGGTAAGCAGGGTACATATCGGGTGACTAGGTGCCGCGCAGTGCTTAGTTACCCAATATGTACATTGGATACCAGCTCCCTGATCGTTGGTCTCCCGCTGTCACACGCAGCGATGCGCACTGGCCAGCGGGATAACAATGATCCAAAAAATGGTCCAGGACTTTCAACGACGATCAGCGATACCCAGCAGGAGGGCTGATCGTCGCTGCGTGTCACACTAAGCGAGATTGCTGGCTAGGTCACTGTTGTGTCACAAAATCGGTGACGCTTCAGCGATCTCGCTAGCGATCTCGCTTAGTGTGAAGGGGCCTTTACACTTCATGATGTCTCCACAGTGCCCTCGATATGATACCCATGTAATATGATGCCTCTATTGCTCCCACAACCCCACCAAAGTATGATTCCCCCATAGTGTCTGCCCATACAGTATGATATTGACATACGATTTTCTCACAGTGCCACAACACACACAGTTAGTGTGATGCTGAGTCACTTCTCACTGACAAGACGTGAGTTAGGGAAGTCAAGGCGGCCGAGGTCTAGAGCCAAGAGGATATGTAATAAACAGAGGGAAGAGACAAAGGCATAGTCAGGTCACAGTCCAGAGTCAGAATTTCTAGGTCAGAGCGTGTCAAAAGGGGTAATACAAACAGGTAGTCAAAAGGCAAATTCAAGGTCCGGCAACAAAGATCAGAAGGTCATAGTTCAGAACACAGAGCACAGGGAAAACACACCTCTGAGCTGAAAGCTACAACTGGCAGAGATCTGGTGCTGACAGCTCAGCTAAATAGCCTGGTAATCAATTAGAACAGGGAACATCTGAGGGAAGCTCAGCACCTCCCAGTCTCAGATTGAACAGCTCAACATGTCCCTTCACCAGATTGGACGACTGAGCTGTGATTCACCAAACTGACAGCTCAGAACGACCCTGATTCAATAGGGCCGCAAAACTGTCACTCACTGCGTCCAAGACTCTCTGAGATGAGGAATGTTGACAGTATGATGCCCCATAGTGCCCACTCCAAACAGTATGGAACCTCCCCTCTTCACCCCATAGGCAAGTAAAGAAAAATTATCTAGCTCCATTCCTGCGATGATTAGAGCACAGCAGTGTGTTTGCACAGCAGGCGCAATATAGTAACATCGAGCCATAGATCGCACATATGAATGTTGGAGTGGGGAGATGACAACTCCCGGCTCCACCATCATGTTCAATTGTATTTGAGTAAAAAAAATGCACATACTGTACATTTGAAAGTGGGACATGCCTCTGACACCCCAAGACAGCTCCCCAAATTTAGGACTGTCCTGATGAATCCGGGATGGTTGAGAGGCAAGGTTTATTTACAGGACTTGGGTGAAAAATGTAATCTTTGCCTGTGGAGAAATAAAGCCTGCTTATGTACTCTGATAGCGTATTCCTATACTGTATACTCTGCACATTCTCATTTCACAATGGGCAGTTTGTATGGGTATGAATGATTCCCACACTTATTGGTGGAAGGTGCCCATTGATGTGTACTATAATGTCATACAGAGCTCTCCAGAATAAAGCAATTATCACTTTGATGTTTTTTTTTCCTGCAAGATATTTTAAAACCCCAAGGGAAAACATAACGATCTGTCCCCTCGGCAGCAATTTATATACTTCTCCAACAATTTAAATTCCTCGTCATTGAAATTCCCATAGAAAAAGTAATCCTGCATAAATAAATACGCATTTATTCATACCCCTGTCAAAAACGAGATACATATATTCTTTCATTCTATGAAATGTGATAGATTCAGATAATTTCTGCATTTGTGAACGCTGCTGAGTCTCCCGACATCTCTCTTTTTCATGTTGGAGATTTGTGTTATCATTAATGGGAATCTCATGCATTGTAAACTATGACATTTCTCGCTCTCTAATGGTTGGGTGCTCCCTAAGTACCTTGTCCTGGAAGTCACAGCATCTCCCACTGCTCGGTTCCATTGTCTTGCCTTGTGTTTAATGTTTTTTAATTAGATGGCTTCTTCTTCACAAATCGACACGAGCGCTTGATTCTTTTTCAATTTCGCATTGTTCTACCAGAAGTCAATCTGTGCCCCTCCATGTTTGAATATTCATTTGTATTTTAATGTGAGCTGTAGTTAGACAAAAGGTGACAGTAATTAATTCAGCTTAGTTTGTAAGTAATCTTCTAGATTAGGGCGGTAGTGATTCGCCTAGGGAAACATTCAATTAATGCCTAAACTGCAAGAAAAGGTTGACTGATGGCTAGCTAAATACAGCTGGCCATACACTAGAGATTTCGAGTGGCTGAACAGGCCAATTTACACAATTTTTCATGACAGGAAAGAGTGTGACAGATGTGAACTGATGGCACATATCTGACAAAATGTTGACCTGACTGGTTGGACTTTTTCTGTTGAAAAGTCGTTCATTCCAAACGACAGGCTTGACGTTTGGAATGAATGAGGTTTATCATGGCTCTCTTAGGTCTCTCCAGACCCCAAAGAATAATAAATGGAAGGAAAGGGGTTAAAAAAAAACCACATTATACTCTCCTGTCCTCGGCATTGACCTGACTCCTTACACTGCCTCTGTTGACATTCAGTTCTCAGTCCTTTACACAGGTCTCTGGTACTTCCAGAGCTGAAGCCTACACGGTCATGTGGGAGGCCATAGGACCAGAAGAACTAAAGACCCATGCTGAGGACTGGTAAGTTGCAGCAGAGGCGGTGTAAGATGTTAGGTGAGGTTCCTAGGTGTTACATCTTTGCCTGGACCTGTTCCTGCTACTGCTGCCTCTGTCGCCAGGCACTGCCGTATTCATCCTGTGGGAGATGTTATGGCCAATATTGCTTGGTAATTCAAGATCGGTCCAGCCTGGTATACTGGTGTGGCTGGGACCAATAGTGCTGTCCAGTCAGGCACAATGGATGTGTGTGTCATTCAAAAGCTCAGAATCAGCCTCCTGCTATGTCCAATGAAGCAGTGCCATGCCCTACTTAAACTCCCAGCATAGTGCTGGGAGTTGCCAGTTATTGAGTGTTTTACTCTTGGAATCCGGGTGCTTTTTCTGTTGTTCTGATCTTGATCCTGACTTGACTTGTGACCTTGACCTCATTTGTTCTAAATCCCCCCCGCCTCTACTCCTGGCTAGCCTAACTTTGTTTTGACCTGGTATCTGATCCCGGCTGTAATGCTGACTACAGTTTTGCCTCCCAATTCTCTCCATGTCATGGTTCTCTCTTCCCCGTTAGTGACCCGGCTAATGTCACCATTGTTGCCGCAGGCTCGCTGATCTTACCAGCAGCCACTCTATGGGCACAACCAAGTAGATCCCATGGTAAGTCCAGATTCTGGTATAGTGGTTTAAACTTGAAGGCCAGGATTCCTCTGAGATTTACTAGATAGAGTAGCTTGAGCTAGGTCTTTCCAAGGTTGCCTTTTGGGGCTAGTGGCTTCTGTCAGACTTTATAATGAGAGGTGCTTATAATGCATAGCTTGCCATTTAGCTAGAATCATGTGACTTGACCATGGAAAATGTTGGATTTGCTAAAATTCAAAATTGGTTGGACATTTGCAATGAATTTGATTTGTTATGAACCTGATCAAGCATCTCTACCTACAACCTCTGCAGGTCTCCATACGTCCCTCGCTGAATGCTTAAGAACCCTTGAGTGACTATTGGGTTCTCCAGACCATGTTCGATGTCCCATCAAGACCATGTTTGAAGTCAGCATTGTCTTCAACCAGAGGCAGAGTTTACGCCCATAGAGAAGAGGCCAGCATGGTCCAGCGTGGGATCTGTTACAGACTAGCGGTGGAGTCTAGATTTTTAAGTGGCGGCCTCTATGTATCATAGATAACAAGTCATTCAGGAAACCTTTGTGTAAAGCTCCCACTACATGGTAAGTTTTAGGCAAAGGAAAGCACCAACTTGTGTCATCCTGGGGTTACTGGTGCCAACTAGAAGAAAGTATTCTAAGGGCTATCTTCCATTTATACAGAACATGTGCACATTCACTTGTCATGTCATGTACAAGTGTTTCCTGCATATAATCATTAATTTTTCTATAATGGAGCTACATTTTAATATGTCTAATGACATTGTAAACTACTTGCTTATTTAATGTATTAAAGTGATCAGACAAGGTAACCTGTGTAACGCTGGTATTGTCTGTACTTTGTTTTCCAGCGTTACTCTGCATGTTTTTTGCATTAACCCTTTTGCTTCTTTCCCCCTAACCAGCTGGGATACTGTTGTCTGTTACTTATATGGATGCTGCTCAGTTCCCGGCTCTGCTGCGTACCCGTACTTGCGTGAGTGGCTCCGCTGCTTTGCATGACCGCCCGCATGTGCGGTTCCTGACTTGCTGTGAAAGCCGTCCGTAGCTTGCAAAGTCCTCTGCAGTGGTGCATGACTTACTGCGTGGTTGGCAGCAGCCATTGTTGGGTTCCCTCTGTGTTGTGCTGTCTGGCTCTGCATAGGGGGCGCGGCCCACACCTGTCCTGCTTTTATGTGGATTGGGTGTTTACTAGAATTACTGCTCCAGCCTATCGCTGTGAAGCAGCTCATATATAAAGTTCCCCAGCCCTAGTGGGCGTTGCCAGAGCTTCGCATTGAATCCACACTGAATCCCTGAACCTAGCCGTATGTGGTTGTGTGTTCAGTTCCTGCTCTGAAGTTGATCAGCTCTGGAGAGCTGATTCCCTGTTCCTGCTGTGTCTTGTTCCCTGATCCTGGATCAAACCCGGTACCTGAATGTCTGAATTGTGTCTTGTGTTTCCGCCTATGCTGGGGGCTGATTACCCAGATCGCCGTTCCTGGAGGCTGTATATCCAGGCCTGTTCCTGCTGTGTCTAATTACCTGAACCCCTGATCTTGGATCGCATCCTGTACCTGACTTTCTGAACTGTGTCCTCTGTGTTATGTTCCTGAAATCCTGCTGTGTCCATAACCCTGTGCCAGTGACTGTGAATCCTTGCTATATAACCTGAGTTCATCTTGGAAGGAGGAGTCCGGTGTGTGCTGAGTTTCTGTTACTCTGTGCTCAGCCTCTGTGCAATCCCCGGCCAGCTCCCGTTGAGCCTGGCGGGGCTTGCACCAGACCGCTGGGGTTCCTTTTCAGGTCGCTGCCAGATGTCCGGATCCTATGCCTGATGACCATGGCCCGATGTCCGACGACCACTTCCAGATGTCCGGATCCTATCCTTCCTGCCTGATGTCCGGATCCTGCCGATCATTGCCAGATGTCCGGAGCCTGCTGATCGGTGCCAGATGTCCGGAGTCCGAGGCCTGTGTTCCAGTCCGTGTTCCTGTGATTCAATCCATGTTCCTGTCCGTGTTCCTGACTCCCTGAGACCCAGTCCGTGTTCCTGTCTGTGTTCCTGACTCTCTGAGATCCAATCCGTGTTCCTGTTGTTCCTGTGCAGTCTAACTCTGTTTCAGCCATCAGCTCCTGATTCCAGTTACCTGTCTGTTACCTGTCGGCTTGCCTGTCTGCCATCCGTCTGCAGTTCCTTCCAGAGGTTCGGACGTCATCTGCAGAGATCCCCGGCTCTTGCCTGCTCACCTAGGAGCGATCATCTGCCATCCGACTGCAGCTCCATCCGGAAGTTCGGACATCATCTGCAGAGATCCCCGGCTCTTGCCTGCTCACCTGGGAGCGATCATCTGCCATCCGACTGCAGCCTACCTGGAGGCTCCACCATATCAGGTCGTATATACCTGCCTGTCTAGAGACTGCCTGGTCACTTACTGTGACAACCTGCCTGTCTTGAGACTGCCTGGTCACTTGTCGTGACAACCTGCCTGTCCCAGAGACTGCCTGGTCACTTGTCGTGACAACCTGCCTGTCCCAGAGACTGCCTGGTCACTTGTCGTGACAACCTGCCTGTCCCAGAGACTGCCTGGTCACTTGCCGTGACAACCTGCCTGTCCCAGAGACTGCCCTGGTCACTTTCCGTGACAACCTGCCTGTCCCAGAGACTGCCTGGTCACTTGCTGTGACAACCTGCCTGCCCTGGTCACTTGCCGTGACAACCTGCCTGCCCTGGTCACTTGCCGTGACAACCTGCCTGCCCTGGTCACTTGCCGTGACAACCTGCCTGCCCTGGTCACTTGCCGTGACAACCTGCCTGCCCTGGTCACTTGCCGTGACAACCTGCCTGCCCTGGTCACTTGCCGTGACAACCTGCCTGCCTGGTCACTTGCCGTGACAACCTGCCTGCCTGGTCACTTGCTGTGACAACCTGCCTGTCCCAGAGACTGCCTTGGTCACTTGCCGTGACAACCTGCCTGTCCTGCCGGTTCCTCCTTGGTCTACCCTGTGATGACGTCTGTCCTGGGTCGGTGTCTGATGTTCTCCTGCTGAGCCTGTGCTACGCCTGAGGCCTGAGAGAGGGCCGTCCTAGTATGCCCGTGCCAGATGACCCTGGACTTCATCAACCCGTGATGACCCCGCCATCGTCTGACGTTCGTCCTGGGCCGGTGTCTGATGTTCTCCTGCTGAGCCTGTGCTACGCCCAAGGCCTGAGAGTGAGGCCATACTAGTATGCCCGTGCCAGATGATCCTGGACTTCATCAACCCGTGATGACCCCGCCATCGTCTGAAGTCTGTCTGAGGTCGGTGTCTGATGTTCTCCTGCTGAGCCTGTGCTACGCCTAAGGCCTGAGAGAGAGGCCGTCCAAGTATGCCTGTGCCAGATAACCCTGGACTGCATCTACCCGTGATGTCCTCCAGCACTCGTCTGTGATCCTGAGTTGTGTACCCTTCTCTGATGTGCGGAATCGGGAGCCCGGTCTTATGTTCTGTTTATGTACTTTTGTTTCTTTAAGTAAACTTTATGTTTCTTCTTACCTGAAGTTGTGCGGTGTTGTCTAGTCCTGCAGGTCGCCACCTTGCCCACATGCTCAGCTGCCACGGATCCCGGTCGCTGCCCTTCCCTAGTCCGGGCAGGCCCGGGTCTCCCTCCGTGGTCCAGTGGGTCCACATTCTCTTACCATCTGGGACCCATGCCTCACGTCGTCGTGGACTGGCGGCGTGGGAGCATTGGCTAGCTAGGCAAGCTATGCCATGTCCCGACGCCCCACAGCCGTGGGAAGCGCCACAGTAAGCTCTGGCCATGGACTCCGCTGAGCATGTGCGGTCTGCAGGACTTTCTCCAAGCTCCACCTGATGTGCGAACTAGACTACTTGGTCCCCACAGGGTAAGTGGACTAGATGGCTCGATTCCCCGCTTGGTCAGCGGTTCGGACTTTTCGAGCTATTAACTCTGCTGCCATATTGTGAACTATGGGACTTACCGCCAAACCCAAGTGAATTTTTCTGGGGAATTTTTTTTTTTTTACTTGGGTCTTCAGAAGAGGGGGCCTGGGGAGGGGGATACTGTAACGCTGGTATTGTCTGTACTTTGTTTTCCAGCGTTACTCTGCATGTTTTTTGCATTAACCCTTTTGCTTCTTTCCCCCTAACCAGCTGGGATACTGTTGTCTGTTACTTATATGGATGCTGCTCAGTTCCCGGCTCTGCTGCGTACCCGTACTTGCGTGAGTGGCTCCGCTGCTTTGCATGACCGCCCGCATGTGCGGTTCCTGACTTGCTGTGAAAGCCGTCCGTAGCTTGCAAAGTCCTCTGCAGTGGTGCATGACTTACTGCGTGGTTGGCAGCAGCCATTGTTGGGTTCCCTCTGTGTTGTGCTGTCTGGCTCTGCATAGGGGGCGCGGCCCACACCTGTCCTGCTTTTATGTGGATTGGGTGTTTACTAGAATTACTGCTCCAGCCTATCGCTGTGAAGCAGCTCATATATAAAGTTCCCCAGCCCTAGTGGGCGTTGCCAGAGCTTCGCATTGAATCCACACTGAATCCTGAACCTAGCCGTATGTGGTTGTGTGTTCAGTTCCTGCTCTGAAGTTGATCAGCTCTGGAGAGCTGATTCCCTGTTCCTGCTGTGTCTTGTTCCCTGATCCTGGATCAAACCCGGTACCTGAATGTCTGAATTGTGTCTTGTGTTTCCGCCTATGCTGGGGGCTGATTACCCAGATCGCCGTTCCTGGAGGCTGTATATCCAGGCCTGTTCCTGCTGTGTCTAATTACCTGAACCCCTGATCTTGGATCGCATCCTGTACCTGACTTTCTGAACTGTGTCCTCTGTGTTATGTTCCTGAAATCCTGCTGTGTCCATAACCCTGTGCCAGTGACTGTGAATCCTTGCTATATAACCTGAGTTCATCTTGGAAGGAGGAGTCCGGTGTGTGCTGAGTTTCTGTTACTCTGTGCTCAGCCTCTGTGCAATCCCCGGCCAGCTCCCGTTGAGCCTGGCGGGGCTTGCACCAGACCGCTGGGGTTCCTTTTCAGGTCGCTGCCAGATGTCCGGATCCTATGCCTGATGACCATGGCCCGATGTCCGACGACCACTTCCAGATGTCCGGATCCTATCCTTCCTGCCTGATGTCCGGATCCTGCCGATCATTGCCAGATGTCCGGAGCCTGCTGATCGGTGCCAGATGTCCGGAGTCCGAGGCCTGTGTTCCAGTCCGTGTTCCTGTGATTCAATCCATGTTCCTGTCCGTGTTCCTGACTCCCTGAGACCCAGTCCGTGTTCCTGTCTGTGTTCCTGACTCTCTGAGATCCAATCCGTGTTCCTGTTGTTCCTGTGCAGTCTAACTCTGTTTCAGCCATCAGCTCCTGATTCCAGTTACCTGTCTGTTACCTGTCGGCTTGCCTGTCTGCCATCCGTCTGCAGTTCCTTCCAGAGGTTCGGACGTCATCTGCAGAGATCCCCGGCTCTTGCCTGCTCACCTAGGAGCGATCATCTGCCATCCGACTGCAGCTCCATCCGGAAGTTCGGACATCATCTGCAGAGATCCCCGGCTCTTGCCTGCTCACCTGGGAGCGATCATCTGCCATCCGACTGCAGCCTACCTGGAGCTCCACCATATCAGGTCGTATATACCTGCCTGTCTAGAGACTGCCTGGTCACTTACTGTGACAACCTGCCTGTCTTGAGACTGCCTGGTCACTTGTCGTGACAACCTGCCTGTCCCAGAGACTGCCTGGTCACTTGTCGTGACAACCTGCCTGTCCCAGAGACTGCCTGGTCACTTGTCGTGACAACCTGCCTGTCCCAGAGACTGCCTGGTCACTTGCCGTGACAACCTGCCTGTCCCAGAGACTGCCCTGGTCACTTTCCGTGACAACCTGCCTGTCCCAGAGACTGCCTGGTCACTTGCCGTGACAACCTGCCTGCCCTGGTCACTTGCCGTGACAACCTGCCTGCCCTGGTCACTTGCCGTGACAACCTGCCTGCCCTGGTCACTTGCCGTGACAACCTGCCTGCCCTGGTCACTTGCCGTGACAACCTGCCTGCCCTGGTCACTTGCCGTGACAACCTGCCTGCCCTGGTCACTTGCCGTGACAACCTGCCTGCCTGGTCACTTGCCGTGACAACCTGCCTGCCTGGTCACTTGCTGTGACAACCTGCCTGTCCCAGAGACTGCCTTGGTCACTTGCCGTGACAACCTGCCTGTCCTGCCGGTTCCTCCTTGGTCTACCCTGTGATGACGTCTGTCCTGGGTCGGTGTCTGATGTTCTCCTGCTGAGCCTGTGCTACGCCTGAGGCCTGAGAGAGAGGCCGTCCTAGTATGCCCGTGCCAGATGACCCTGGACTTCATCAACCCGTGATGACCCCGCCATCGTCTGACGTTCGTCCTGGGCCGGTGTCTGATGTTCTCCTGCTGAGCCTGTGCTACGCCCGAGGCCTGAGAGTGAGGCCATACTAGTATGCCCGTGCCAGATGATCCTGGACTTCATCAACCCGTGATGACCCCGCCATCGTCTGAAGTCTGTCTGAGGTCGGTGTCTGATGTTCTCCTGCTGAGCCTGTGCTACGCCTAAGGCCTGAGAGAGAGGCCGTCCAAGTATGCCTGTGCCAGATAACCCTGGACTGCATCTACCCGTGATGTCCTCCAGCACTCGTCTGTGATCCTGAGTTGTGTACCCTTCTCTGATGTGCGGAATCGGGAGCCCGGTCTTATGTTCTGTTTATGTACTTTTGTTTCTTTAAGTAAACTTTATGTTTCTTCTTACCTGAAGTTGTGCGGTGTTGTCTAGTCCTGCAGGTCGCCACCTTGCCCACATGCTCAGCTGCCACGGATCCCGGTCGCTGCCCTTCCCTAGTCCGGGCAGGCCCGGGTCTCCCTCCGTGGTCCAGTGGGTCCACATTCTCTTACCATCTGGGACCCATGCCTCACGTCGTCGTGGACTGGCGGCGTGGGAGCATTGGCTAGCTAGGCAAGCTATGCCATGTCCCGACCCCCACAGCCGTGGGAAGCGCCACAACCTGTTTATTCCTATTTGTCCTATCTGCTTCATCTTTCACAGAATCCCACAGAATAGAATAGTTTCACTCCCTTTATCCCACAGAGCAACTGCTTTTGGTGCATATAGTTTAACATATCCACGAACTGTCCTTAATCATGTTCATCAGCATTCTGCCAGCACTATAAATGCTAGAACTTCCAAACTTCCTTTATCTCAGTTCCCAACGTGAATTTTACCTGTCATTCTCCAGTGGCTTACCTTGCCCTGAACTGAAGGCCACCTTTCTATATGCAGTTTGACAAACAGCAGGAGAGTGGAAGTAGAAACACAAAAAAACTCCACTCCATTTCCTGTACATCAAGTCATCACCTTTGCTGCTAGAAATGGATTGCACTTGACAACAGGCAGTGGACAGAAAGTTACAAGAAGGGAGACACCTAGTGGCCGGCAGTTTGGATTGATTTTTCATGTTTTCTTGAAGATATTAAATAAAGTGATTTGCAGATTCAGCACTTTATCAAATTAGATCTAGTTGCTTAATGATAACTATGTATATAACTTATAGATATATATATTCTTGTATTGTACTTGTATATATAATATCTATATAAGTATAATACTAAATACAAACCTGTCAATCAGGATCAAGGAACTGTTCTTGATGCAAATTGAGATTGTTATACCGGTGGACCGAGCCCTTGGTCACACCAAGGGTTCACCGGAGGCCCCTCAGTTGCATATAGAATAAAAAAAAGTTTTAAAGTAACTTCAACAATGAAATATACGCTGCAAGTATACATTTTATAGGTGTTAATTCCCTTATATAACAGTTTAATTTGTGATTTGGGAACGACAGACTCCCTTTAAATTCCTGGTTTCTTCTGCAGCTGATTAGACTATGGGCCCCTGCAGAGGTGTAACTTTAGGCTGAGTCCCTATGGAAATTTGTAACAAGGCCCCTACCACGAATATAAATGAGTGAATTTATTAATGTATTGTAATTTAAGGAATTCTTCTCGAATTTTCCAAAAAAAATTATTGTATTCTCCAGATTACAGATTTTTTCTTTGCGCAAATTCAGCAAAATAACGGCCTATAAAAAACCAGGCAAACAGTTCAACAAAAATGTAATAATACTCACCTAACCGCTCACTTGTTCTGCCACCCCCGTAGCCCACCATCCCGTCCTCTTCCCGCTGCCTTTTCTTTTTCCTTTTCCTGTGGAGCATATTCCCTTCGGCCTCTTCACTCTAGCCGGAAGCTGCGGTCGCAAGTGAAGATGCCGATGAGATTACATGCTATGGGGGAAGGTGAAGAGAAAAAGGAGCGGAGGATCATATGGGGAAGGCGAGACAGGAGGTGAGCCGTGACTATTTTTTATCTTTTTTTTACATCCTACACTTGTTATGCTCAGAGCATAATAATCAACATTCAATTTGCCGAAAAAGCAAAGCAAATTTCCCCGTAAAATCCGCACTATTTGGCGATTTTGAATTTTTGCAAATTTGACCATCTCTGATTAGTGTTACTTATGGTTTATGGTCTACGGCTCCTAAGTAGAAATCAATAGTGAACTCAATGAATATAAAGGCAAACACTGAGACTAACTTGAAAACCTATTTTATAGGTGTGACATCATTACTTGCAAAATATAATAAAAAATATAACATATTGGGTTTATTGTCATGTGACCTGGGCAGTACACCAATACAGTACACCAACTACGCCACTGTACAGCCGTATACCTCATCTGTGCACTGACACCATCTTATATCACCAGCTATGTTCTGCATACTAAGCCCCCCACATTTTGCTCTGATTTCCCTGCCTGTTTCAGGACGTGCCACATTATTGCTGTCAGACGAGAGAAGGGCCGCACGTGGATAAAGCAGGATTTCACATTTATCTCCATCTTAGTAATTGTTTGACAGATGTGAAGAACTAATAACCGAGCGGATTCTTTCTGAACATCTCGGTAAGGAAGCAGATTGCTTTGGCAACTTCTCCTGATCCTCTATTAATATTAGTCAGCCGTACTGCAATGTGACTGTTGGGGATGGCACCGGGCGATAAGCGACAGCAGAGAAATAAAGAGGAAAAAAAATCCAAAAATAAGTAAAAGCTTTTTTTTTTGTTTGTTTTTGGCTTTGAAGAAGAAGCAGCAGATTTCTTGTGTGACACAGTCATGCCTCATCAGTCATCAGAAGTGACATATATGACAGCCTACTCATCCTGGAACTTTGCCTTTAAGAAGTATTATCTTTGTGACAGAATGAATCAACCTGCTACAATCTGTTTGTAAAGCTCGTTGCAAAGTGTTAAAGAGACAGTGAGAAGAACATAGTTTGGTTTTGCAAGGGAAAACGTAATAATATTGCAGCGCTGCTGTGCACTGTATCTTGCTGTGATGCTCCTACACTCATACTATTGCCAAGTACGGCCGGGACACCATTGAGATGGACAGCGATGAACTGTAAGTTGTAAAGGTCTTCAACCTACTTGGATCGATGATCAATCAAGATGCAGCGACAACACCAGAAGTCAATAGGAGAATAGTTATGGGCAGATCAACAATGAAGTCACTGGAGAAGGTCTTCACATCAAGGAACTTTTCACTGGTGACGAAGACACAACTCAAACATAGTTTGGTCTCTTCTATGGTAACATATGGATGTGAAACCTGGATGATAAAGAAACAAGACAGAAGAAGAATTGATGCCTTCAAAATATGGTGCTGGAGAAGGATGTTATCAATACCATGGATGGCAAGGAGGACAAACAGATCAATGTTGGAACAAATCAAGTCAGACATGTCACTCGAAGCAAGGATCACTGAGCTACGACTTGCCTACTTTGGACACATGACACAAAGAGAGCGATCACTGGAGAAGGACATCATGTTAGGAACAATAGAAAGAACAAGGTGAAGAGGAAGACCAGTAACCTCATGGCTTGATACTATCAAGATAATGGCGGAGAAGACCCTGGGGGACCTATCTAGGCTAGCCCAAGATCGATCTTCCTACAGAGTGTTCATCCATCCATGTAATCACCATTAGTGATGAGCGAACGTGCTTGAATAATGTGCTATCTGAGCATGCTCGGGTGTTACCCGAGAATCTCGAGCGTACTCGAATAATATGTTTGAGTCCCCGTGGCTGCATGATTCACGGCTGTTAAACATACATGAGGGGATTGCCTGTTTGTTTGCCACGGGGACCCAAACATACTATTCGAGCAGGCCCAACATGCTCGGATAACACGTTCAATATTCACTAGTCTCCATGGCTAGAGATTGAGTCAAAGGCCGTTAAAAAAAAAGTTGAGCCAATAATTGTCTGAGAAGGTTGCTATGAATACTTGTTAACGATCATTGGTCAGAGTAAACATGGCAGTGATCAGTTAACGAAGTGTTGCAAATTGGCATTCTGGTAGCATCTTTCATACAACCTAAGAAATTACTATTGTTGGGCAGCACATCTTCACATGTAAACAGGTTTGTGCTTCTGACAGTATGAAAACTATATGGGGATCAAACAATTATATTAAAGGGATCGTCCACTGCTTAAAAATTGATGATACATATATGGATAGGTCATCAATATCAGATTGGTGTGGATCAGATGTCCGGGATCTTAACAATCAGTGGTTATCAGCTCTGGTGACAGCCAGATGTAAAATGTGTAAGGCCATGCCAGGTACTGCAGCTCAACTTGGCTCCCATTGAAGTGAATGGTGGCTGGTCTGCAGTGCTTGGGTATACGAGTGTCACCCCCCCCCATCAGAGGCTGAGAGGAGTATGCAGCATCCAGCTGGGCCTAACGAAAGTCATCAGTGTCAATAAGGTGCGTGGTACCATGAGTGTTAATGGAAGCGACAGAAGACCAGGAAGTGGCCGGAAGGAGAAGAAGGTAAAGGAGGACCCAATCGGTGGACAGGACGGTGTGACAGGTTAAGGAGGACTGGAGAGAGGTCAGTAAAAGTTTTTTTAACACCTTCTTAGCAGATTTGATTTGCACTTAATTTATTCAATGCCAATCAAATCTATCTCACCACTCTCAAAAAATGGAGCAAATGTGCCTAAATCAAAATTCTGGATATTTTCTCAACTGTAGTCATGGAGGAAGATCCTTGTATATGAGCCGCCCGTCAGGGCCGTGGTGTACTCGGCACCAAGCCCGTCGACTTCTATGGGGGATGTCACGGCCAGCACACGGCTCGGTCCGTGGCCCTGGGAGCTCACCAAAAAGGGGAGGTTTATTTACAGGGGATTAGTGTTCGTGCAGTTTGTCGTGATGTCAACTGTAGTACCTGAATGAAGAAATAAACTTGGCACTCAACTTATAGGCAAATGAGAAGAAATTTATTGCAGTCACAAAAACAACGTTTCGGTCATCAACGGACCTTTTTCAAAGCACTGCAATGGATATACAGAAAAACATACATCATGTAATCGATATACTATGAGTAATGATAAATACATCAATGAGTAATTTACATCTTAGTGAATAAACAAATGAAGGAGCCAAATAAAAGAGGCTGGTAAAAATTGCAAAATAAAGAGTGGAAATAAAGAATATAATAAAGAAAAATAAAGAAAAAGAACAAAAGAAAATCCTACCCGACTATTTTGAGGATACTCTCAAATAGATGACACTAGAGTCATATGGGATCTATAGAGATGTCTTGTAGAGACGTAATGCTGCACCAAATGAAAATAAATAAGAATATGGTGGGTGGATAGATAAAGAACTATAGCATGAATTTGATAAGGATGACATACCTTATAGTAATGGGATGAAACCTGGGAGTATACCTATTGTATCTAGTGAAAATTTCTACCTATTGAGTGAAGCACATATGTGTAGCCCTGGTGTGTAAGGCACACATACAACCCTGGAGGATGTGCGGAGAGGTAACAGTTTAATGCTTGATATCCATTCACTCCATCACACACTTGGACACACCCATAGGGTATATAAGGTAGTGACATGCAGCAGAGTCAGTCAGTCAGTTTCCTGTCTTCGGACAGAGGAGTCAAGCCTTGGGTGGCTCAGGAGTGAGTCATCCCACCAGTGTGCAGTCTGTGCAGGAGGAGAGGAGATCAGATTGCATTTCCTGTCAGAGCTCGGTGTGAGCTAAAGTCAGACAGACGGAGACAGCTTTGGAGAAAGGGAAGTTTGCAGCAGAAACTTCAGTCGCCTGTCCCAAGGACAGTGAAGTTCAGTTGATGTGTTCCTGAACTAGGAGAATACTGAGAATCTGTCAGCGAGCTCCAAGGAAGAAGTAAGAAAGGATTGACTTGTATTACCATAGGAAGTGTGGAGTGCTTATGTTAAGAGCGCGAACAGGGCGAAGGGCGCAGTGGAAGGAATTAGAGCAGTGCCTTAGGTATAGGATTACCTGCACAATTTACCCGGTCACTGGGGACCGAAGTGTTGCTATCGCTTCACGCATAGTAACGGAATAACCAGAGTCTTACTGGACCTTAGGTCGCAGAAAGCAGCCCTTGGAGAGTCGGTACGTAACCGGAGTCAGGTGGAATAGGGACTTTGAGCTAGGCCAAGCATAGAAGAACCTAGTTTCATCACTGGAAGGCTCCACCACAATGCTGACCGGGCAGTACAGCTATGGAGTTAGCTGGAGTATTCGGAGTTAACTTAGCTCTATGCTAGTTGGACTCATCATATTGGAAGTAAAGGAGGCCTCTAACCTGTTCAGCTGTTATCTCGAAGCACATTCTCCACCCTGACCAGCTCCCCGGGACCTGCCTAAACATCTGACAAGTAAAAGGTATGGAAAGACGCTGGATGGTGTGAGACTGATTCATTTATCTGCACCCTACATCATTATAACCATAGACTTTGAGGGACCAGTCCCACCTGTGGGGGACCCGTCATCTAGCTGCCACAACATCCCCTCAGAGATCTACAGCAGCGCTGGTCTTAGTGACTAGAAAACTACAGGTGGCGTCACGAACTGTTATCTACCAATCCCCTGTAAATAATCCCCCCATCATACGCCTGACCGCCAGGGCCACGGACCGAGCCACGCTACCAGTGACATTCCCTATAGAAATCTACAGGCTCGGCTCCGAGTACCCCATTGCCCTGGTAACCCACAATTGTGGTGCGGGTCACAACACATATATTAGATAAAATAATGATAAATAATGTCTAATGTAATAGCCGGATTGACACCCTGTGTCGACCATAGAAACTAAGGAATATAGATGGACATGCAGACATGTGCAGTGCTAATGTTGTGTTTTAATATGGTTCAACGTTGTGCACTAATACAAGGTGCTACTAATGAAAATAACACCCAGAGCAAACAAGTACTATGGTGTACTTACACAGAAGATGTGGACTATCTTTGGTGAGTGACAGTTATTCACTATAGTGGAGGTAACCTAGACTTATGAGATAATGTCCAGATGAAACATAAAAGTGCATAAGTGATCAATTGGAATGGTATAACTACAGTGCACTTACTGAAGAAATGCAGTAGAATCATTAAAGATGCAATTTATAAACACTGCAATAGTAAATGGTAAGTAGATACATGAAAGTCCATCACAGTAGAGCGTTATAATATGGTGGTGATAGCAGGGTTAAAGATAGTGAACTTACTCAGACAATTGTGGTATAGTCCTTGCGGTGAGCAAACACTGTGGTAGACAATGAAATCGTCAAATGAGGTGAGGTCCCATATTCGTTATACCGCTGTGGTGTGCGGTGCAAAAGGTGCTTTCTTACCAGGAGTGGTGAGGAGTAAGGTGCCGTCTCATGCCAACGCAGTGTCCACCGCTTGTTGGTGAATGAGAACGCCGTTTGTATCGCCATTTATGGCTCAGGGGTGGGACTAAGCGTCCAGATCACTGAGGAAGTCAGGAACCGGAAGTGGGCGGCTTTGTTGCGTGCCACTGATTAGACTATGCGTTCCAGCGGCCATTTTGGGGCCGGATTAGGGCGGTAACTATGAAAATACCGTGGGTATCATAAAAGGGGAGGAACGCTGCTGATTCTGAAACCACAGTCCGGTAATACAATGATATTATAATAATAGCAGTCGAGTAGGAGGCAGGGAGGATGAAGGAGAATCCAGAGTAGGACGAGGAACGTTTTCAATTATTGGTTCAATAGAGTCGACTCTGGAAAGAGAATACAGGCATTATAATCTGTAACATGGTAATACACAGTAAAACAATGGACATAAGGTATAATGATAAGGACAAATTCCTACGTTATTAACAGGCAATATGTTGATACCAGCTAATGGAGATGATGAGTATAGTAAAGACACTTAAATAAAAGATTGAAGATCATAATCTCTGTTTAGACCTTTTGGAGCGAGGGTTTGTAGCTCGTGTATCCAAAAGGATTCTCTCTTTTTGAGGTGTTTAATACGATCACCCCCACGTCTTTGTAGTGCTACCAGTTCAATAATTTGAAATTTTAATTGTGCTATGGAATGTCCCATAGTGATGAAGTGATACGGAACTGGTAGGAGCATATTTTTGCATCTTATTGTGGATTTGTGCTTGGAGATCCGATCCCTAATGGATTGAGTAGTTTCACCCACATAAGGTAAGCCACATGGGCATTTAATAAGGTAAATGGCATATGAAGAGTTACAAGTGGAGTAATCTTTGATGTGATATTTTTTACCTGAATGTGGGTGAAAGAAACTATCCCCTTTGAGGACGTTGTTGCACTGATTACAGTGCAGGCAGGGGTATGTTCCCATTTTTGGTCGGGAGAGGAATCTCTGTGAAGAAACTTGTGGCTGCATATTCAAGTCGGCTTTAATCAGTGAATCGCGGATATTGTGCGGACGTTTATAGCACGGCAGAAAAGGATTGCGAAACTCTTCTACATTGGGATGTGCTGTTTGGAGTATATTCCAATGTTTGCGTATTGAATGGTGCAGAATGTGAACATATGGATGATATGCGTGTACCAAAGGTATACGGTTAGATACCGATTTACGAGTATTTAGTGGGGGATTTTGGGCTTCTGTTAGTAGGGTAGGGGGATAACCCCTTTCTTGAAATTTTTTATACATTTCATTGATTCTAATTGCGCTTTGAGTGGGATCAGAAACAATCTTACGGACTCTTTGAAACTGGGATCTTGGAATCGCTCTCTTAGTTGTGAGAGGATGTAGACTACCGTAGTGTAAAATACTGTTGCGATCCGTTGGCTTTCTATAGAGATCCGTAGATAGTGTGCCACTACTATTTTTGATGACCATGGTGTCTAGGAAACTGACTTGGTCTCGACTATGGGTAATAGTGAAAGTCAGTTCTGGCCAGGCTGAATTGAGTATATTGAAGAAGTCCAATAGTGTATCTTCAGTGCCAGTCCAAATGCAGAAGATGTCATCAATAAAGCGTTTCCAAACTATACAGTGTTGTTTAAATATGAAATTAGGGTAAACCACCTCCTCCTCAAAGGCCGCCATGTAGCTATTTGCATAAGGCGGGGCTACATTCGAGCCCATTGCGGTCCCTTTCGTCTGTAGATAGAATGTGTCTCCAAACATAAATTTTTTTTTAGTGAGGACTATAGTTAGTAATTGTGTGCACAGATCTATAATTTCAGGAGGCTTGTCAGACGAGTGAAGGAGATGTCTAGTACAGGATATGCCCTTCTGGTGAGGGATGGAAGTGTATAGATCTTTGACATCTAATGACACAAGAATGGCATTGGCTGGTACTGTGCCTAGATTGGTAATCGTCTGTAGAAAATGTCCCGTATCGAGAAGATAAGATGGTGCCTTCCGTGTCAACGGTGTAAGAATTTTCTCCAGGAAAATGGATAGTGGCGATAGTAGGGATTCAGTGGAGGCCACTATCGGTCTCCCTGGTGGGTTCTCAAGGTTTTTGTGAATCTTGGGTAGGATATAAAACACAGGAGTTATCGGATCTCTGGTGTGAGAAACTCCTGTGTTTTTGAATCGATGACACCCAAGTTCACATAATGTGTTAATGTTTGATCAATAAGTGATTTAAATTCACTAGTAGGATTCGTAGTTAATTTGACATATGTATTGTCATTACTCAACTGTCGAGTGACTTCAGTGACTTAGGCTGTTTTGTCCATTACCACGATGGCACCGCCTTTGTCAGCGGGTTTAATTATGATGTTATCATCCTGTCTAAGGGTTTGTAGTGCCTGAAAATCTATTGGTGAGAGATTAGATGGGTAATGGAGTTTACCTGTATCCATGTCATGCCTTAGTTTCAAGAAAGCTGTATTAATAAAATTAATAAAGGTTTCAACGGCACGTGAGTTATGTGGTGGTCGGAATGTGCTTTTATTGATCAAACATTAACACATTATGTGAACTTGGGTGTCATCGATTCAAAAACACAGGAGTTTCTCACTACCAGAGATCCGATAACTCCTGTGTTTTATATCCTACCCAAGATTCACAAAAACCTTCAGAACCCCCCAGGGAGACCGATAGTGGCCTCCACTGAATCCCTACTATCGCCACTATCCATTTTCCTGGAGAAAATTCTTACACCATTGACACGGAAGGCACCATCTTATCTTCTCGATACGGGACATTTTCTACAGACGATTACCAATCTAGGCACAGTACCAGCCAATGCCATTCTTGTGTCATTAGATGTCAAAGATCTATACACTTCCATCCCTCACCAGAAGGGCATATCCTGTACTAGACATCTCCTTCACTCATCTGACAAGCCTCCTGAAATTATAGATCTGTGCACACAATTACTAACTATAGTCCTCACTAAAAAAAATTTTATGTTTGGAGACACATTCTATCTACAGATGAAAGGGACCGCAATGGGCTCGAATGTAGCCCCGCCTTATGCAAATAGCTACATGGCGGCCTTTGAGGAGGAGGTGGTTTACCCTAATTTCATATTTAAACAACACTGTATAGTTTGGAAACGCTTTATTGATGACATCTTCTGCATTTGGACTGGCACTGAAGATACACTATTGGACTTCTTCAATATACTCAATTCAGCCTGGCCAGAACTGACTTTCACTATTACCCACAGTCGAGACCAAGTCAGTTTCCTAGACACCATGGTCATCAAAAATAGTAGTGGCACACTATCTACGGACCTCTATAGAAAGCCAACGCATCGCAACAGTATTTTACACTACGGTAGTCTCCATCCTCTCACAACTAAGAGAGCGATTCCAAGATCCCAGTTTCAAAGAGTCTGTAAGATTGTTTCTGATCCCACTCAAAGCGCAATCAGAATCAATGAAATGTATAAAAAATTTCAAGAAAGGGGTTATCCCCCTACCCTACTAACAGAAGCCCAAAATCCCCCACTAAATACTCGTAAATCGGTGTCTAACCGTATACCTTTGGTACACGCATATCATCCATATGTTCACATTCTGCACCATTCAATACGCAAACATTGGAATATACTCCAAACAGCACATCCCAACGTAGAAGAGTTTCGCAATGCTTTTCTGCCGTGCTATAAACGTCCGCACAATATCCGCGATTCACTGATTAAAGCCGACTTGAATATGCAGCCACAAGTTTCTTCACAGAGATTCCTCTCCCGACCAAAAATGGGAACATACCCCTGTCTGCACTGTAATCAGTGCAACAACGTCCTCAAAGGGGATAGTTTCTTTCACCCACATTCAGGTAAAAAATATCACATCAAAGATTACTCCACCTCTAACTCTTCATATGCCATTTACCTTATTAAATGCCCATGTGGCTTACTTTATGTGGTGAAACTACTCAATCCATTAGGGATCGGATCTCCAAGCACAAATCCACAATAAGATGCAAAAATATGCTCCTACCAGTTCCGTATCACTTCATCACTATGGGACATTCCATAGCACAATTAAAATTTCAAATTATTGAACTGGTAGCACTACAAAGACGTGGGGGTGATCTGTTGTGAATTTGCTAGAAATGAATTCTGAGCAGAAGCTCCCTCTGGTGGTTACAAACAGTACTGAACTATCCAATGAAGATTGTGAAGATTGGCGATCAGGTGTTACTGACTGGTCTTATATAAGGGAGGTTCCCTCCCATCAGGGTTGCCGGTGATCAATTGTTCTGGTCTCATCTTTGATTCATGTTCACTTTGCAGCTTGCTGTTTCGTGCTTGCATCTTCTGCTAACAGATAAGACATTTTCTTCTTTTAGTTTTTTGTGCTTGCTTTTTGCATTTTGTCCTACACTTCTGTGGGGGTCTGCCGGGTCCCCTCCGGGGCTTGTGCTCCTCTCAGTTTATCTGAGCCACTGTTGTTTGTTCATTTGCCTTTTCCAGTTTTTTCAGTGGCTGCTGTTTAGTTTTGTTACACCAAAGAACTAATTTAGGTGGTAGAGGTCGTGTGATCTCAGGTGTTTTTGTAATTAGTAGAGTTGGTACTTTTCAGGGTTTTTTGGGATTGCAGTAAGTGTCCTTCAGCACGTGGTTCGGTTACACGGCATCCCTGAGAACATTGTGTCTGACAGAGGAGTCCAGTTTGTTTCCAGATTTTGGAGGACTTTTTGTTCTAAACTTGGTGTTCAATTGTCTTTCTCCTCGGCTTTTCATCCTCAGACCAATGGACAAATTGAGAGAACAAACCAGACATTGGAGACTTATCTGAGATGCTTTGTGTCTGCTGATCAGGATGACTGGGTCTCTTTTTTGCCTTTGGCTGAGTTTTCTCTTAATAATAGGGCTAGCTCTGCCACTTTGATGTCTCCATTTTTCTGCAATTTTGGGTTTCACCCTCGATTTTCTTCAGGACAGACGGAGGCTTCTGTCTGTCCAGGTGTTGACTCTGTTGTGGAGCGTATGCAGCAGATTTGGGACCAGGTAGTGGAGAGGTTGTCCCTCTCTCAGGAGAGAGCCAAGCGGTTTGCCAACCGGCATAGGACTGATGGTCCTCAGTTTGAAGTGGGGGACTTGGTCTGGTTGTCCTCAAGAAATATCCCTATGAGAGTTGCATCTCCTAAGTTTAAGCCTAGGTTCATTGGACCTTATAAGATCATGGAGATTCTTAATCCTGTTTCCTTTCGTTTACTTCTTCCAGGGACATTTAAGATCCATAACGTGTTCCACAAGTCCTTATTGAAGAGGTTTGTCGAGCCAGTGGTTCCTATGGCTGTGCCTCCTGGCCCTGTTTTGGTTGAGGGCAATCTGGAGTATGTGGTTGAGAAAATATTGAATTCTCGTTTTTCTAGACGGAAACTCCAGTATTTGGTTAAGTGGAGAGGTTATGGTCAGGAGGACAATTCTTGGGTGTTTGCTTCGGACATCCATGCTAGGAGACTCATCCGTGCGTATCACAGAGCTCATCCTGACCGACCTGGTTGCTCAAATGAGGGTTCGGTGACCCCTCCTCAAGGGGGGGTACTGTTGTGAATTTGCTAGAAATGAATTCTGAGCAGAAGCTCCCTCTGGTGGTTACAAACAGTACTGAACTATCCAATGAAGATTGTGAAGATTGGCGATCAGGTGTTACTGACTGGTCTTATATAAGGGAGGTTCCCTCCCATCAGGGTTGCCGGTGATCAATTGTTCTGGTCTCATCTTTGATTCCTGTTCACTTTGTAGCTTGCTATTTCGTGCCTGCATCTTCTGCTAACAGATAAGACATTTTCTTCTTTTAGTTTTTTGTGCTTGCTTTTTGCATTTTGTCCTACACTTCTGTGGGGGTCTGCCGGGTCCCCTCCGGGGGCTTGTGCTCCTCTCAGTTTATCTGAGCCACTGTTGTTTGTTCATTTGCCTTTTCCAGTTTTTTCAGTGGCTGCTGTTTAGTTTTGTTACACCAGAGAACTAATTTAGGTGGTAGAGGTCGTGTGATCTCAGGTGTTTTTGTAATTAGTAGAGTTGGTACTTTTCAGGGTTTTTTGGGATTGCAGTAAGTGTCCTTCCTATCCTTTTCTATTTAGGAAGTTTGGGCCCCAACGTTTGCTCATACTATTTTCTGTCTGTGTCTGTATTTTCCTCTTGTCTAACCGCCATTACATGTTTGGGGGCTTTCTATGTTCTTTCGGGATCTGCTCCGGGGCAGATAGTTTTCCTCTTTCTGTCTTTAGGTGTAGTTAGCTTCTCAGGCTGTGACGAGGCGTCTAGGACCAACGTAGGTACGCTCCACGGCTGCCTTTAGTTGTGGTGGTTAGTCAGGGTACTGCAATCCCATAGATTCCAACCTCTCTGGTGTATTTCCTTTTTTGCCTGCTCTCCTCAGCTACCAAATCATAACAGTGATCATATTAAACACCTCAAAAAGAGAGAATCCTTTGGATACACGAGCTACAAACCCTCACTCCAAAAGGTCTAAACAGAGATTATGATCTTCAATCTTTTATTTAAGTGTCTTTACTATACTCATCATCTCCATTAGCTGGTATCAACATATTGCCTGTTAATAACGTAGGAATTTGTCCTTATCATTATACCTTATGTCCATTGTTTTACTGTGTATTACCATGTTACAGATTATAATGCCTGTATTCTCTTTCCAGAGTCGACTCTATTGAACCAATAATTGAAAACGTTCCTCGTCCTACTCTGGATTCTCCTTCATCCTCCCTGCCTCCTACTCGACTGCTATTATTATAATATCATTGTATTACCGGACTGGTTTCAGAATCAGCAGCGTTCCTCCCCTTTTATGATACCCACGGTATTTTCATAGTTACCGCCCTAATCCGGCCCCAAAATGGTCGCTGGAACGCATAGTCTAATCAGTGGCACGCAACAAAGCCGCCCACTTCCGGTTCCTGACTTCCTCAGTGATCTGGACGCTTAGTCCCACCCCTGAGCCATAAATGGCGATACAAACGGCGTTCTCATTCACCAACAAGCGGTGGACACTGCGTTGGCATGAGACGGCACCTTACTCCTCACCACTCCTGGTAAGAAAGCACCTTTTGCACCGCACACCACAGCGGTATAACGAATATGGGACCTCACCTCATTTGACGATTTCATTGTCTACCACAGTGTTTGCTCACCGCAAGGACTATACCACAATTGTCTGAGTAAGTTCACTATCTTTAACCCCTGCTATCACCACCATATTATAACGCTCTACTGTGATGGACTTTCATGTATCTACTTACCATTTACTATTGCAGTGTTTATAAATTGCATCTTTAATGATTCTACTGCATTTCTTCAGTAAGTGCACTGTAGTTATACCATTCCAATTGATCACTTATGCACTTTTATGTTTCATCTGGACATTATCTCATAAGTCTAGGTTACCTCCACTATAGTGAATAACTGTCACTCACCAAAGATAGTCCACATCTTCTGTGTAAGTACACCATAGTACTTGTTTGCTCTGGGTGTTATTTTCATTAGTAGCACCTTGTATTAGTGCACAACGTTGAACCATATTAAAAAACAACATTAGCACTGCACATGTCTGCATGTCCATCTATATTCCTTAGTTTCTATGGTCGACACAGGGTGTCAATCCGGCTATTACATTAGACATTATTTATCATTATTTTATCTAATATATGTGCTTCACTCAATAGGTAGAAATTTTCACTAGATACAATAGGTATACTCCCAGGTGTCATCCCATTACTATAAGGTATGTCATTATTATCAAATTCATGCTATAGTTCTTTATCTATCCACCCACCATATTCTTATTTATTTTCATTTGGTGCAGCATTACGTCTCTACAAGACATCTCTAAAGATCCCATATGACTCTAGTGTCATCTATTTGAGAGTATCCTCAAAGCAGTCGGGTAGGATTTTCCTTTGTTCTTTTTCTTTATTTTTCTTTATTATACTCTTTATTTCCACTCTTTATTTTGCAATTTTTACCAGCCTCTTTTATTTGGTTCCTTCATTTGTTTATTCATTAAGATGTAAATTACTCATTGATGTATTTATCATTACTCATAGTATATCGATTACATGATGTATGTTTTTCTGTATATCCATTGCAGTGCTTTGAAAAAGGTCCGTTGATGACCGAAACGTTGTTTTTGTGACTGCAATAAATTTCTTCTCATTTGCCTATAAGTTGAGTGCCAAGTTTATTTCTTCATTCATTTGTGGTTGGGCTCCTACTTGTGCACCACACACAGCAGTGCCACGCTATATCTTATCAACTGTAGTACCTGGTCAGGGTGACCAGCACTGCTGTGCAGGTCCTCCGGAAGGGATGGTGTTGTGCAGCTAGTTGTTAAGTCTCCCACAGGTGAGACGGAGTCCTTCCAGGGCAGAAAGATGAAATGTGCAGCAATGATGCAGGAGGATGTAGCAGAGGGGAGTGTGCGTCGCTGGAATAATCAGGGAAACAGTTCTGTTGCAGTTTCAAGGGTTTACTCACAGTCCGTTGTACATACAGATGCCAGCCGGGCGCTGTGTCCTCCAAGAGAGTGGTCCAGCAACCCTCAGGTAAGTTAGTCGCACCTCCAAAGACTCCCTTTTAGTATGTTCCTTTCCGGCTTCTTCTCTAGGTGCTACACTCCTGACTTCCATGCACCCCGCCACCACAGAGCCCTCGGACGAGGGAGTATTGGGCCCTTTCAGTTACCAGTCTGGACCGGTGGTTTACGAGGCCACCCAGTACGAAAGTCCTGGACATATTTGACCCCTAAGCATCCTCCCGGTGAGGTTATGGTGGTTAGTGGCCCCTTGAAGAGACCCACTGTTCTCGGTGTTACTAGTGGAGCTGAACTTTCCCACTAGTATAGGGACCGTCCCCGATGTTCGCCTGGTCCTCCTTTCTGCAGGATGGGGCACAGCCTCAATTGCTGTCTCGCCCTGGACCCTTTCTCTCTTCAGTAAGGCTCCCTGAGGTGGACTCAGAGGAGCAGCAGGACAGTCCAGTACCCACACACTGACTGCCTGGCTCAAACTGGATTCTCTAATCTCACATGCAGCCTAATGCTGCCTAAGCTCCACCCAACAACTAGCTACACCCTGTTCTAACCAGCCTGAGTCAGACCATCCTCCCGTAGGGTCCGCCTGCACTCAGCTAGCATGATGTGTGATGGATGTAGTGGTTGGAGTCAATGGGGTGCTTCCTCCTTACCTGAGAGTCAGGTGCCACACCGCTGGGTACGATGCAACATCTCTGTGGCGACTGGACCCTCAGGGCGCCACATATACTCTATTGGGCCAGTCCAACCATGGTCTGTAAGCTACCGTTTGCCTATCTTTGCCACACTAGTCTGGTATATTGATTTTCACTACTCATGAGAGACCTTTAGATTTTTATACTGACCTCTTTCTGATTCAGAAAAAAAAACAAATTGGTCCTTTTTACACCTAACATTATATTTCTATTCTTCAAAGAAAAAGAAAATTCTTTGAAATATTTGACAATATTACATGTCCACTTTTCCGAGATTAGAATGAGACATCTTTTATAGTGTTCTCAGAAAATGTCAATATCTTCATTGTCCGGAGATCAGAGACATTGTAAGACTATAAAAGACAACCACAACAAAGAGATAGCAGATTGAAAACTTGTATAAAGCAAGTTGCACAAACACAAGCACTTTGTAAATCAGGGATTTCATTGTGAATAGCTGTCTATTTAATATTTCCATTCCGTCATTCTTAGGTTAGTCTCATATTTTCACGTCATATCAGGTTATCAATTCACTGAAAAGAACATCAAATCAAAAAACATCTAAAAAAAGCAGCCATACTTACTAACACTAGGTCACAAGAGTCATGTGCTGCAGATTATCACCCCCAAAATAGAAAAACTGAATACATTAACTTAATTGGATTTAAAGGGTTTATAAAAAAAATATGTAAACAGTATGCATCCACTTATTTTTTTCCAAATTAAACATATACATCGATAATTCCTCTTTTTTTCCAAACTAATGTGCTGTTGTTTATGACGATACCGCAATCCGAGGAGAAATGAGGGAGGCAGGATTAGGTGCAACACCAGGACTGACCTCAGGTGGATCTCAGCTGACCCCCAAAGGACCGGAGCCAGGAACGACCAGGGATGGTAGACTTGGCAAGCACAGGCAAACACGGCTGATAGGCGCGCAGGCGGACTCGGCTTATGGACAGTCAGGCTGCCACAGCTGATGAACAGGCAGGAGGGCACAGCTGATGGACAGGTAAGCGGACATGGCTGATAGGCAGGCGGGAATGGCTAAAAGACAGGCAGGAAGGCATGGCTGATAGACAGGCAGGTATACAGGAAAGCAAGCACTGGAACCTGAGAACTAACAAGAGTGTTATGAACAAATTTACAATGTTGAATAGGCACCTCCCATCAGATGGAGGCGACTTATATAATGAGTGTCTCCCAGCCATTGGCTAGGGCCACTTTAGGAAGGCGAGTGCTGTCCCTTTAAGAGAACAGGATTGCATGCGAGCCCTAAGTATAGCGCCTGGGCATCAGCAGCCGGGGCAGGAAGTGCGGGACCGAGGCGGCGGCAGTGAGAGAGTCAGCATGTCTGCTGGTGGAGAGAGGCAGAAGGTAGAGATGCCCGCGCTACAATTGTCTCTTCAGAGAGGAACAGGACTAGAACTCTAGTGCCACCTATAGTAAGTAGTGATTCTAAAAGCCAATGTCGATACTCTAACAAGCCTTGTCCCACCCCTCACCCCCAGATCTGTAGTGTATTTTTGACCAGAATACACATCTGTAGTTTCGGGACTACTGGTAATCCTTGTTTTCAGTGCAAAGTGTGATAGATCTATAAGTTTGGCTCGTTGGAAATAAAGTTGACCGGGATCCAATGAGGTAGGTACTTCTCACTTGCGGCATGTGTGGCAATGTCTTTTCAAGGGTTGGATAAGGACCAATAAATGCAATACACAGAATATAGTGACATAAATGATGATATCAAGAGGCATGCGAGCCGATATAGTGGCCATAATACAACTAAACATTTGAAGGAACTCGTTGATAGTGTGTCAGCAAGATGAGAGATAATAATATATAGTGAATAATTCTCATAATGGTATGGACAAAAGTATGGGAGAAGGGTCCAAAGCAGCGAGAGGATCCCTATAAAACACAAACAGAAAAAAGAAGATATTAAGCCAAAGGATCAAATACCAAGAAAGATAGGGTGAATATAGAGGTGAGGAATATAAGACAAAGGGGTTATAGAAACACAGAAAAATCCCATCAGAAGCATTAATTTCAGATGCAAAACAAAAAAAGAATAATATTACCTGTTAAGGTGTGGGGTCCAAGTGGTGAATTTTTGCAGCTGTGCTTTTCGTATTTTTCCTGCCAAGACCATTTACTCAACATGTGCACATAGCCTCGGTGTCACAGTACTCCTCCGATGATGTAAAGGCAAAACTGCTTCTGCTTGTCGCATCAGATGGTGCACAGATCAGGTCAGCAGAGCAACTACACCATTGGTCCAAACAGTCAGTTACACAGGAGAGCGCCGCCCCCAAGGAAGCAGGGAGGCAGCGGAGTGGTGTGCTCCAGAAGACAAGAGATAAATTCTTTCAGAATGTTTTATTGCTACTGATTCACAGCCTTACTGCCCCTAGTTAATCTAGGAAAGTGCAAACTTTTATTCCAAAGTTCCCCATTTGAACTGACAAATTGAATGATTTTTGCATCTGGCGCAATTGTATGCTAACCTAATTTTCAATGATTTTTCGGATAATAGCGGTGCTCAATATTCAGTGGTGTAGCCGGCAGGTCGTGCTGATGAGGAAGAACCTGTTATGCTAAAAGACATAATATTTCACTGAATGGAGCCAACAGTACAATTATCCTTTTTCTCCTTGAAAATGTATAACCTAAGGAAAGCTTTGGGAATTTCTTGGCATAATTAGATGTTATAGTTTCAGGCAGAAAACTGTTACCTTTCTACTCGAATCAGACTATTGATGTCAGGTAGAGCTTTAATCTAGGCTGTTCTGAAAAACGTCAATGACGGGTAAAAGAAAAACTGCTGCCCCCGCGTCTAGGAGATGTAGCCTTCAATCAAAGGCAACCATCCTTTGTAAAGGATGTCTTTCAAAATGATGAAAGTCCTGGTGCCCTGCTTATCATTGAACTGGGTAATCCTTCATAGCCTGGCATTGTCTTGGCATCTGGGGTATGTCATGTGCTGTGGACATTGAGGCTCATAATAGTTTAATCTGATTTTTCACTCAGCTTTAAAAGCTTCTGAAAAGACCTGAGCTCTTGGGACTTCCAAATGGACGTGCATTAATGTTATGCAAGGTAGCTCGTCCTGGATGTCCAAAATATCAGATTAATTTTCTCACTCTAAGAAATGTGATTTATTAATGCAAAACTGAGAGTCAAAGTATATATGCCTGGCGTCCTAATTAGTCTATGAATGGTAACGTTAAAATTACAGTAAAATTGTACTAATGTGACATTGGTATATTACAATGTTCCATGCCAGAAAAACTTAATTCCTTTCTAGGGTTGAGCGAGCACTAAAATGCTCGGATGCTCGTTACTCAAACTGAGCAATTCCATATGCTCGGATGCTCGTTTTGAATAACGAGTATAATGAGAGTCAATTGAAAATCCAAGCATTTTTCCCGAAGACCCTACAAGGAGTCTGGGGGACAGTGAAAATGTTGAAATGGATGGAAAAAGTGCTGAATGGAAGGACAACAGCATGGGGAAGACCTCTGGAAGCATCTCTGACTCCCAGATCGCTGCTGAGAATAATGGTGTCACATTTTTACTCCACTTTAAGGACTGACAATAAAACTTTCAAAATTGACGAGAAATTGGGGTTTACAGGAAAAAAAAGTCAAGAAACATTCTTTCCTGTATAATGACTTGTATATAAGGCAAAAATTAAAGAGGATTTTAAAAATATAATTTAAGTAAACTAAAATTAAAATCTTTATTAAAAAATTGGAAATTTCAGTGTAATTTATGACCAGTCATCCAAAGACCATTGAAAGCAATAACTGGAGGGCTTCATTAAAATATTGAAGATTAAAAACACTTTATGTGCTGCTGTCATCTGGTTGTGTGGAAACGTGTGGGCTAATGCAGGATTTCTTCATTTTTATCACAGCGAACTTGTCAGCATTTTCCCTTGACAGTTGAAAGCACCAGTCTGTTATGACCCTGCTGGCGGCACTAAAAATCCACTCAAACAAGACGCTAGTGGCAGGGCAGCACAACACCTCCAAGGCATAAAGAGACAGATCATGCCAGGTGTCCAGTTTTGAGACCCAATAGTTGAAAGTTGCAGAGGAATTAGGGAGTACGCTGGTTTTGTAGGCCAGGTATTGCTTGACCATCTTTAAAAACTTTTCCCACCTTGTCAAAAATACCCGATCACCAGGGCATGGATACTGGGAGGGTGTCATGAAATTGGCCTGGACCTTCTATGATGTACTCCTGGCTCTGTTTTACCTGGTGTTTATGGTTGGGCAAGGAAGCTTGCCCCCTGACGCTAGCGTTGTCTGATGGGAAAGTTTTGAAAATATTTTCTACAATAATCTTCTGGTATATCACCATTTTAGTAGACCTCTCCACCTTAGGAAGGAGAGATGCAAGGTTCTCCTTGTAGCGTGGGTCTAGCAGGGTGAACAACCAGTACTCTTTTTTGGCCAAGATGAATGTAACGCGAGGGTCAAGGGAAAGGCAGCGGTACATAAAGTCGGCCATATGGTGGTGGTTAGGCTCTTAGTGGTCAGGCCCTTGCTGATCTTGGCATGGCACAGGTTGAAAATGACCATTTTTTTGTCTCAGAACTCTCTTTACAAAAAGTCGCAGACTGGGGAACTCCTAACTGTTTGACAGAGAAATTCACAAGTCTGCCTAACAGCTGCCCGTCTTCTCCCTCTGGTCATCCCACTGCCTCTTCCTGCCTGTTTCGGTGCTGCTGATCCTTCCACCTCAGTGCTGCTGGCCTCGCTCTGCTTGCCAGCTTTCCAGGTTGGGTCGGTGACTTCATCACCCGCCACCTCGTCTTCCACCGCCTCATGCTGGTCCTCCTGACTTGGAGACTTGAAAACAACCTGACTTATTGGCAACTGTGTCTCATCATAATCTACCTCCTTAGACAAAATTTGCCATTCCCCACCATCATCTTCTTGTGACTGTGGCTGCTCAAAGTTTTGTGCATCGCTACACAGCATCTCCTCCTATCCCTCTTGGAACATGCAAGGTGAGAGGCCATAATCAAGAAATTATGTTGTAAAGAATTTCTCGGAGTGTGGGATCACTGGTCTTCTGGGACTCAACATGGTGGGAGAAAGGAGGATCAAGGTGAGGATTAAGTGATCCAGACTGTTGGCTGCTGAGAAAGGACTGTGTGGAAGACTGGGTGGTGCTGGTAAGCATGCTGGAAGCATTATCGGCTATCCAATCAACCACCTGTACACACTGGTGTGGCTTTAAAAGAGGTGTCCTGTGCCTCCCTACAAAGTGGAACAGGAATCTATGTGTTGTGGATGGGCATGTTTCTTGTGCTCCAGCATCAAGCATAGTCGCACCTGCCCCACATCCTTGGTGTCTGCATGCACCCTCATTAGCACTCCATTTCCCTGTCGCTTATGACATGCCTTACGCATTTTCTAATTGCTAGGTCTCTGGAAACCAAATTTACTTTATTAATTGAAACTAAAAGTGGTCATCCTGGCCAACTATAGTTGGCCAAGCAGTTTTTAAAAATTTTAAACCACTGTAATTTTACACAAAGCAGGTTAAAATATACAGATGACAATAGTCAATTTTTGGAACCAAAAAATTTGATCAACTGAAGCAAGCCAAGCAGTATTTAACATTTTTAAACCACCGTAATTTTAAACAAAGCATGTTAAAGTTTATGGATGGCTAATTGAATCCAGAAAAAAATAGAACTTTTTTTGGAGTTTCATATACCACCGTAATGTAACTCTAACCAAGTTAAACTCTAAGGATGACTAACTGAATCCAGAAAAAAAAAAATTTGGACCGTTTTTTGGAGTTTTATATACCAGAATAAGCAACAGTGAATGTATAAAATATAACTTTTACTGATATACATTAAAAAGTATAAGGTGCGTCACCCATTAAAAAATAGCTGTCAAGGAACGTAAGTGGGAACGTGAGGCCACTGAGAGTTCCCTTCGCTTCATGCAAATTCTATTGGAGGAGGAGAAGGCCACTCTCAATGCACTCAATGATAAATTGAAGGAACATATTGAAGTGACTAAAAAGTTTTCCACGGAAACTGATTTTGGGGCTAAAGAAACAAAACTCCAAACTCACATTGAACGCTTTCAATATCATCTTAAAGAAAGGAAACACAAACAATATTTACGTGATGTTCAAGATTTTAAGGACAATAAAGCTTATTTAGTCCTAAACACACGCACCACCCCCCTAGATAGAGAGTCTGAACTTTCTTCCACTGACACCGACTTCTCTGAGGCAGAGACTAGGAGTCGGTCGTCAAGAGGAAGGAACAGGGGTAGGGGTAGGGGTCGTGGTACACGTAATAGCGCTGATAGACCCGACACCACTCCAAGTGGGCATTTTTTAGATCAGGTGTATGCCCTCAGGAATCGGGCACCACAAATGAAGAAATAAGAGGAGTCATTCCCTCCAGTCTTGGGGGTATTCAGATTATCAATTTGTCAGAAAGGGCTCTTAATGAATGTGAAATGTCGGTTCTGAGCAAGGGTCTTTCTTTTGTTCCGAATACAGACTTTGATCTATTTAGGACAATAAAAGATCTAAATCTCTTTTTACGTAAAGTAAGGTGGAAAAAGTTCTTCCAAAAGCAGGATCTTCGTGTGAGTTCCGAGTTGGGTATTCCCGAGGACATGCTGTCAGATGTAAGGCTACTTAACTCTATCGCCGATGTCAATCCTAATATTTCTGGTCTTGGCCCTTTCACCAATTTGAAGGTTAAAAGTACTAAAATGCCACCACCTTCTGGTGATCTATCAGCCATTGATATTTTTTCTAATTTGGTGACTAAAGATCTGGTTGAGCTTTCAACTAGTCGTATTTCATGCAACTATAATTGCTCAAAACAAGAGATGGGAGCTATTGTTGGACTCGAACGAGACGACAACATTGTCATTAAACCCTCCGATAAGGGTGGCAATGTTGTCGTCATGGGGGTCGAGCAGTACCAACAGATGTGTTACTCGATCTTGTCAGATGAGAACACCTATGAAAAATTAGCGTCCAACCCGACCAACATTTACCGTGAGGAATTACAAACAATTCTGTCTGAGGCACTCACCAACAAGATTATTTCAAAGAGTGAGTTTGATTTTTTACTTCCAAATCATCCCGTGACTGCTACCTTTTATTGTTTACCAAAAATACACAAGGGTATTAATCCCTTAAAAGGTCGCCCAATTGTATCGGGTGTTGGGAGTTTATGCCAAAATGTTGGGATCTATTTAGATAAGATATTGTCTCCCTTTGTGTCTTCGTTGCAATCTTTCGTACAGGATACACCTGATCTCCTTCGCCGTTTAGATGGTTTATCTGTCAGCCCCGAATCTTTTCTAGCAAGCATAGACGGGAAGCCTTGTACTCTTCCATTCCACACGAATTTGGTTTGGAAGCAGTTAGCTATTTTTTGAACATGAGAGGTTGTCAATACCAGGAACACAACCGGTTTGTTCTCAGGCTCCTTCAATTTTGTCTAACACACAACTATTTTGTCTTTGACCATGCTATCTACCACCAGTTGAGGGGGACCGCAATGGGTAGCCCCTGTGCCCCGGCCTATGCAAATCTCCTCCTCGGCTGGTGGGAGGAGACTATCGTGGGGTTGATACTGAGGGTTCTGATTCGTCTGTGTGTCGTGGCTTCGAGTTGTGGTCACGATACATAGATGATATTCTAATTGTATGGAGGGGTTCTATTGATGAATTCAACAGATTTGTGTCAAACCTCAATCACAATTCTATCGGGCTGTATTTTACATCCGTGATTGAGGAAACTACCCTACCGTTCCTCGACGTCCTCATTGTCAAGAATGAGAATGGTGAATTAATGACCTCTACATATAGGAAACCTACGTCAACTAACTCCCTGTTGCACTGGAATAGCCATCACCCCGTACATCTTAAAAGGGGTATTCCCAAGGGGCAATACCTGAGAATACGGAGGAACTGTTCCAGCAACTCGTCATTTGAATCTCAGGCGAGGGAATTAAGAGATAGGTTCCTTGATAGAGGTTATCCGCAACATGTCCTTACAAAGGCATACCAGCACGCTAAGTCCTGTACTCGCCCGGAACTCCTTAATCCTATCAAGGAGAGAAATGAACAGGATAATGACACTTTGAGACTCATCACCACTTTTGACAATGGTTCTCCACAGGTTAGAGATATCATTAAGAAGCATTGGTCCATCCTACGTATGGACAATGATATTTCTCCTTTTTTGGACAACCACCCCTTGGTCACATATAGAAAAGCACGATCTCTAAATGACAGATTGGTCCACAGCCATTTTTTGGCCCCATCCACCAAAACATGGCTGCACAGTAATGTGACTGGTTGCTTTAAATGTGGTCACTGTGTGGCCTGCCAATATATTGACTCTGGCAAAACATTTGTGAGTAACGTCACAGGTGCGAACTATTCTATTCGTCACTTTATGAATTGTAGCACTAAGGGAGTCATTTACAAGGCCACGTGTGTTTGCGGACTTGAATACGTGGGTAAGACTATTCGTGAATTTAAAAGGAGAGTGGGTGATCATGTTGGTGACATCACACACAAGAGAGACACTCCCATCTCAAGACATGTCAATGACTTCCATGAAGGGAAAGTTAATACCATCAGATTCATGGCCATTGATAGAGTCCTGAAACCCCCGAGGGGGGGTAATTGGGACAAATTAATATTACAAAGGGAAGCCAAGTGGATCTTCTACTTGGACACAATTATTCCCAAAGGTTTGAATGACCAGATCAATTATGGTTGCTTCGTTTAATTCCTTTTTGGTTCTGTTTACCTTTCTTGACTCACCGTACTGTATATATAATTCTGCCTATAACCTTGATTGTCACCCTTATATTGGGATATGCATATATTTTTCATGATCAAACTCCTTTTCCAATTTTGGTTCTAGTATTATCTATATGTGCATCAAACATGATTTATTTCATGCTCAATTGGCCCTCTAGATCCTATGACGAGGGCTATTACCTATGTCCACTGACTTGTTAGATTGTGTGCCCACTGACACCCTTCTTTATACTATATCTAGTTGTAATTTTTATGATATATCCTTTTTACAGTCAGTTTAGCCTCATTATTTGTTTTTTACTAATATATGTATATTTCCTTAAGTGGTCTGCTCTAGCCAATTGTTGTGCATCCTATATCACATGGTCATTCTTAGATTGTCTGGCCATCATTTAATCACGCCCCTCATAGCATTACCCAAACCATCTCTAAGTTTAATGTGGCCCTACTGTGCCTGTAAATATCGCCGCCTAAGATTGTTATGTTAATGTGGGCTGCCTTCGGTGGTGTTGGCCATTCATTTTGCTGTTTTTACAGTTTGGTTTCACTATGCCTTTCATGTCTATTTATATCGCCGTCCAAGGGTTCTTTTGTGTGGGTTGCTCCTTTGAGAGGAGGCCACGCCCCTGGAGCATCATTCAGGGCGTTCGGTGGGCGTGGTTTCAGTGAGCATTGTCAGCCCCTTTCTCTGCGTCTCTCTGAGAGGAGGCCACACCCCCAGGAGCGTCATTCAGTGGGCGTGGTTTCAGTGAGCATCGTCACCCCCTTTCTCTGCCTCTTTCTGACGCGTTCCTGATCATCTGGTGGCGCCTCTGGTAGGCAATATGACTCATCAGTCTTAGCCTCTGCGTTCCACAGATCAGGAAATACTCTTGGCGTGCGTTCCACCATATTACACCATGTGTTTGCACACTACGTCATCTTCTCTTTGCAGCTGTGCAGAACTGACCACCATTACACTTAAGGTAATCGGAGCTTCTTATTGGATTATTGTGTGGGAGGTGATGGAACACATCACAGGTTATATATACGCCCTTTTGGCCACCTCTTGCCCTATGCAGACAGCATTGAGAGCAGAAGGGTCTTGCTTCCCTGTACCTTTGCACTTTAGTCTAGTCCCCTGATGAGTCTACTGAGATGAAACGCGTCGGGACATCCTCATAGGGAAAGTGCAGGGCGATTATTTGTGTAGGGCAAGCTGTGGACTGCCCTTGTAAGGGCGGGAGTTTGGGGAATAGATTTGCATCAGTTCCTCAGGGAATGACAGGGGATTGTCCTCCCATTGACGCACAAGGGACCCTCCGCATACTATTGGGTGCCTTGGATACTCCCGTCCCCTTGACACTACATTGGTGAGATTGTTCCTATTTTCTTACTTTTCTCACTTTATTGTTGTCATTTATATATTATGTGTTTTATATGTGATGTCTGGTGATTGCCTTTCATACCTTGGAGGACTACATTGAGTATTCCTCCAATTGGCAGCACCTAGACATTCAGTTGCCAGTTTTTTGTCTCATATGGCAATCTGTCCAATCCTGATAGCTGTCTGTTCTTGGTCCTTCTGGTAATCATTGTGGGTATATGTATTACCCCTCATTCCTTGACAGCTATTTTTTAATGGGTGACGCACCTTATACTTTTTAATGTATATCAGTAAAAGTTATATTTTATACATTCACTGTTGCTTATTCTAATTTAATTTGGTGAATTTAGTCTGACATTTGTTCCAGCCGACACTGGAATTGCTTTATTATAGTTTTATATACCACCGTAATGTAACACTAACCACATTAAACTGTATGGATGACTAACTGAATCCACAAAAAAATTGAACTTTGGAGTTTTATATACTACCATACAGTAACACTAACCACGTTAAACTGTATGGATGACTAAATAAATCCCTCCAAATTTTGAGACTTTTATATACCACAATGTAATGTAACACTAAGCAGTGCGTTAAAGTCTATACATGACTAATTGAACCCACGAAAAATGTTTGAACTTTTTTTTGAGTTTTATATGCCACCGTAATGTAACACTTATCAATTTAAACTGTATGGATGACTAATTTAATCAAAAAAAAAAAATTTAACTTTATTTGGAGTTTTATATCCTACTGTAAAGTAACAGAAACCACGTTAAACTCTATGGATGACTAATTGAATCAAGAAAAGAATAATTTGAACTCATTTTTGAGCTTTATATACCACCATAACGTAACACTAACCATGTTAAACTGTATACTAATTGAATCCAGAAAAAGAAATTGAACTTTTTTTTAGCTTTATATACCACCGTAATGTAGCACTAAGAACGTAAGGTAAGGTAAAATTACATTTGTTGAATAGATTTTCTTTTTACTGGAATATATTTTAAAGAAAAAGCAAAACATTTTATAGAGGAACAACATAAAAATAAGATTTTAGGTATTTAAAGGCCTAATTAAAATTGGGAATAATTGATTTAGCAATTCTTCTGTCCTCCCTCATCCTCTTCCTCCATCGCTTCTTATTGGTATTCATTCTCCTTCCTACTCTCCACCCTCCTCCTTGAATTCTTCACCTAAACTCCCTTTTTTCTGTCTGCCAAATCTTTAAAATTATATGTATATATTATATGAGTAATAAATACATCTCAGTTAATAGATATTATATATTACCCATCCCTTTCCCCTGTTTGTCATCCTATCCTCCAACTCTACTGCTTGGGTGTTGGATATTTTTACACGTTAGCAGAGATATCGACTATACTGGGATCTGTGGATTATATGTACAGTTGTTAGTATGGCATTGTTACCTGGAAAAGGCCTTTTTCAATCTAAAGTAAGAAAATGAGAAATTAGTATGTGACATTCCAGTATAGAAGACAATGCAGCACTTCTATCCTCCCGACTAAAGTAGAGAACTTGGTGTCTCAACCCTTCTAAGGGAATAGAACAATTGCATGATTTTCTTCATATTTGTGCATTCAAAAGACCATATTTTACTGTCACGTTATGACCTTAAAGTTTGGCCGGACCTCGGGGTTTCTTGACCTCAACTCATAGGCAGCTATAAAGCTGTTAGTTCAGGTCAGAAGACCCATGGTCAAGCCCGGAGATACCTGGACAATAAATATGGTCCTGCTGGTGCACCTGAAGAAGAGAGAGAGGGTGAAAGGAAGTTATTCTAGTAGGATAATGCATCATGTGGAAATAATATCACTCACTTACCTTGAATAATACATGATGCCACATCTGAAACACAAAAAAATGTCAATGATAATACTTATGGAGAAAAAGACCAGCACATCCAAGCCAGTGCGAACAGGTGCCAACTAGTGATGAGCGAGTATGCTCGTTGCTCGGGTCTCCCTGAGCATGCTCGGGTGTCCTCCGAGTATTTGGAAGTGCTCGGAGATTTAATTTTTGTCGCCGCAGCTGCATGATTTGGTGACATCTCTGAGCGGGGTGACTGCCCTCCTGTTTTACCTTTGATTACCGGTGAGCATGGTTCCTCTCCACTTTAGGCAGCGCTGCATATTTTTCTGCTGGCCGCATACACTAGTGATTTTTCCCTTGTGAAACATGCTCTGCGTTTTGTGGGTTGTGAGAGTGGTTATAGCACCTTACTTCTCCCCTTTTTGGGTTTTTTTTTATATGGTTATTTTGGGCTATATTTTGCTCTTTCACTTTTACCACAAGTGATTTCTCTTACATTATCAGGAGCGCAGTCTCCCTGTACATGCACTTGTCCTAAAAATGTGTGTTTCTACTGTCTTTTTATACGATTCTTCTTGTGCTACGTGTATATTTTTCATACAATAAATATTTACCTTTTTATGATATATATTTCTTCACCGATGACTCTTATTTCTCCTTGTTATCATTATGCTTCTGTGAGTGGTGATTTTTGGTTTCACACGATCTTGTGTGACCCACATCTCTTTTGTTATACCCATGCAGCTGTTAATGTTTAAAATGATTTGCGGCTGCTAGACAGCCTGAATACATGTGGGGATTCCCTAACAAACAGGCAATCCCCACATGTATTTAGGCTGTCTAGCAGCTGCAAATCATGCAGGTGTGGCGACAAAACCTAAATCTCCGGGCACGCCCAAATACTCGGAGGGCACCCGAGCGTGCTCAGGAAAACCCGCGCAACAAGTATACTGGCTCATCACTAGTGCCAACCAAAAAAAAGCGTATAACTTGAAAAACTATAAAGGTTGCACCATGATTTACCAAAAATGACTACTCTAGAACATTGAAACTGTATAATGCCATAGAAAATGGAAAAAAAAGTGCTATATAATGTATATACTAAATAGTCATATATAACAGTGTTGTGTCTTTCTAGTAAGTGTTTGGATTCACAGCAACACTGCAAAGTATTGCCTTATAATGTCCTCCATGCTGCTGCTACTTAGCATGTTGTATACAGAGACATGAGAGCAGGAATTCATTATGGAGAAGACAACTGAAAATGAGATATTGAGTATAAAGAGCATTTTATTCTTCCCTTTAAAACAAAGGACACCATGATAAAACCCAATGGACCCCATTATAAGTCATTTGGATATGTCAAGAGCCAAGATCCGTTGTGTGGCGCATGGGGCACTGCGTCAAGGCTTCCTCTAATGGAAATCAAGGCGCAAATGTGAACACAAATGATTCATTTGCACATTTTATTGGTGTTTTAATGCCCCAAAAGTAATTAACATTTACATTTATTTATTTCTGAATATTCCCAGTTGAAAGTTTTTTACAACAATGATAAAAGAAACCTCTTTCAATGTAGATACAAAGCCTGGTACCTCGCATTATTGAAGTCACTGAAGACTAAATAAAACATGGCGGTAAAAAAAAAAAGAACAATTACACTGATTATTATAAAATAATATTACACCCCAAAGAAATAAGGGCAGATGGAACATATTGTACATTTATCACAATTGTGAGTTACCAGAGCAACGACAAAACCTATCAGGTGCTAACGAATTACAAGGCTTAATGCTGTCAATGAGAAAGTCTTTTATACTATAGTACTTAGGACATAGCAAGAAAAAGTCAGCTCCTACTCAGAACAGTTTATAATTAACCTTATTCTGCAATGCCCTGACATCCATCAGCGAAGGGGTCATGCTGGGAGTTGTCTTTTCCCTGCAGCCGGGGGTCCGCAGATTGTAACTTTATGCTTTGGTAGTTGGACACTTCTACAGTAAGGCTGATGTAAATTCTAAGAAATAAGTGAATCTTGGACACAAACTCAGAAGAGGACCTCATGAGAGTGGATTTTGTAGCCGACGATCAGCGCAGCTTTCACATAAGACCAATGGGGGAGGACATATCTTTGGGGCAAACTGTGCAGCTGCACAGGGGCCCAGGAGGTAAGGGGGTCCACATTCTGCACCAAAGTAGGTGGAATTTTGCATTCTGATCAATTAGTGAACTGCAAAGAGCCCATATACTGTTTTTGCACAGGGTCCCTCGTCTGTCTGTGTCTGCCAGTGGGACTTTGTCGACTGTATATACCTTCTATTCTCCTATCTTTGTTGCAATGTATGATCATAGGGATATTTTGTGCAGAAATTATTGTCCTTTATGCTTGCATTTTTTCGTTCAGGAATTATTGGCCATTTTTGTAACCAAAAATACAAAAAAGTGACAGTGGATTTACCTGAGGCCTAG
Source organism: Oophaga sylvatica (assembly GCA_033576555.1). NCBI lineage: Eukaryota > Metazoa > Chordata > Amphibia > Anura > Dendrobatidae > Oophaga > Oophaga sylvatica. The sequence goes on from JARQOD010000007.1 coordinate 124,267,468, forward strand.
AATATGCAAGAGCACTGGGTACGCCTTGATATAGGATGTCAGAGCACACCGCTAACTTAACATTAGAGATAGGGATAGAAAGGCCTAAATCTAATTGTGGTGTACTACTACAGTGCTGAAAAAACATAGAAAATGGTATTGTCAGTCTCAGTGTGTGAATAATAATGAAATTTCATGCGACAGGAGATGAAAAGAGTGATGCAGGAGCTTCATAGTCAGTGTGACAGTGAATTGATTGATATGTGATAAACTGCATTAATAACACTTTTGTTTCATTCTTGACTCACTAAAACAAGGAGGGCCTTTTAATACTCCTCAGTCATAATTTTCTTGATGAAAAATATTGAAACCAAGGCAGACAAGCCATTGGTGACATATTTTTGTCTTTATTTTGCATTTCTTTTTGCAAATATTTTTGGTTATTTTTTTATTTATTTAAAAGACAAAAGAAAATTGCCGACATTCTAGAAGTTTCAATGTAACCGTCAACCATATAAAGTGTGGGCGTTTTAAAATAGTTTTGCATTTGTCGGACACTTGTTTTAATAGTTCAACATTACACATCTTTTCTGAGCAGTCGAAGGTCTGCATTGCTGGAAATTCGCGGGAGAAACGATTGACTTTGAATCAAATTACTTAGAACAATTTGTGGATCCTGACAAATTGGAATTTCAAAGGATTTGATCGTCTGTATTTATCAATAAAAAATGCACAAAAAAGTAAATTTCAAATTCAAAATTGCATTGGGATAATTGTGAAATTGGTATCGGAGCTTAACAGATGTTTACAGACTGTAGATCTATTGGGATTGTGTGAAAATTCTTGAAAAGCTGCTGAAACCCAAAAAGTTTTTTTTACTATACCATGCGTCTTAGCCCAATGGTTTACAGTGCGCTATTATTGATTTTTAAGTGAATCTGTCAGCTTAAAAAGGTTGTCTAAGACTTTTTATGGACATGTAGCAGTAATACGCTGCCCTTTAAATATCTTCAAAATGATATAATTTATCTGCACGCAGCCAACACTAGGAGGCGCCAAATGTATATGGATTTATCCATGTCATACAGAACTCCGCTAGAGGTTTATACAGTAAATCTGTATTTAATGAGATCCACTTAGTAGTAATTTCCATGGGTAGCTGCAGATATAATTGGCGAATATCTAACATTATCAAGTGCAGCACAAAAAATCCGAAGCTAGTTTGATTTTACAACCTTTAACATTTTTCATAATTTTTTTTTAATATAATTTAATTTTATCCATCTCTGTGTTCCTAGACATTCACTAATGCATATTTCATATGTAACAGTGTTTGTGCAGACAACATTGCGCTGTAATTGCAGAGTTTTGCTGAGGATCATCGTCAACATATTTTCTTTATGTACATTCATATATATATATATGTGTTGCATGCCATATGTGTGCAATAATGTGTTAGTTTTTATCACCTGCGCGGTCACTCATGGTTTAAAGGATGGGGCTTGGCCATATGCATTCCACAAATTCATGTAAATAATAACCCAAATGTATCCATGGGCATATGCACAGCAAGAGATAAGCCCAAATTAAGAGTCAAGTGCTTCTGAATGGATTGGGAGCATGTTATTCCACTGGGTTTTTAAGGCTTGCATTAAAAAACAACCATTCCTCATGAAAAAAAAATTTTGTTGCAAAAACGTGCAGAGAAATGCATGGCAAATATACAACATGTAAGCATTCCTATGCCTGAAACTACTGCTCTCCACCTGCCTGGCCTCTCACAGAATGCAGGGAGCCTCTGCTCTCCACCTGCCTGTCCTCTCACAGAATGCAGTAAGCATCTGCTCTCCACCTGCCTGACCTCTCACAGAATGCAGGGAGCCTCTGCTCTCCACCTGCCTGGCCTCTCACAGAATGCAGTAAGCCTCTGCTCTCCACCTGTCTGGCCTCTCACAGAATACACGGAACCTCTGCTTTCCACCTGCCTGGCCTCTCACAGAATGCAGGAAGCCTCTGCTCTCCACCTGCCTGGCCTCTCACAGAATGCAGGAAGCCTCTGCTTTCCACCTGCCTGGCCTCTCACAGAATGCAGGAAGCCTCTGCTCTCCACCTGCCTGGCCTCTCACAGAATGCAGGAAGCCTCTGCTTTCCACCTGCCTGGCCTCTCACAGAATGCAGGAAGCCTCTGCTCTCCACCTGCCTGGCCTCTCACAGAATGCAGTAAGCCTTTGCTCTCCACCTGCCTGGCCTCTCAAAGAATGCAGGAAGCATCTGCTCTCCACCTGCCTGACATCTCACAGAATGCAGGGAGCCTCTGCTCTCCACCTGCCTAGCCTCTCTCAGAATGCAGGGACCCTCTGCTCTCCACCTGTCTGGCCTCTCACAGAATGCAGGAAGCCTCTGCTCTCCACCTGTCTGGCCTCTCACAGAATGCAGGGAGCCTCTGCTCTCCACCTGTCTGGCCTCTCACAGAATGCAGGAAGCCTCTGCTCTCCACCTGCCTGGCCTCTCACAGAATGCACGGAGCATCTGCTCTCTACCTGCCTGGCCTCTCACAGAATGCAGGAAGCCTCTGCTCTCCACCTGCCTGGTCTCTCACAGAATGCACGGAGCCTCTGCTTTCCACCTGCCTGGCCTCTCACAGAATGCAGGAAGCCTCTGCTCTCCACCTACCTGGTCTCTCACAGAATGCAGGAAGCCTCTGCTCTCCACCTGTCTGGCCTCTTACAGAATGCAGGGAGCCTCTGCTCTCCACCTGTCTGGCCTCTCACAGAATGCAGGAAGCCTCTGCTCTCCACCTGCCTAGCCTCTCACAGCATGCAGGAAGCCTCTGCTCTCCACCTGTCTGGCCTCTTACAGAATGCAGGGAGCCTCTGCTCTCCACCTGTCTGGCCTCTCACAGAATGCAGGAAGCCTCTGCTCTGCACCTGCCTGGCCTCTCACAGAATGCACGGAGCATCTTCTCTCTACCTGCCTTGCCTCTCACAGAATGCAGTAAGCCTCTGCTCTCCACCTGCCTGGCCTCTCACAGAATGCACGGAGCATCTTCTCTCTACCTGCCTTGCCTCTCACAGAATGCAGTAAGCCACTGCTCTCCACCTGTCTGGCCTCTTACAGAATGCAGGGAGCCTCTGCTCTCCACCTGCCTAGCTTCTCACAGAATGCAGGGAGCCTCTGCTCGCCACCTGCCTGGCCTTTCACAGAATGTAAGGAGCCTCTTCTCTCCACCTGCCTTGCCTCTCACAGAATGCAGTAAGCCTCTACTCTCCACCTGTCTGGCCTCTTACAGAATGCAGGGAGCCTCTGCTCTCCACCTGCCTGGCTTCTCACAGAATGCAGGGAGCCTCTGCTCTCCACCTGCCTGGCCTCTCACAGAATGTAAGGAGCCTCTTCTCTCCACCTGCCTTGCCTCTCACAGAATGCAGTAAGCCTCTGCGCTCCACCTGCCTGGCCTCTCACAGGATGCAATAATCCTCTGCTCTCCACCTGCCTGGCCTCTCACAGGATGTGTGTAGCCCTGGTACACAATACCAAGAGGATGAGTGGAGAGGTAACAGTTAAGGTCTCTTCATGACATCATGTACACTTCTGACACACCCAGCAGGGGTGTGGAAGGGAGTGATTTAGTCAGTCAGTTTCCTGTCCTTGGACAGAGTAGACGTGTCCAGTTTGAGCCTGTCATCAGTTCAGAACGTGGAGGCTGGTACAGGTGGTCTAATTCACCTTAGTCTAGTCAGAGCTGTGCCCCACTGGAAGAAAGACTGAACTATCTATTAAGAGTTGAGCAAATCGAAGGGCAAAGTGGAAGGAAGATTATTGGAAAAGTGCGTTTGGCTTGGAAAAGTCCTGCACATTGCTACCGGTCACTGGGGACCGAAGGATCACTATTGTTACAAGCATAGTGAAGAGAAAACCAGAGATTTACCGGACCCTAGGTCGCGGCAAACACCCCCTTATAGTCAGTACGTAACTGGGGTCAGGGGAAGTGAAGACTTTGAGTCTCTGCAGGACAAAATAAGAATTCAGCTCCCTCATAGAAAGGCTCCTAACACTAAACTGACTGGGAAGCACAGCTTTGGATAAGCTGGAATCATAGAGGGAACCACGCTTCAGGCTGGTCGTACTCATCTTCATTGGACAGTAAAGGAGGCCCCTAACTTGCTTAGCTGTTGCCTCAAAGCTCATCCTCCACCAACCCCATCAGCCTCCCTGGGACCTGCTTGAACATCTTACAAGTAAAGGTATGGAAAGACGCTGACAGTGTGAGACTGAGTTATTATTGCATGCCTGCACAATCCCTACCTAACTCCCGATCTGAGGGACCAGTCCCACCTGTAGGGGACCCGACATCTAGCTGCATCACCATCCCCTCAGAGATCTACAGCAGCGCTGGTATAAATTACCAGAAGACTACAGGTGGCGTCACGAACTGTACATAAATCTATCCCCTGTAAATATATCCCCAACATACGCCAGACCGCCAGGGCCACAGACCGAGCCACCGCTACCTGTGACAATCCCCATAGACTTCCATGGGCTCGGCTCTGAGTACCCCATTGCCCTGGTAACCCACAATTGTGGTGGCGGGTCGACACAAAAACTTGGCATCACGAACAGGATCCGAAACTTGCAGCATTGCGAGCCCTGTGTGCCTGTGGAGTGTTTTGATGAAAAAGACTGTTGCTATTGTTTGGCGCTAAAATCCGCCATTTTGCCGCCATATTCGCGCCCTCAGGCGCTGGAGAAGAAGGTGGGCGGACCTGAAAAAGCGCGCAAAGTCTTGGACACGCCCCCAACCTGCACCCCAAACTGCATAGCAATCTGCGTCGCAAACCGCATCGCAAACTGCATAGCAATCTGCTTTGCAAACCGCATCGCGAACTGCATAGCAAACCGCATCGCAATCTGCATCGCAAACTGCATAGCAATCTGCATCGCAATCCGCATAGCAAACTGCATCACAATCTGCATTGCAATCCGCATCGCAAATTGCATCGCAAAATAGAGCTGCAGGTCCTGCGACAGGAAGTGAACGCTCTGACATCAGAGCGCCTGCGACGAAGGTCCTGTTCCCACTGCGGTGCCTGTGAAGTAGCAGCATCTGAAACCGGTAGGCTCCGTTTAACCAAGGGGGCGCTAAGATGTCACAACAACCGGCTGACAGTGCGGCCCCGGCCGGAGTCCCCAATCCCGCACCGTCTGGTATTGTAGCGCCAGATGGGGGCGCAGGCCCTGCACCCAGTCCGGTAGTCCCGATCATGCCACTAACGCTCCCATATATGCCTGGGGCGAAATGGCTTCCCCAATACAGCGGTGAGCCAGGCACATTAGCAGGCTTCAAGCGGAAGTTATGCAGCATCCTAGAAATGTACTCCATGCCTGAGAGACAAAAAGCTGCTGTGCTAATAGGGCAGCTAACTGGCGCTGCTGAGAGGGAAGTGGAGACTTGGGATACCGTTGATCAGGAGTCGGTACCTGCGATCTTCCTTAAGCTACATGCCATATTTGAAGACCGCACAGAAACGGATCTCCGGTTGGCCTTCTATCACTGTTCACAACAGCCAGGTGACAGCATTCGGGACTATGCTTGCCGACTACAGGGAGCCCTGAGAGCCCTCAAGCAAATTAACAATTTAAATGCTATCGACGAGAATAGAATGCTGAAAGAACAATTTATACAGGGATTGAGATCCCAGAGGAACGCAGAACTGTAAATTGGTGGTCCTTAGATCATCCGGATGCTACCTTTGATGCCCTAAAAGACATGGCAATAAAAGGGCTGCGGCCCCTGGGCAAACCTGAGGTGGCCACCCAACATCATCAGGGTGAAGTCACTCTGGAACCGGCAGTAACCCCCTGTTCCCCGCTAGTGGCAGAAACCAAAACGCAGGTGACACCTCCTAGTGAATTGGACTGTCTGCGCTCAGAGGTGCGCCAGCTGACTAAAAATCTGGCCGCTGTGATGAGTGCCCTACAGCTGCGGAAAGAAGAGGAAGGGAAGATCTTGTTAGCTGACTGCCCAGAGGACGTTCCGTGGATGCACCGGAGAAGAAAGAAGACGTCGCCCCCCCGGAGGAGGACAACGCCACCCCCAGGAGCAACCTCTGATCAACACCCTTCTCGTCGAGAGATCATCTGTTACCGCTGCAACCGGAAAGGTCATCTGTCTACACAGTGTCCTTTAAACGGGCAGAACCTGGGTCCAAGGGCCAACACCCAGGAGAATACCCGTCAGGCCCCCTAGACTGGAACCGCAGGTATGTGGGCGGGCGACCCTACCTGTCTATTATTCTAGATGGTATTGCTGTTCCAGCATTGTTAGACACTGGGTCCCAGGTGACCCTAATACCTGATGCTCTATATACCAAGTACTGGTCAATGGACAGTCTTAAACCTCCGAGCCTTGACTTTACTGTGTATGCTTCTAATGGTCTTCCTGTAGAAGTACTCGGAACAAAATGTGTAGATGTAAAGGTGGGCAGAGAGGAGTTGAAAGACCAAGGGCTTCTGGTAGTAAAGACTGTAAATGAGGAGAACGGTTTAAATATCATTTTGGGTACTAACATTATCGGTAATTGTTTGGGAGAAGTTGTGTTCTTGCTCCAACAGCTCGCTGAGATTGCCCGACCAAGGCAGAGAGGAGTAATCCAAAGAGAGATCCGGGCCCTGGTGTGTCAGCAGCAAGCGAAGCTTACCGACGGCGAAATTGGTAATGTACGGGTCACTGACTCAGATCCTATTGTGATACCCCCAATGAGTGAAATGATCATTTGGTGCAGGGCAGCCATAGGTCTGAGAGGACAGAATTACCAAGCTGTAGTAGAACCCCACCATTCAGAACATAGACCTACACTTATGACTGCTAGAGGAGTAGTAGAAGTGGTGAATGGAAGAGTACCGGTACGGCTTCTCAATTGGGAGATGATGAGGTAAATTTACCCCGTTATGCAACCATTGCTAAACTTCATGCTGTTGATAATAATTCTATTCTCCCGGCTGAGTCCTTAGACTCCTGTCAAATAGAGGAGGACAATGACCCAGCAACTCAGGTGGCGGAATGGTGTCAGCAACTCCATGTTGGGACGGACACCACTCCCGCTCACCAGAAGCAAGGGGTATTACGGGTGGTGCAAGAGTACGCCCAAGTGTTTAGCAAAAATCCACTTGATTTTGGGACAATTAAGGGAGTACAACATCATATCCCTACAGGCAGTCATCCTCCCATCAAAGAGCGGTATAGGCCCATACCTCCAGCTCATTATCAGAAGGCTAAAGAAATGTTGAATGATATGAAGAAAGCTGGGGTGATAAGGGATAGTTGTAGCCCCTGGGCAGCCCCTCTAGTTCTGGTTAAAAAGAAAGATGGTAGTATGAGAATGTGTGTGGATTACAGGCAGGTGAACCGCATAACACACAAGGATGCATACCCGTTACCACGTATAGAGGAATCATTAGCTGCTCTGAAAACGGCTAACTACTTTTCTACCCTTGATCTGACTAGTGGTTACTGGCAAGTGGCTGTGGCTGAGGAGGATCGTGAGAAAACGGCTTTCACCACCCCAATGGGGCTCTGTGAGTTCGACAGAATGCCGTTTGGGCTCAGTAGTGCCCCAGGAACATTTCAGAGAGTGATGGAAAACTGTCTGGGACATCTCAATTTTGAAACCGTGCTGCTATACCTAGACGACGTCATCGTGTATTCCAAGACTTATGAGGACCATCTGAAGCACCTGGCAGAAGTATTCGAGTCCCTGTCCAGGTACGGGATGAAATTAAAACCCTCAAAATGCCATCTACTCAAGCAGAAGGTACAATACTTGGGGCACATCGTCAGTTCAGAAGGAGTAGCGCCGGACCCAGAGAAAGTCACTGCCATCCAGAAGTGGCCGGAGCCGAAGAACCTTAAGGAAGTGCGACAGTTCCTGGGACTAACGGGTTACTACAGGAGATTCGTGAAAGATTACACGAAGAAGGCAGCTCCTTTACAGGACCTCCTGGTAGGACAATCTTTAAAGAGCAGAAACCCTCCCTTTAATTGGGGTAAAGAACAGGCTGAAGCATTCCAAAAGATGAAAGAGATCCTGACAGGTGATGAGATCTTAACCTATCCTGATTACAGCCAACCGTTCCTGTTGTACACCGACGCCAGTAATGAAGGGTTGGGAGCAGTTCTCAGTCAGAAGCAGAATGGCCAAGAAAAAGTCATCGCTTATGCTAGCAGGAAACTCAGGCCAACGGAGAGGAATCCGGAAAATTATAGCAGCTTCAAGCTGGAGTTTCTGGCGCTGGTCTGGGCCATTACTGAAAGATTTAAGCACTATCTGGCCTCCAATAAGTTCACGGCGTACACAGACAACAACCCGTTAACGCACCTGGAAACCGCCAAGCTGGGCGCCATGGAGCAGCGATGGATGGCTCGGTTGTCCAATTATCAGTTTACTATCAAGTACCGGGCAGGTCGAAAGAATGCTAATGCTGACGCGTTGTCCCGAAGGCCGCATGACTCTGATACGGAAGAAGAATCGGACGACCTGGAAGAAATTGAGCTACCCGCGTTCCATCGAAATGGGGTAGTCCACGAGCATCGAGTTCACAGAAAGCAGTATGGTGCAACATTAAATCCTTTACCCCATCACAGCTGGAAAGAGACTCAGGACAGTGATCCAGTGGTCAGCCGCATCAAGGAGTTGTTAAAACAGGAAGGTTCCTCCTTGGAAAAGGATGCACCTATGTCAGCCAAGCTCCTGTGGAACGAGAAAAGCAGGTTGTTCCTATACCGTGAGAAGTTGTGCAGAAGATACGTCAACCCAGAACCCATGAAATGGTCTGGCAAATCGTGGTCCCCAAGGCAGACGTCCCAATGGTGTTGGAAGCATACCACGATCAAGCAGGACACTTTGGCTGGAGGAAGCTGGAGACCCTGTTGAGATGCCGGTTCTACTGGGTAGGGATGCGCAGCTCCATCGAGAGGTGGTGTCGGAACTGTGGACCCTGTGGTCTCAGAAGAAAGGACTACGGTAGTCAGAAGGCACCCCTGCAACCTATCCGGACGACTCGTCCTCTGGAGATTGTGGCCCTGGACCATGTCAAATTGTCGCCAAGTAGATCTGGATACTCATACGCCTTGACCATGGTGGACCATTACTCCAGATTTCTGGTAGTTGTTCCAGTTAAGGACCAGACCGCAGTGACGGCCGCGAAAACCTTTCAAGCAAGCTTCTGCAGACCGCATGGGTATCCGGAGCAAGTCTTAACCGATCAGGGACCTGCTTTTGAAGCCGATTTATTCAAGGAATTCTGTCATATGTACGGGTGCAAGAAAATAAGAACGACACCATACCACCCTCAAACCAACGGTCTTTGTGAAAAGATGAACCATATTGTCCTTGACTTGTTGAGATCCATACCGTTGGAAGACAGGAATCGATGGCCGGATTTACTACCTGATTTGGTTGATTTGTATAATCATATACCTGTAAGCTCAACTAACTGCACTCCAGCCTATCTTATGAGAGCAAGGCCTGGAAAACTACCAATGGATTTAGAACTTGGAGTGGTAGAACCGGAGGCAGACGATGCCGTGGAAAACTGGGACGTCAATCGGCAAGAGCAGTACAGAAGAGTACAAATCTGTGTGGAGGAAAGTCTCAATAAGGCACGGGAGAAACAGGAAGATGTTTACAACAGAAATGCTCCTGCCAAGCCTTTGATGCCTGGAGAGGTAGTATTAAAAAGAAAAAGGAAGATGCACAAATTGGATAATCAGTGGGAGCAAGAACCCTACGTCATACAAGATTCTAAGTACGACAACAGAAAAGTTTGTGTCGTCAGTAAAGACGGAGGAAGAACAACAACCACTGTGTCCAGAGATCATTTGAAGTTGTGTCCAGAACACTTAAAGAGTTGTGAAAAGAACCCTGTCCTCAATCAAAGAGAAAGAAAGGAAGAGGTCATACACACCGATCTGGGAGATTTTCCTGCGGATTGGCCCCGACTGGGAGATGCTGTGATAATTCCAGTGTTGCAGTTTTATCAGCCACAAGAGGAAGTTTTACCTCCAGTTGTGCCTGTGGTGCCAGTTGAGCCCGCTCAGGAGTTACCCATCCCAGCAACACCTCAACCTGTGGAACCTCAAGATGGATCATCTGAAGCAGCGCCCCATACTATGGGATCCCCGGGTGAAGCTGACTCACACCGCCCAGCCATCAGTACGCTTGCCAGATCCATAGAAAGATTAAGGCAGTTCTATAGTTTGCCGTTACGCAGTGCAGACAGATCGCAACTTGATATACCTGAAACTACACCACGTAGATCAGAGAGAATCACAAAAGGGAAATTACCCATTAGATATCAGCAGTAGTTATAACGAATTTATGTGAACACTGTAAAAAGTCTATATATATAAATGTGTTTTTCCCTATTATGTCTTCGTTTAACAATGGACTCAGAGGCTGAGGACTGAGCCAGCCCAAAAACTGTATCCTGTAAATAGTTGCACTAAAGTGCCTTTTAATGGTTTCACATGAAACCTTGACTTACCTCTGAACCAAAAACCCGTGTGGTGTGGCACTGAGTGAGGTCTGCATTCGGATGTCCTGCAGCCCACCCAGGACCTACGTTGAAGGTTTGGTGCGGGTCCTTCACAAGTATACTGTATATTTATTAAATGCTATTTAATACTTTTGTATTTCTATATATAATGTTAATGTTTGCAACGTTCAAGATATCCTCACCTCCCGGATGGGACGAATTACTGTTATTGTTAATGTTTTCATGCATAAACAAAAATGTCTCTTTTATATTTTACAGCCCGGGAGTGCTGTCGTTTACCATGGGGGAATGTGTAGCCCTGGTACACAATACCAAGAGGATGAGTGGAGAGGTAACAGTTAAGGTCTCTTCATGACATCATGTACACTTCTGACACACCCAGCAGGGGTGTGGAAGGGAGTGATTTAGTCAGTCAGTTTCCTGTCCTTGGACAGAGTAGACGTGTCCAGTTTGAGCCTGTCATCAGTTCAGAACGTGGAGGCTGGTACAGGTGGTCTAATTCACCTTAGTCTAGTCAGAGCTGTGCCCCACTGGAAGAAAGACTGAACTATCTATTAAGAGTTGAGCAAATCGAAGGGCAAAGTGGAAGGAAGATTATTGGAAAAGTGCGTTTGGCTTGGAAAAGTCCTGCACATTGCTACCGGTCACTGGGGACCGAAGGATCACTATTGTTACAAGCATAGTGAAGAGAAAACCAGAGATTTACCGGACCCTAGGTCGCGGCAAACACCCCCTTATAGTCAGTACGTAACTGGGGTCAGGGGAAGTGAAGACTTTGAGTCTCTGCAGGACAAAATAAGAATTCAGCTCCCTCATAGAAAGGCTCCTAACACTAAACTGACTGGGAAGCACAGCTTTGGATAAGCTGGAATCATAGAGGGAACCACGCTTCAGGCTGGTCGTACTCATCTTCATTGGACAGTAAAGGAGGCCCCTAACTTGCTTAGCTGTTGTCTCAAAGCTCATCCTCCACCAACCCCATCAGCCTCCCTGGGACCTGCTTGAACATCTTACAAGTAAAGGTATGGAAAGACGCTGACAGTGTGAGACTGAGTTATTATTGCATGCCTGCACAATCCCTACCTAACTCCCGATCTGAGGGACCAGTCCCACCTGTAGGGGACCCGACATCTAGCTGCATCACCATCCCCTCAGAGATCTACAGCAGCGCTGGTATAAATTACCAGAAGACTACAGGTGGCGTCACGAACTGTACATAAATCTATCCCCTGTAAATATATCCCCAACATACGCCAGACCGCCAGGGCCACAGACCGAGCCACCGCTACCTGTGACAATCCCCATAGACTTCCATGGGCTCGGCTCTGAGTACCCCATTGCCCTGGTAACCCACAATTGTGGTGGCGGGTCGACACAGATGCAATAATCCTCTGCTCTCCACCTGTCTGGCCTCTCACAGAATGCAGTAACCCTCTGCTCTCCACCTCCCTGGCCTCTCACAGAATGCAGAAATCCTCTGATCTCCACCTGCCTGGCCTCTCACAGAATGCAGGAAGCCTCTGCTCTCCACCTGCCTGGCCTCTCACAGAATGCAGTAACCCTCTGCTCTCCACCTGCCTGGCCTCTCACAGAATGCAGTAACCCTCTGCTCTCCACCTGCCTGGCCTCTCACAGAATGCAGTAACCCTCTGCTCTCCACCTGCCTGGCCTCTCACAGAATGCAGTAATCCTCTGCTCTCCACCTGCCTGACCTCTCACAGAATGCAGAAATCCTCTGATCTCCACCTGCCTGGCCTCTCACAGAATGCAGGAAGCCTCTGCTCTCCACCTGCCTGGCCTCTCACAGAATGCAACAGAATACAGGAAGCATCTGCTCTCCACCTGCCTGGCTTCTCACAGAATGCAGGAAGCCTCTGCTCTCCACCTGTCTAGCCTCTCACAGCATGCAGGAAGCCTCTGCTCTCCACCTGCCTGGCTTCTCACAGAATGCAGGAATCCTCTGTTCTCCACCTGTCTGGCCTCTTACAGAATACAGGGAGCCTCTGCTCTCCACCTGCCTGGCTTCTCACAGAATGCAGGAAGCCTCTGCTTTCCACCTGCCTGGCCTCTCACAGAATGTAAGGAGCCTCTTCTCTCCACCTGCCTAGCCTCTCACAGCATGCAGGAAGCCTCTGCTCTCCACCTGCCTGGCTTCTCACAGAATGCAGGAATCCTCTGCTCTCCACCTGTCTGGCCTCTTACAGAATACAGGGAGCCTCTGCTCTCCACCTGCCTGGCTTCTCACAGAATGCAGGAAGCCTCTGCTCTCCACCTGCCTGGCCTCTCACAGAATGTAAGGAGCCTCTTCTCTCCACCTGCCTTGCCTCTCACAGAATGCAGGAAGCCTCTGCTCTCCACCTGTCTGGCCTCTTACAGAATGCAGGGAGCCTCTGCTCTCCACCTCTCTGGCCTCTCACAGAATGCAGGAAGCTTCTGCTCTCCACGTGCCTGGCCTCTCACAGAATGCACGGAGCATCTGCTCTCTACCTGCCTTGCCTCTCACAGAATGCAGTAAGCCACTGCTCTCCACCTGTCTGGCCTCTTACAGAATGCAGGGAGCCTCTGCTCTCCACCTGCCTGGCTTCTCACAGAATGCAGGGAGCCTCTGCTCTCCACCTGCCTGGCCTCTCACAGAATGTAAGGAGCCTCTTCTCTCCACCTGCCTTGCCTCTCACAGAATGCAGTAAGCCTCTGCTCTCCACTTGTCTGGCCTCTTATAGAATGCAGGGAGCCTCTGCTCTCCACCTGCCTGGCTTCTCACAGAATGCAGGGAGCCTCTGCTCTCCACCTGCCTGGCCTCTCACAGAATGTAAGGAGCCTCTTCTCTCCACCTGCCTTGCCTCTCACAGAATGCAGTAAGCCTCTGCTCTCCACCTGCCTGGCCTCTCACAGGATGCAATAATCCTCTGCTCTCCATCTGTCTGGCCTCTCACAGAATGCAGTAACCCTCTGCTCTCCACCTGCCTGGCCTCTCACAGAATGCAGAAATCCTCTGATCTCCACCTGCCTGGCCTCTCAGAGAATGCAGGAAGCCTCTGCTCTCCACATGCCTGGCCTCTCACAGAATGCAATAACCCTCTGCTCTCCACCTGCCTAGCCTCTCACAGAATGCAGGAATCTTCTGCTCTCCACCTGCCTGGCCTCTCACAGAATGCAGTAACCCTCTGCTCTCCACCTGCCTGGCCTCTCACAGAATGCAGTAACCCTCTGCTCTCCACCTGCCTGACCTCTCACAAAATGCAGTAATCCTCTGCTCTCCACCTGCCTGACCTCTCACAGAATGCAGAAATCCTCTGATCTCCACCTGCCTGGCCTCTCACAGAATGCTGGAAGCCTCTGCTCTCCACCTGACTGACCTCTCACAAAATGCAGTAATCCTCTGCTCTCCACCTGCCTGACCTCTCACAGAATGCAGAAATCCTCTGATCTCCACCTGCCTGGCCTCTCACAGAATGCAGGAAGCCTCTGCTCTCCACCTGCCTGGCCTCTCACAGAATGCAGTAATCCTCTGCTCTCCACCTGCCTGACCTCTCACAGAATGCAGAAATCCTCTGATCTCCACCTGCCTGGCCTCACAGAATGCTGGAAGCCTCTGTTCTCCACCTGCTTGGCCTCTCACAGAATACAGGAAGCATCTGCTCTCCACCTGCCTGGCTTCTCACAGAATGCAGGAAGCCTCTGCTCTCCACCTGCCTGGCCTCTCACAGAATTTAGGGAGCCTCTGCTCTCCACCTGCCTGGCTTCTCACAGAATGCAGGGAGCCTCTGCTCTCCACCTGCCTGGCCTCTCACAGAATGTAAGGAGCCTCTTCTCTCCACCTGCCTGGCCTCTCACAGAATGCAGTAAGCCTCTGCTCTCCACCTGCCTAGCCTCTCACAGAATGCAGGAATCTTCTGCTCTCCACCTGCCTGGCCTCTCACAGAATGCAGTAACCCTCTGCTCTCCACCTGCCTGGCCTCTCACAGAATGCAGTAACCCTCTGCTCTCCACCTGCCTGACCTCTCACAAAATGCAGTAATCCTCTGCTCTCCACCTGCCTGACCTCTCACAGAATGCAGAAATCCTCTGATCTCCACCTGCCTGGCCTCTCACAGAATGCTGGAAGCCTCTGCTCTCCACCTGCCTGGCCTCTCACAGAATGCAGTAATCCTCTGCTCTCCACCTGCCTGACCTCTCACAGAATGCAGAAATCCTCTGATCTCCACTTGCCTGACCTCTCACAGAATGCAGGAAGCCTCTGCTCTCCACCTGCCTGGCCTCTCACAGAATGCAGGAAGCATCTGCTCTCCACCTGCTTGGCCTCTCACAGAATACAGGAAGCATCTGCTCTCCACCTGCCTGGCTTCTCACAGAATGCAGGAAGCCTCTGCTCTCCACCTGCCTGGCCTATCACAGAATGCAGGGAGCCTCTGCTCTCCACCTGCCTGGCTTCTCACAGAATGCAGGGAGCCTCTGCTCTCCACCTGTCTGGCCACGCACAGAATGAAGTAATCCTCTGCTCTCCACCTGCCTAGCCTCTCACAGAATGCAGGAAGCCTCTGCTCTCCACCTGTCTAGCCTCTCACAGCATGCAGGAAGCCTCTGCTCTCCACCTGCCTGGCTTCTCACAGAATGCAGGAATCCTCTGCTCTCCACCTGTCTGGCCTCTTACAGAATACAGGGAGCCTCTGATCTCCACCTGCCTGGCTTCTCACAGAATGCAGGAAACCTCTGCTTTCCACCTGCCTGGCCTCTCACAGAATGTAAGGAGCCTCTTCTCTCCACCTGCCTTGCCTCTCACAGAATGCAGTAAGCCTCTGCTCTCCACCTGTCTGGCCTCTTACAGCAGGGGTGGGGAATCTTTTTTCTGCCAAGGGCCATTTGGATATTTATACCATCCATCGAGGGCCGTACAATCTCCGCCCACAAAGTACATCCTGACTCTGGCACTGGTGTCAGGACGTAATCTTTCATTGCATGCCCTTCAGTCTTCAGTAGTGAACACTGCATGTGTGTGCTAACAGAGCAAGAAGAAATTAATGAGCTACGGTAGTTGTAATCAAAATACAGCTCCCCGCCCAAGAATGCGGTCCTTGAGAATCTGCCCGGGGGCCGGATAAAAGGTCATCAAGGGCCGTTCCCCACCCCTGTCTTACAGAATGCAGGGAGCCTCTGCTCTCCACCTGTCTGGCTTCTCACAGAATACAGGGAGCCTCTGCTCTCCACCTGCCTTGCCTCTCACAGAATGCAGTAAGCCTCTGCTCTCCACCTGTCTGGCCTCTTACAGAATGCAGGGAGCCTCTGCTCTCCACCTGCCTGACTTCTCACAGAATGCAGGGAGCCTCTGCTCTCCACCTGCCTGGCCTCTCACAGAATGTAAGGAGCCTTTTCTCTCCACCTGCCTTGCCTCTCACAGAATGCAGTAAGCCTCTGCGCTCCACCTGCCTGGCCTCTCACAGGATGAAATAATCCTCTGCTCTCCACCTGCCTGGCCTCTCACAGGATGCAATAATCCTCTGCTCTCCACCTGCCTGGCCTCTCACAGAATGCAGTAACCCTCTGCTCTCCACCTGCCTGGCCTCTCATAGAATGCAGTAACCCTCTGCTCTCCACCTGCCTGGCCTCTCACAGAATGCACAAATCCTCTGATCTCCACCTGCCTGGCCTCTCACAGAATGCAGGAAGCCTCTGCTCTCCACCTGCCTGGCCTCTCACAGAATGCAGTAACCCTCTGCTCTCCACCTGCCTGGCCTCTCACAGAATGCAGTGGTAACCCTCTGCTCTCCACCTGCCTGGCCTCTCACAGAATGCAGTAATCCTCTGCTCTCCACCTGCCTGACCTCTCACAGAATGCAGAAATCCTCTGATCTCCACCTGCCTGGCCTCTCACAGAATGCAGTAACCTTCTGCTTTCCACCTGACTGACCTCTCACAAAATGCAGTAATCCTCTGCTCTCCACCTGCCTGACCTCTCACAGAATGCAGAAATCCTCTGATCTCCACCTGCCTGGCCTCTCACAGAATGCAGGAAGCCTCTGCTCTCCACCTGCCTGGCCTCTCACAGAATGCAGTAATCCTCTGCTCTCCACCTGCCTGACCTCTCACAGAATGCAGAAATCCTCTGATCTCCACCTGCCTGGCCTCACAGAATGCTGGAAGCCTCTGTTCTCCACCTGCTTGGCCTCTCACAGAATACAGGAAGCATCTGCTCTCCACCTGCCTGGCTTCTCACAGAATGCAGGAAGCCTCTGCTCTCCACCTGCCTGGCCTCTCACAGAATTTAGAGAGCCTCTGCTCTCCACCTGCCTGGCTTCTCACAGAATGCAGGGAGCCTCTGCTCTCCACCTGCCTGGCCTCTCACAGAATGTAAGGAGCCTCTTCTCTCCACCTGCCTGGCCTCTCACAGAATGCAGTAAGCCTCTGCTCTCCACCTGCCTAGCCTCTCACAGAATGCAGGAATCTTCTGCTCTCCACCTGCCTGGCCTCTCACAGAATGCAGTAACCCTCTGCTCTCCACCTGCCTGACCTCTCACAGAATGCAGTAATCCTCTGCTCTCCACCTGCCTGACCTCTCACAGAATGCAGTAATCCTCTGCTCTCCACATGCCTGACCTCTCACAGAATGCAGAAATCCTCTGATCTCCACCTGCCTGGCCTCTCACAGAATGCAGGAAGCCTCGGCTCTCCACCTGCCTGGCATCTCACAGAATGCAGTAATCCTCTGCTCTCCACCTGCCTGACCTCTCACAGAATGCAGAAATCCTCTGATCTCCACCTGCCTGGCCTCTCACAGAATGCTGGAAGCCTCTGCTCTCCACCTGCCTGGCCTCTCACAGAATGCAGGAAGCATCTGCTCTCCACCTGCCTGACCTCTCACAGAATGCAGGGAGCCTCTGCTCTCCACCTGCCTGGCCTCCCACAGAATGCAGGGAGCCTCTGCTCTCCACCTGTCTGGCCTATCATAGAATGCAGTAAGCCTCTGCTCTCCACCTGCCTGGCCTCTCACAGAATGCAGTAATCCTCTGCTCTCCACCTGCCTGACCTCTCACAGAATACAGAAATCCTCTGCTCTCCACCTGCCTGGCCTCTCACAGAATGCAGAAATCCTCTGCTCTCTACATGCCTGGCCTCTCACAGAATGCAGAAATTCTCTGCTCTCTGCCTGCCTGGCCTCTCACAGAATGCAGAAATCCTCTGCTCTCCACCTGCCTGGCCTCTCACAGAATGCAGGTGATGCGCACGTACCAGGGCTTTGGGGTACTCGGCACCGAGCCCGTTGATGTCTATGGGGGATGTCACGGGTAGCACAGCTCGGTCCGTGCCCTGGGCGCTCACCGTAATGTGGGATATTTACAGGGAATGATGGAGTGTTCATATAGTTTGTCGTGACGCCACTTGTAGTATCTGGTCAGGGGGAACCAGCGCTGCTATGCACATACTCTGGAAGGGATGGTGTTGGGCAGCTAGATGGTAGGTCTTCTACAAGTAAGACAGTGTCCTTCCAGGGCAGATGGAAATATGAGGATGCAGGACAGATGGGGATCCCGCCGTCAGAGACGATAAGGGAGACACACACAGAAGTCAGTTTGGTACCTTTACTGTAGGAATGGCAGGTACTCCCCGGAGCACGGCAGGGCGAAGGATGCACATCCGGATTCCTCCACTGGTAGGTGTATGGCCTCCTGTCCTCATCTCATAAAGTCCTGACCTGCTTGTAGCTAGGTCTAACTTGGTCTCTGTTCTGTACCTGGCTGACTTGGTGGTGGACCTTCTCTCTGGCAGAACAGGGTCTTTTATGGCTGATCAGGCCGACTCCGTTCTCCTGATCC
>JARQOD010000007.1:124285905-124327510 GCA_033576555.1 Oophaga sylvatica
GGGCCCATTATACTATATGGAGGAATATGGTGGGTGCATTATATATAGAGCACTACAGAAGGTGCATTTGACTTTATGGAGAACTATGGAAGGTGCATTATTATATATAGGGACTATGGTGTGCAATATACTATATGGAGGACTATTGGGTGCATTACACTATATGGAGGACTATGGTGGCATTGTACTATATGGAGACTATGAGTTGTGCATTGTACTATGGGAGGGGTGCATTATACTGTATGGAGTACTAATGGAGGTCTCATTATACTATACATAGTACTATGGGCTGTGTATGATACTATATGCAGGACTATGGGGAGTACTTTATATGTACACCCCTGGTGAGTATAATGGGTTTATTTTTTTCAATACATTAAAAACAGGGGCAGAATTAGGGGCATACACCAGGATTGGGGATATATGTCATGATGGGTCCAGATAAGGGACTTAAAACAGGATTTGGATATATATATCAAGATGGGCCCAGGATAAGGATATATACCAGGATGGGGCACAGGATAAGGCATATATACTAGGGATGGGGGATATATATATCAGATGGGACCCAGATAAGGGATATATACCAGGTTGGGGGATATATATCAGATGCGGAACAGGATAAGGGACATATACCAGATGGAGGATACATACACCAGGATGGGGCCAGAATGAGGGACATATAGACCAGGATGAGGGATATATATATATATATAATTATAATTATATATCAAGATGGTGTCCAGGATAAGGGACATTTACCAGGATAGGGATACATTCTCTTTTAGGATTTTTTTGGTGGACAGTAGAATTCATGGTTCCATTTACCACAGCAGGTCTTTCAGGAACTGAAGCAGCAAAACAGCCCCAAACCATCACACTACCACCACCACATTTTACTGTTGGTATGATGTTCTTTTTTCTGAAATGCCGTGTTACTTCTACGCCAGATGTAATGGGACATACACCTTCCAAAAAGTTAAACTTTTGTCTCGTCAGTCTACAGAGATTCTCCCAAAAAGTCTGGGATCATCAAGATGTTTTCTGACAAAAACTGAGATGAGTCTTTATGTTCTTATTGCTGAGCGTGGTTTCATCTTGGAAACTCTGTCACACAGGCCATTTTTGCCCAGTCTCTTTCTTATGGAGTCATGAACACTGACCTTAAACTGAGGCAAGTGAGGTCTGCAGTTCTTTGGATGTTGTTGTGTCTTTTGTCACCTCTTGGATGAGTCGTTGTTGCGCTCTTGGGTAATTTTGGTTGGCCAGCACAGTTTAATTTATGTTCTAAAGGGGTGGGTATTCACTTTTTCATACAGGGCCCTGTAGGTTTGGATTTCTTTTTCCCTTGATAATAAAGACCTTCATTTATAAGCTGCATTTTGTGATTACTTGTGTTATATTTGTCTAATATTTCAATTTTGTTTGGTGATCTAAATCATTCAATTGTGACAACCATGCAAAAGAATAGGAGATCAGGAACAGGGCAAGCACTTCTTCATACAACTGCATATATACCAGGACGGAGGGCACATATACAGCATATACCAGGATGAGGGACATGTATACCAGAATAGAGGATATACAGTCAGGGCCAAAATATTTGGACAGTGACACAATTTTCACGAGTTGGGCTCTGCATGCCACCACATTGGGATTGAAATGAAACCTCTACAACAGAATTCAAGTGCAGATTGTAACGTTTAATTTGAAGGGTTGAACAAAAATATGTGTTAGAAAATGTAGGAATTGTACACAGATTCTTTACAAACACTCCACATTTTAGAGGTCAAAGTAATTGGACAAATAAACATAACCCAAACAAAATATTTTTATTTTCAAAATTTTGTGGCCAATCCTTTGGAGGCAATCACTGCCTTAAGTCTGGAACCCATGGACATCACCAAACGCTGGGTTTCCTCCTTCTTAATTGCTTTGCCAGGCCTTTACAGCCGCAGCCTTCAGGTCTTGCTTGTTTGTGGGTCTTTCCCTCTTAAGTCTGGATTTGAGCAAGTGAAATGCATGCTCAATTGGGTTAAGATTAGAGTTGAGCGATACTTTCCGATATCCTAAAGTATCGAATCGAATGGTATCGCCGATATCACTAAAAAATCGGCGATACCCGATACCGAAGTCCCATGTAAGTCTATGGGAACAAAATATCGCAACTAAAAAAACCCCATTCTTTCCTTGTAAACACTAAATATACACACATAGAATACATATATATATATACATGTCATTGTGACATATATATATACATATATGTATAAGTTTTATACACTTCTACATAGTTAAAAATATCCTTTGATTCAATTGCCGGGTAAAGCCGCTTCAGTGAAAAGACAGAAGCACCCGACATGAAATGACACTTGGTGTACATAGGGTTAACCATGTCTTTTCATGTCGTTTGCTATCTGATTTGCACAAACAATTAAATCAGTCTATGTGTGCAAAATTTCACACCTGTAGGGGTTAATTAAAGGTGTAAATTCGTTGTAAAAAAAACGGACTTTTTTGCTACGAATTTACACCTTTAATTAACCCTACAGGTGTGAAATTTTGCACACATAGACTGATTTAATTGTTTGTGCAAATTAGATAGCAAAGGACATGAAAAGACATGGTTAACCCTATGTACACCAAGTGTCATTTCATGTCGGGTACCCGACATGAAATGACACTTGGTGTACATAGGGTTAACCATGTCTTTTCATGTCCTTTGCTATCTAATTTGCACAAACAATTAAATCAGACTATGTGTGCAAAATTTCACACCTGTAGGGGTTAATTAAAGGTGTAAATTCGTTGTAAAAAAAATGACTTTTTTGCTACGAATTTACACCTTTAATTAACCCCTACAGGTGTGAAATTTTGCACACATAGACTGATTAATTGTTTGTGCAAATAGATAGCAAAGGACATGAAAAGACATGGTTAACCCTATGTACACCAAGTGTCATTTCATGTCGGGTTCTGCATTTTCACAAAAGCCGGCAATTGAATTAGCGGCTATTATACTATGTAGAAGTGTATGAACTACAAATATAAATATATATATATATATATGTGTCACAAATTCAATGACATGTATATATATATATATATGAGGTGTAAAATTGCTGAAAAAAAATGCGTGGGCTCCCGCCCTATTTTCGCAACCAGACAGACAAAGCCAGTGAGTGGGGGCAGATAATAATAGCCCAGAGAGGGACCATTATTTTTGCCCCCCCCCCGGCTACTAACATCTGCCCCCAGACACCCCAGAAAGACAAATCTTAATTAGATTTCGCCCTTTCTGGCACTTTGCCCGTCTATTCCCATTGCCCTGTAGCGGTGGCGAATGGGTTAATATGGGGTTAAAGCCACCTTGCTATTGAAAGGTGACTTAAGCCAGGTTAATAATTGAGAGCTGTCAATTAGACAACTATCAATTATTAATCCTATTGCATGAAATAAAAATAAACACACACACTTTAATTAAAAATCATTTAATGAAATAAGACACATGTTTTTGACCATCTTTTATTTACTGCAAAAACCATTTCCTGTAATAAAAATAAAATAAAAAGCAAAATTATTCTTACCTATCCCATGCACAGTCAGGTCCCACGGTGTAATCCTTCAGAAAGGGTTAATGTTTACTGCAGGGACCGCAGCTAATGCTGCAGCCTCACAGTAAACCCCAAATGAATGAGTTCCTCTCCTGCTGACAGGAGAGTAAAGGCTGGGTGTCACATAACGATACACCAGCGATCCCGACAACGATATGCACTTGTCAGGATCGCTGGTGTATCGCTACATGATCGCTGCTGAGCTGCCAAACAGGCAGCTCAGGCAGCGATCTGGGACAGCGACACTGCGGGTAACATCGCTTAAGGGCCCGTCTCACATAGCGATATCGCTACCGAGATCGCTGCTGAGTCACTAGTTTTGTGACGCAGCAGCGAGCTCACCAGCGATATCGCTGTGTGTGACATTCAGCGACGATCAGCCCCCCTGCCGGGTATCGCTGATCGTCGCAGAAATGTCAGGACCTTTTTTTGATCGCTGGTTTCCCTCTGACAGGCACGCATCGCTGCGTGTGACAGGCGGGAGACCAGCGATCCGCTGGTAACCAAGGTACACAGCGGGTTTCCAGGCACCGCGCAGCGCTTGGAAACCCGCTGTGTACCTTGGATACCAGCTCCCTGCATCAGGGCGCTGGTATCCAAGGTACACAGCGGGTTTCTAGGCACAGCCCCGCCCTGGAAACCCGCTGTGTACCTTGGTTACCAGCGGATCGCTGGTCTCCCGCCTGTCACACGCAGCGATGTGTGCCTGTCAGCGGGAAACCAGCGATCAAAAAAAGGTCCTGACATTTCAGCGACGATCAGCGATACCCGGCAGGGGGGCTGATCGTCGCTGAATGTCACACACAGCGATATCGCTGGTGAGCTCGCTGCTGCGTCACAAAACTAGTGACTCAGCAGCGATCTCGGTAGCGATATCGCTATGTGAGACGGGCCCTTAAGTGGAAAGCTTAATTGATTGCTTTCCACTTTCACTTCAGGTCAGCCAGGGACACAATCAGTGACGTCAGAGGGAACTGATTAACAAAAATAGGGGTTCCCTTCGAAAAAAAAATGGCGTGGGGTCCCCCCTATTTTTGTTAACCAGCCAGATGAAGCAGACCGCTGAGGCCTGGATTTTCAGGCTGTTAAGGAGCCAAGATCCATGGACCTTGCCAGCCTGATAATACTAGGCCACAGCAGTCTGCATATCTTGGCTGATTAACAAAAATAGGGGATCCCCTCGAAAAAAATTGGCGTGGGGTCCCCCCTATTTTTGTTAACCAGCCAGATGAAGCAGACCGCTGAGGCCTGGATTTTCAGGCTGTTAAGGAGCCAAGATCCATGGACCTTGCCAGCCTGATAATACCAGGCCACAGCAGTCTGCATATCTTGGCTGATTAACAAAAATAGGGGATCCCCTCGAAAAAAATTGGCGTGGGGTCCCCCCTATTTTTGTTAACCAGCCAGATGAAGCAGACCGCTGAGGCCTGGATTTTCAGGCTGTTAAGGAGCCAAGATCCATGGACCTTGCCAGCCTGATAATACCAGGCCACAGCAGTCTGCATATCTTGGCTGATTAACAAAAATAGGGGATCCCCTCGAAAAAAATTGGCGTGGGGTCCCCCCTATTTTTGTTAACCAGTCAGATGAAGCAGACCGCTGAGGCCTGGTTTTTCAGGCTGGTAAGGATCCAATATCCATGGACCTTGCAAGCCTGATAATACCAGGCCACAGCAGTCTGCTTAGCTTGGCTGGTTAACAAAAATAGGGGATCCCCTCGAAAAAAAAACGGCGTGGGGATCCCCCCTATTTTTGTTAACCAGCCAAGTAAAATGCAGACTGCTGCGGCCTGGTATTAAAAGACTGTCAAGGCCCATGGATTTTGGCCCTCAACAGCCTGATAATACCAGGCTACAGCAGCCCCACATTTGGCGCATCAAAAGATGTGCCAATTGTGGCACTTTACCCGGCTCTTCCCACTTGCCCTGTAGCGGTGGCAAGCGGGGTAATAAGGGGTTAATGTCACCGTTGATTGCACGGTGACAATAAGCCCGGTTAATAATGGAGAGGTGTCAATAAGACACCGATCCATTATTAATCCCGAAGTTATTAAATGCATAAAAAAAAGACAAAGCAAGAAAAAAGTATTTTAATGAAATAAAAGAGACAACACAGTTTTCATTTCTTTTATTACACTCTCATTCCTGCGACGCCATCGATCTCCTGTAAAAAAAGAAAAAAAACAAACCAACAGTATACCACCTGTCCGACGCAGTCCAGAACGACAGTCCCACGACGATCCAGCTGTGCTACATCGCAATGACAGGCAGAGCCTGTCATCGCGACGCAGCACAGCTGATTACCTGCTTCCCCGGCGGTGACGTCATCGGACTGACTGCTTTACGGCCGGGATTACCCAGCAGTCACTGCAGTTATCGCGAGAAACTGCATGTGACCGCCGGGGAAAGAAGATGGCGGCCATGAAGCAGTCCGGGATGTGACCGCCGGAGATCTTCTGCCAGGTAAGTGCCGCTGACTCCTGACAGACCCGACCGACGGACACTGACAGTGACAGTGACAATCCCGATTCCGGTATCCGATAAGACGAAAATATCGGAACTCGGAATCGGAATTCCGATACAGCCAATATCGGCCGATACCCGATATTTGCAGTATCGGAATGCTCAACACTAGTTAAGATCTGTTGATTGACTTGGCCATTGAAGAATGTTCCACTTTTTTGCACTCATGAACTCCTGTGTAGCTTTGGCTGTATGCTTGAGGTCATTATCCATCTGTACTATGAAGCGCCGTCCAATCAAGTTTGCAGCATTTGGCTGAATCTGGGCTGAAAGTATATCCCGGTACACTTCAGAATTCATCCGGCTACTCTTGTCTGCTGTTATGTCATCAATAAACACAAGTGACCCAGTGCCATTGAAAGCCATGCATGGCCATGCCATCACGTTGCCTCCACCATGTTTTACAGAGGATGTGGTGTGCCTTGGATCATGTGCCGTTCCCTTTCTTCTCCAAACTTTTGGCTTCCCATCATTCTGGTACAGGTTGATCTTTGTCTCATCTGTCCATAGAATACTTTTCCAGAACTGAGCTGGCTTCTGGAGGTGTTTTTCAGCAAATTTAACTCTGGCCTGTCTATTTTTGGAATTGATGAATGGTTTGCATCTAGATGTGAACCCTTTGTATTTACTTTCATGGAGTCTTCTCTTTACTGTTGACTTAGAGACAGATACACCTACTTCACTGAGAGTGTTCTGGACTTCAGTTGATGTTGTGAACGGGTTCTTCTTCACCAAAGAAAGTATGCGGCGATCATCCACCACTGTTGTCTTCCGTGGGCTCCCAGGTCTTTTTGGATTGATGAGTTCACCAGTGCTTTCTTTCTTTCTCAGGATGTACCAAATTGTAGATTTTGCCACTTCTAATGTTGTAGCAATTTCTTGGATGGGTTTTTTTTCTGTTCTTGCAGCTTAAGGATGGCTTGTTTCACCTGCATGGAGAGCTCCTGTGACCGCATGTTTCCTTCACAGCAAAACCTTCCAAATGCAAACACCACACCTCAAATCAACTCCGGCCCTTTCATCTGCTTAATTGAGAATGACATAACAAAGGGATTGCCCACACCTGTCCATGAAATAGCCTTGGAGTCATTTGTCCAATTACTTTTGGTCCCTTTAAAAACAGGGTGGCACATGTTAAGGAGCTGAAACTCCTAAACCCTTCATCCAATTTTAATGTGGATACCCTCAAATGAAAGCTGAAAGTCTGAACTTCAACTGCATCTGATTTGTTTTGTTTCAAATTCATTGTGGTAATGTCTGGAACCAAAATTAGATAAATGTTGTCTCTGTCCAAATATTTATGGACCTAACTGTATATATATATACATAATGAAGATATATAATCAGTATGGGGGGAGCCCCTTGTCTAAATCTTGCACCTGGGCCTATCAGACTCTATTTAGACCACTGGCCCTACCGTTTGAATCACAAAACAGTGCAAGCATTCAACAAAAGCAATTATGCTACATGGGCTGGGAAAACATATGATATAAGGCTACTGCTGCACAGAAACCTATTGCATTCACTGCAGAGGAGCTTACACTCAGAGCTGCAGCTAGGATTATGTAATCACAAAGCTTGCTTCCTGCTGGAGCAAAACAGCGCAATTTCTGCATGTAATATGGTGATTGTAATCAAGTTCTAATATGTAAATAAACAAGCTAGATTTTTTTTTTAAAATTTACATGTTATGGGCAGGAGAGATATATTATTGAAGCCATAGGTCAGAGTGAGCAGCACAGATGGGAGGCGGCGATGCAGCGGAAAAGGACAGCACGTGGATCAGTGAGGACAAGGAAAGCAGAGTATGCAGGACAGCAGATGGGCAAGCAAAACTGGAAGCACCAGATGCTGCTGGAGAGCAATCACACACAGGAGCAACAGAGAAGTACATTCAGTCCAGAACATGTAGCAGGCACGCATGATTAAAGAGGATCTTTTACCAAATTTTTCATGTTGAACTGGACACAGGATGTCAAAGAGGCTGCAGAGCGGAATAAAACACTTGTTTTTTTTTGTATTTCGCCTCTCTGTTGCGGAGATATTAGCAATCAAAATATTTGCCATCAACAACGTCATACAGGAAACAGAAGTGCACGCCCCCAGTGAAAACTATCTGATAACACCCATTTGGACTTTAAAAAAAAAAAAAAGTTAACTCATTAGGTGCCAAATATTTTGAAAGCAGGCAGGAGTTGGTGGGAAGAGAATTAGCCAGCTGGCTGGAGCAGAGTCTTGTGGTAGATGAGGCTAACTCCTGCAAAAGCACAAGGTTGCATAGTTCTATATTTTCTTCAATACTCAGGCACACAAGGATGACCGAGGTGGCATTAAAAGACCTTGGGTGATGACAACAGGGATGCTTGCCGGGTTACAGGAGTAACGCAATGCAGACTAGTAAGAAGGAGCTAGCCATAGGAAAAAGGAGCAAGGCCCGGCACTGGAGCCAGGACAAATGAGTAAGAATACATCGTTACCAAGAATCCCAAACTGCTGACCCTAAATGGGTTTGGTTTATTCAAATCATGCCCAGAATTGGGCACTTTGGAGCACATAGGGGTTACTGCCGGGGGGGTTTGGCTTAAGCGTACCCAGAAAGGTTTTTATGTTCTACTTACTCTAAATTACATTATCTTGGAGAGAGAGAGGGGTCCACGCGGGTGAGAGACGATAAAGAGAAATGGCACCGGGTGTGAAGGGTGAAACGAGAGCCAGGTATAAATAGAAAGAAAATGTATATTACATAGATGATAAAGCATTATATTATAAGGAGACTCAGAACTACAAAGGCATTTTAGCGATTTTAACTCTAGGACTGAAGCCTGCCATTACCAGTACTCAGAGAGCCATCTGCTGGTTGAAAAGCATAGTGCGCAATTTCCAACATTAGAAATCCGCATTATTGACCATACTGAATTATTCATGAAGTCACAGCATAATAAAAAGCTTTAGTAGGAAAAATCTATATTAATAAAAAGTGAATGAGATAAATGCAAAAATTTCTTTTGCAGAAGTTAATTTATGGCAACTTTTGATAGAAATCAAACATCATTACAGCATCAGACTGTATATTTCATTTACAGCATCCACAACATGAGAAATACATAAAGGTTCACATTGTGAGGAATTGTATATATAGAAATGTATAATGACAGCGGAGAATTGTACTGATGGATGCCCTCGGATTCTCCTGATAGGAGCAGGTAAATTACATTCTTCGTACCCCGTATCGTTACAGTGAACCTTCACCCTGGGACTAAAAACCTACCTGAAGCATTTCACCTTAAAAATATATGTGCTTTGCGTAAAACAAAGATGTCCAAGATTGATGTTCTGGGCCAACATGGCGGCTCAGTGGCTCCCACTGTCTCTTTGTATTACTATGGTCTTAGGTTCAAATCCAACCAGCAACATCTGCATGGCGTTGTATGTTCTCCACGTTTTGTGGGATGTGCTGCCACACTCCAAAAACAAGGTATAATCCCAAAATAGTAAATTATCCTATATCCCAAGGTATGGGACTGTGTAACCTAGGAACTGGGCACTGAATAGCCCCATCTTATAGGGTTGTCCAGACTTGGCGTACAAGTCTGCAGTCATTGTATGTGCCTGCAGACTGGTGAATCCTCACAGTGCTCACAGTAAGGATTCTCAGTTACCGGTTGTGTGACTGCACATAGGCAATTTGCATACATGCCGTCATGTGCCGACTAGACGTGCAATGTCTAGCTCAATACAAGTCTAGTTGGAATGTGGCTGGTAGTATGCAAATCACATACTTATGGTCACATGATCGCGTGCTCCCAGCACCGGAGAATCCTGACAGTGCGCACTGTAAGGATTCACAAGTCTACAGTCACAGAGTGAATGCAGCCTTTATTCACAAGCCTGAACAACCCCCTTAACCGAAGCAGAGGTGCGCTTTCTCAACCTCTGCTTCATTCATTGTCTATGGGACTGCCAGATAAAACAAAGCACAACTTAAACCCCTTTAAGACAACTTAAAAAAAGCGAAAATGAAGTAATAAATTAGGTGCAAAGAAAAATCTCAATATCAGAACTATTTTTACTATAATCCCTTCCCCCCACAAAAGCCATGATAAATCATCCCCCTACATTTTACTTCAATAATTTTGAAAAGTGCCTGGACTATTAGATACATCCTCATAAAAGAAGCACTCCCACTGAAGTTTTTATCCTCTGTACATATTGCAGTCATCACATTATACAGCACTGTGTACTTACAATTGCTCATTTTACCTTTCTACCCAGATAATTCTTCTCTTTTCTCTTGTCCCTGCATTTATCATCCCCCTCTTCACCTCCTGACCCAGCTGCTCCCTCCTCCACACTGCCAGGGACTTTTGCAGTGACTAATGACTCATACAGGGAAAATTGACCTCCTGTTTCTACATAGAGCTTAGAAGGATTCAGCTAGTCAGTTTTTAATGATGTGATGTCATAAACCTAATGGAAAAGAGAAGAATTAGCTGGGTAGAAAGGCAAAATGAGCAATTGGAAGTACACAGTGCTGTATAATGTGATGATTGCAATAAGAGGATACACATTTTGATGGGAGGAGGAGGGCTTCTTTAATCCAAAATGGCACTACTTTCGCAACACGCCAGTTTTTGCTGGGTTTCTGTGCCAGAATAATAGAATTATTTTTCTCTCCTGACCGGCATAGAATGTCATTCGCAGAGATGATGTATGTTTGGAGGGTGTGGACGGAAAAGAAGGAATGTCTCACTTAGTTCTGATATTTAATCTGCAGACTGAAGTCAGTATGTGAACCAGACGTGAATGTGGAATCCAGGAAAAAAATATCTCAGGCGGGATATTCACAGAGTAAAGTGTGCCAATAGTAAGTAATAAAGAGGACCTGTCACTTGCCATAAATATTTTTTTAACCTGGTGTAAATGCTGATCGCCTCAGTCTGGTGATATTTTTCTTTTGCTCTTATGTCTTTCCGTTCCTAAGATATGGCCCCTTTTTCCCTGCATATAAATTTAGTCTTTTTAGCCAACTAGGTGTAGTCCTCAAGAAGACTCCTGTAGAGAAGATTTGAGGACCACGCCCACTTGGCTAAAAAAAAAAAAGACTAGATTTATATACATCAAAGAAGGGACCATATCTTGGGAATAGAGAGGCGCAGAAACAAGCGAAAAAGAACTGCAGATTCAGGAGAACAGGGGCATTTACAACAGATTAAAAACATATAAAAATACATATTTATGGCAATGGATAGATCCTCTTTCATTTAATTCACCATATTCCTAGTGTATAAACTCACTGGACTTAATGGCGGCATAAGTCCTACTAGTATGCGATGGCAATTCTGCCTTGCCATCTGTGCCAGTTTTGATTTTTCCCCCACAATCTTTCTTAACTGTCTGATTATGGCATTTTATGGATGATTTTAGTGCATTCATTCCATTGGTGGGGGTAGGGACACATGGGGAGATTTATTAAAACTGAAGCTATTGCCCATAGTAATCAGATTTCAGCACAAACAGGTTGCTATAGGCAATTGCACCACTTTTTTTTGCCCTAGTTTTTATAACTCTCCTCTATTTTGTCTTCTTGTGTATGTCTTATTTAATGCCTTCAGAACATACACTTTTATGGGCACATTACTGAAGCTGTGCAGCGAGTACCAAGCTTATTAAGGCAACACTATAGGCAGCAACCAAAGTCACAAAGTGTAGCTCCTCGTGGGCGTGTCTGATGCATGTAGGAGGGCTGTGTTTCTCCCCTCTGCTCTCCATCCTCCGAGGAGCTGTCAGCTGTGCAGTAAGAACAGCAGACGTTTCGCGCAGGGATTTCTTTATACTCTGGAAGAGCTTCATACTTTTCGTTAACTGGAGAGAAATCAAAGTCTGCCACCTAGAAAGAGAGAAAACAGTTCACTGTTAGACATTATAGCTACTTAGCAGCCAATCAGTGCACACCAAAATAAGAAATGTACGTAAAGGAGGATTATTACACCAGTACTTATCAAAATTTGCATCTTTATTTTATAAAGTCCAAACGTATTTCACCACTAAAATGGCTAGAAACACGCTTTGTAATACACATTACCGTACTGGCAACTCTTTTGATCGTCTGACTCCCTTTGACGAGGATCTATCACCTGTCCTGCTGTGTCTGTTATAGCAAATAATTCTCATGAAGTATGAATCTCATAACTTTTCTTAGAACTCTGCAATGCGCTGTTCCTTTCTTGTTGCTCCTAGAAATGTATGAATATACTGACAACTGGGTGTTACTAATCGTTTTGTCATTGGGGTGTGTCCATATATGGTCTGACATTGTCAGCACTGATTGGATGTTGTCAGCATCCTATGAGGAACTGAGTGTTTTATACCTTGTGGTAGATCGGCTCACTCGGCTGCACACTGAGGTAGACACAGGCACACTGTCTCTTTAAGTCTTCCGTTGGTTTTTTTATGTATGTAGCATAAACTAACGTGACGTTAAAATAAACACAGCCCTTTGGGAAAAACAGGAAAAACAAAACAAAAATGGTATCTGTCCGCACCGCTCAGGGTTAGCAAATCATCCTGGTTCAGTTTAGCACCAACATAAGAACTTTCCTGGAGTTCCTCTCTCCAGCCCTGCTGAACACTGACTCCCTCTGGAGGCAGGCTATTTAAGCCCCAGACCACACCCTGGGGTGGAGACAAGGTGGACAGCCTCCCACCCGCTCTATGGTTGTCCACAAAAAAACAGCCCTTTTACAAATTGGCTGTCAACCCCTTGCAACACTTAATGTGCTAAAGGGTTTCACATCACTGAAGCCAGTAACCTCAGTGAAACGTATCTCCTCTCCAGCACCTTGCCAATGACTTTGTCACAACCTGTACATAGAGTGCCTCCTGCTGTTTTAGGCCTCTTTCACACATCCTTTGTGCGCCTGATGGCGCCCTCCGGCATTTTTTGGTCCAACCACATCCGGCGTAATGTAATGCCGGATGCGGATTTTTTTCCATTGACTAACATTAGTGCCGCATGGCGCCGCATGTCTCTGCGGCGCGTCCGGTTTTTGCCGGATGCGGTGTCTGGTCGCCGTCCGGCGTCTGGCAAAAACGTTGCATGTCACGTTTCTTGTCTGCGGCAAAAAAGCCAGAAGCGCCGGATGCGGCGCTTCCGGCTTTTTTTACAATGAAAGTCTATGGACGCCGCAATGCGCCGCATCCGGCAAGAGCCGGATCTGGTGGCCGCTTCCAGTTTTTTTAATTGTGATCCCAGCCCACAGCAAACAGATACCAGCCCTCAGCAAACATATAAAAAACTATGCAGTGGGACATCAGAAACATGCACATGAGAGAGCAAGAGAGACGCATCCAACCAGAGACGCATCCAACCAGAGACGCATCCAACCACCACCAGGATCCGCAGCCAGCAGCATGGAGCGCCAGGACAACAGACGGTAAATATGAGCCTCCCCCAACCCAAATTTTACAATGCATATGTCACCAATGCTGTCTGAGCTACTGCATTTTTTTTTGGCACCCTGGGACATTTTCAAATTCATGTTTTTTCTGTGATGGTGTTGGTTCCCCTGGTACTGTACGAAATGTAATTTCAGATGATGGGGTGGGTCCCCCTGGTACTGTTTAAAATACGCATGTTTGGGAAGTTATATTGTGTATCCCCTGCTACTGTTGTGAATGTGTTTAATTGATAATGTGGATCTACTGGTACTGTTTTTTTTTGCTGTGATGTGCTTGGTCTCCCTGCGACAATATGAAATGTGCATTTTTGGTGTATCATAATGTTGATTTACTGCTTTATTTTTTGGGGGCCTGTGATGTGGTTGCTTGTTTCATTGTTTTCAATTTTTTTTTTGTGGCCTGTGACGGTTTTTCTCCTCATGCTGCTATCATAAATGTGCCTTTTTTTAGTATCTTGTTTTTTTTTTTTTATTTATTTTTTTGGCCCTGTGATGCTTTTGCTCCTCATGCTGCTATTTGAAATGTTCATGTGTTTATTATCATAATGTTGATCTAGTGTATTTTTTGGTTAATTTTGTTTTTGGGGCCTCTGCCGGTTTTTCTCCTCATGCTGCTATGTGAAATGTGTATTTTTTTGTTATAATGATGATGTTTTTTTTTTTAAAAATTAATTTTTTTGGCCCTGTGATGCTTTTGCTCCTCATGCTGCTATCTGAAATGTGCATGTGTTTATTATCATAATGTTGATCTAGTGTATTTTTTTGTTAATTTATTTGTTTGGCCCTCTGACGGTTTTTCTCCTCATGCTGCTATGTGAAATGTGCATTTTTTTGTTAAAATGTTTTTTTTTTTTTCCTTTTTTTTGTGACTGTGACAGTTTATCTCCTCATGTTGCTTTCTGAATTTTGCATTTTTTTTATTATCAGAATGTTGATCTAGTGTTTTCTTTATTTTCAATAACGGTTTATCTCCTCATGCTGCTATCAGAAATTTGAATGTTTTTAGAATTAGAATGTTGATCTATTGTTTTCTTTTTTTTCTCATTTTTTTTGCCCTGTGACGGTTTATCTCCTCATGCTGCTATCTGAAATTTGCATGTTTTTAGTATCAGAATGTTGATCAAGTGTTTGCTTTTTTTTCAATGTTTTATTTCGGCCTGTGACGGTTTATCTCCTCATGCTGCAATCTGAAATTTGCATGTGTTTAGTATCCTAATGTTGATCAAGTTTTTTTTTTTTTTTTTAATTTTTTTTTTATTTGGCGATCGGGTGTTTACCCCTGATACTGTAACTTTTTTTTTTTTTTTTTGGCAGGGATAGTGTTTCCCCCTGGTACTGTTTATGGCTACAATTAATGACGGCATGTTGTGTTCCGTAAAACATAAAGCTCAATAATGTCCATGTTTGAATCTTATATTTTAAAACAGGGACAATCAATACATATAAACACAGTTCCTTTTTGTCTGTTTATTCCACAGCAGTAGAATTGATGCTGCAGATGCAAGGGTGCAGGAGATCCTGGATGCAAGGAGGCAAGCCAGTAGAAAGTAAATATGACATCCCCCATTTCCCTAAAAATTACATGTTTGTTTTTCTCTTTCAGCCAGGGACAAGGAATACACATATATTCACTGTCCCTTTTTGTGTCCTTACTCAACAGCAGAAGACTTCAACGAGAGGCGGCGGCGGCTGAAGCCCAAGTTGAGCAGAGGGAGGAGAGGACCTCCAAGCTCGGAGGATAGCCAGCAGAAAGTAACTATGACATCCCCCATTTTGCTTTAAATTACATGTTTGTTTTTCTTTCAGCCATGGACAAGGAATATTAAATTCACAGTCCCTTTTTACTCAACAGCAGAAGACTTCAACGAGAGGCGGCGGCGGCTGAAGCCCAAGTTGAGCAGAGGGGAGGAGAGGACCTCCAAGCTCGGAGGATAGCCAGCAGAAAGTAACTATGACATCCCCCATTTTGCTTTAAATTACATGTTTGTTTTTCTTTCAGCCATGGACAAGGAATAGTAAATTCACAGTCCCTTTTTACTCAATAGCAGAAGACGGCAACAACGCGCGGCTTTGGAGGCGTCAGAGAGACGAGAGGAGAGGCGGGCTAGGAGGGAAGCCAGCAGAAAGTAAATATTACATCCCCCATTTCCCGAAAAAATTACATGTTTGTTTTTCTCTTTCAGCCAGGGATAAGGAATATAGAAATATATTCACTGTCCCTTTTTGTTTCTTTCTTCCACAGCAGAGACTGTCAAACAGCTGCAGCATCTGCCGCAATGGCGGCGTTGGCGGAAGAAGCGGCGGCGTCAGCAGCAGCAGCGGCGGCAGCAGCAGCATCGCCATCTCCTCCCTCCCAGCCAGAGCCAGAGCCAGAGCGTGACACATCTTCTTCTGGGAGCCCTCCTACCCATCGTCAGCAATTGGCGGTAAAAAAATGTATTTTTTTTCTCTCCACAATCCATCTGTGGGCTATATGTCTTGATTGTCTTTTTTAATAACAGGAATCGCAAGATGACGAGGAGCTCCCAGAGGAAGAAGGACGGGGTGGAGAGATACCCGGAGTGGGCTCACAATTCGTAAGTATCCTGAATCAATCGCAGAAACACAACATCACACTACACACAACACATAGAAAACCATTTAGTACATACTTGACACAGCGGCCAACACCTGCCAATATCCTAATTTTTTTTCATTTTAGTCTCTCGGATCTGGGAGCCAACAGAGGCTTCCTCCCAGCGCCTCTCAGCGTCGTTGTGAGACTGTCGGCGGTTCTCAACGTGTAAGTTTTATTTTTTTGTTTTTTTTATTTTCTTTCATAGTTTTTATTTTTGAAACGTAATTTTTTTTTTTTGCTTTTTTCTTACATTTATAAAACAAAAAAAATAAAATTTTGAACTATCTAGCTTTTTTGGTAGCATTTTATATAATTTTTAATTTTTACAAAACGTGTTATTTATAAATTTTTGGCAATTCATTTTTCAATTTTAACATGTATAATGTTGACATTTTCAAAAAATGTGTATGGTAATTTTCTTTTCTTCCTTTTTTAATTTCACAGGCTTCACAGAGTGCTCCCGACTCGGACACGGAGGAGGGCTTGTATGTCGAGCTCATGATCGACCTGATCCGAGAAAGGGAGCCGCTGTGGAACATGGGGGACCGCCGGCATTCAGATCAAATTGTTACACGACGGCTCTGGGAGGAAGTGGCAGCGGGAATGGTGCAACGCTGGGAGGACCTCGATGTTAGGTCCCAGAGTAAATTCCGTAAGTATAGTTCATGTTGCTGACTGTAAAGCTGTGTTTCCAAAACTTCAGTCCTCGTGTTGAGTCGCACATGGTACCAGGGCTATGGGGTACTCGGCACCGAGCCCATGGAAGTCTATGGGGGATGTCACTGGCAGCAGAGCTCGGTCCGTGGCCCTGGGCGCTCATACAATGGGGGATATTTACAGGGGATTATAAAGATTAGTTTGTGATGCCACCTGTGGTTTCTGATCAGATAGACCAGCGCTGCAATATGGATCTTCTGAGGGGATGTTATTAGGCAGCTAGATGTTAAGTCCCCCACAGGTGGGACTGTTCCCTCAAAGTCAATGGTGTTGCAGAATAAGTCAGTCACACACAATTCAGTCTCTTTCCATACCTTTACTGATGTTGTTGGCAGGTATGTCCCGGGAAGCTGGTCAGGTTGGAGAATGCACATTCAGGGAATTGCTGAGCAGGTTTAAGGCCTCCTTTCTTACAAGAAGTGTATGTGAGTCTAGATGACTCGCACCACATGTGTGGATACCAGGGCTATGGGGTACTCGGAGCCGAGCCCATGGAAGTCTATGGGAGTTGTCACTGGCAGCAGAGCTCGGTCCGTGGCCCTGGCGGTCATGCAATGGGGGATATTTACAGGGGATTGTAGATTAGTATAGTTCGTGACGCCACCTGTGGTTTCTGATCTGATTGACCAGCGCTGCAGGGTAGATCTCTGAGGGGATGTGATGGCAGCTAGGTGTTAGGTCCCCCACAGGTGGGACTGGTCCCTCAAAGTCTATGGTGGTGATGCAGGGTGCAGATAAGAATTCAGTCACACACAATGCAATCTCTTTCCATACCTTTACTTGTAGATGTTGCAGGTATGTCCCGGGAAGCTGGTTAGGCTGGAGAATGCACATTCAGGAGAACTGTTGAGCAGGTTAGAGGCCTCCTTTATCCTTTTTCTGTGTGTGAGTACAACTTGCATAAAGTCAAGTGCAACTCTTTTAATAACAACTGCCCGGCCAATATTGTGGTGGAGCCTTCTATGTCTCTGATTATCAGATGTTGAGAGAACTAAGTCCTTACTTTTGCAGGGTCCTGCTCAAAGTCCCTGTTCTCCCTGACTCCGGTTACGTATCAGCGCTTAGGGCTACCTTCTGCTACTTGTAGTCCAGAAAGCCTCTGGTTTTCTTATTACTAGGCGTGAAGCACTAGCAACGCTTCGGACCCCGGTGTCCGGCTAATCTGAGTGAGGGTGATCTGTCCCTTTGTCACTCTTACTTCTCCACTCGCCCTTCGCCCTGCTCTCGCTCTTAACATAAGCACGTGTAGCAATCGTGCCAAGGTCAGATTTCCTTCAGTGCTCACTGACCTGTTCTCAGTTGACTCGTTGATATAACTGCTGTAATTCCTTTCCTTCCTTCTTTCTTAGGAACACGGGCAGCTTGTTCTGAGTAGCAGGTTAAGGGGTAGCTCTGACTAGGCTAGGATGATTCACTTCACCCGTACTAGCCTCCACTTTCTTGTCAGATGAGCTACACAAGCTCTGTCAGGATTCAGACTTCTCTCCTCTCCCTCCGTCTGTCTGACTGGAATGAAACTAATCACTGGAATCAAGATGGATGGGATGACTCACTCCTGAGCCACCCGAAGCTTGACTGCACTGTCCTAAGACAGGAAACAGACTCCACTGAATCAATCCTTTCTAGCTCAGGCTGAGCTCTGACTAGAATCTGATCTTCTCTGTCCGAAGACAGGAACTTGACTGAACACTAACTTTGCTACGTCACACTACTAAATAGTCTGATATGCCTCTAGTGGCAATGCTGAGAAGTGTGCGTGAATGAATATCAAGCTTTACAGTTACCTTCGTGTGCATTTTCCAGAAGACATGTGTGCCTTGCGAAGCTGGGCCACACATCCCCCCCTAGTTAAACTCAGCACTCCCGGGCTGAAATAGAAAAGAAAATACATTTTTGTTTTGCATATAACATCAACATAATAACTCATCCCTTGCGGGAGGTAAGGACTTTTGAACGTTACATTTTGTACATAGATCAGTAGAAAATTATCAAAATACTTTTCAATAAATACATAGTATAAGACAAGATTCTTGTGGAGGACCCGCACCAAACCTCCCACGTGGGTCCTGGGTGGGCTGCAGGACTTCTGAGCTGCAGACCTCACTCAAAGCCACACCACACGGGTTTTCTTTCAGAGGTAGTTTAGGTTTTATGTAAAACCAAAATGGGGCACCGAAGTGCGAACTATTTACAAGAAAGTTTTTGGGCTGGCAAAGTCCACAGCCACGCAGTCCTTTGCATGATAAAACACTTTTCAAGTAAAATCACATTATACTTTAACTCTTTTTTACCCAGCCGGGTATTCTACTTTAAATAAGCATAGTAATAAACATTATTCAACATTTCTATAAAGTGCAATTTTTCATAAAACTTCTTCAAACTTTGTACAGGTTCAGTTGCAGTAAACCCCTGTCTGGGTCCTACTGATTTTCTTCTTTCTTGCAAACTTCAATAACGTCTTCCACTCCTGGGGCTAGAACGACGCGGTGTTCTTTTGAACGCATAACAAAGAGATCATGTCCTGCGATCTGTGTTTGAGTGGCTACATCCTTTATTCGAACTGGGAACCCAACGGGTACATCCTCAGAATAGAACGCAGGTTGCGTTGTAAAAGGTGCCGCAGTATACAATTCAGGTTGCGATGCAGAAATGGTCGCAGATTGCGTTGCAGAGCAAGACCTGGGTGTAGAGGAGTACGCAGGGGGTGATGCTGGTGCACAGCCTGGTGCTGACGCCAAAGATGACGCTGCTGGGGCTTGCGATTCCGAGTAGGACGCAGGTGCGCGCAGTGGCTCAGTTGGGAACGCACTAACCTGCTGCTGTCGCTGCTCCCAGTCGTTTTCTATCGCCGACAGTTGGGTCTCCTCCGGTGTCCCTACCGGGGAACTGCATTCTGCTGCGGCCTCCAGGCCTGGCTGGCACTCCGGAACGAGCAGGGCCTCCTCAGCCTCCTTCTCTTCCACCGCTCCATCGGTGGGGTCAGGTACAGCTCTTTTGGGGCCGGCCTCCGGTTTTCCTTCAGCTTTCTTCAGCAGGGACATAGGAAAGTCAGGTGATGGCATTATGCCTGTGGGAGAGAGCACTGCGTCCCACAGCAGCCGCTGTGTCTGGGCACGCCAGCGTCTCTCGGTCTCCTCCATGTCTGCCTGGCTCTGTATCAATTTCTTAAGCGCTGCATTCTCCTCCTTGCACTCCAGCAAGGTTTGCTGAAGTTTCTGTATTAGGGATGGCTCCGGTTCAAACAACAGCTTTTCTGGGGAGCAGGGCCTGCGCTCCACCGCTCCACTGCATAGCTGCTCTTGTCCTTCTGCCATCTCTCTCCAGGCCAGACTGTGTTTTCCATCAGGAACAATCTGGTCTCTCCGTGGATGCGGGATTTGCGCTTCCTCTTTTTTGCATAGAAGATTAAGAGGAGGCGGATCTCCCTTGCAGTGGGATAGGATCTCACATTATAGTAGCATTTTGAGAGGGCGGCCATAACTTTCGCGCCACAGGGGGGGTACGCCCACGAATGCACGCCCACCTTCTTCACCAGTGCCTCAGGGCGCGAATATGGCGGCAAAATGGCGGTAAATGGCGCCAAAAATGACAAAACAGCAAACAGTCTTTTCTGCATAAAACAGTTCAATATGGGCAAGACAGGACTCACAATTTTGCAAGCTTCGTATCCTGTTCGTGACGCCAGAAAGATGATGCGCACCACATTGGTGGTACCAGGGCTATGGGGTACTCGGAACCGAGCCCATGGAAGTCTATGGGAGTTGTCACTGGCAGCAGAGCTCGGTCCGTGGCCCTGGCGGTCATGCAATGGGGGAATATTTACAGGGGATTGTAGTTATAGTTGTTCGTGACGCCACCTGTGGTTTCTGATCTGATTGACCAGCGCTGCAGGGTAGATCTCTGAGGGGATGTTATGGCAGCTAGGTGTTAAGTCCCCCACAGGTGGGACTGGTCCCTCAAAGTCTATGGTGGTGATGCAGGGTGCAGATAAGAATTCAGTCACACACAATGCAATCTCTTTCCATACCTTTACTTGTAGATGTTGCAGGTATGTCCCGGGAAGCTGGTTAGGCTGGAGAATGCACATTCAGGAGAACTGTTGAGCAGGTTAGAGGCCTCCTTTATCCTTTTTCTGTGTGTGAGTACAACTTGCATAAAGTCAAGTGCAACTCTTTTAATAACAACTGCCCGGCCAATATTGTGGTGGAGCCTTCTATGTCTCTGATTATCAGATGTTGAGAGAACTAAGTCCTTACTTTTGCAGGGTCCTGCTCAAAGTCCCTGTTCTCCCTGACTCCGGTTACGTATCAGCGCTTAGGGCTACCTTCTGCTACTTGTAGTCCAGAAAGCCTCCGGTTTTCTTATTACTAGGCGTGAAGCACTAGCAACGCTTCGGACCCCGGTGTCCGGCTAATCTGAGTGAGGGTGATCTGTCCCTTTGTCACTCTTATGTGTAGCCCAGCTACGCAGGCACACATAAAGTCCAGGAGGGTGCACAGGAAGGTAACAGCAACGCTTGATATTCATTCACTGTCACTCACACTTTCAGACACACCCATCTGAGATATAAGGGGGAGTGACATGTGGCAGAGTCAGTCTGTTTCCTGTCTGAGAAGAGCTCAGGACAGAGGGAGTCAGTCAGACAGTTTCCTGTCTTCGGACAGTGCAGTCATTGAGTCAGATCTTGAGGAAGTAGTGTTCAGTCGAACTTCAGTCTGCTAGCTTCTGTCTAAGGACAGAGCAGCCATTCAGTCTCGGTCCAGTCTGGACTTTGGAGGAAACTGAGAGCTGTGCAGCGAGCTCTGGAGGAAGCTGACATTTTCCACAACTGCCACAAGTGCTTATGTTAAGAGCGGGAAGCAGGGCGAAGGGCACAGTGGAGAAGACAGAGAAGTGCTACAGGTATTGGATTACTTGCACTAAATTGCCGGACACCGGGGTCCGAAGTGTTGCTACTGTTTCAAGCATAGTAACAAGAAACCCGGAGGCATCTGGACTACAGGTCGCAGAGAGCAGCCCTAAGTGTCAATACGTAACCGGAGTCAGGTGGAACAGGGACTTTGAGCGGGGCCCACGCAAAAGTAAGGACTTAGTTTCATCACATAGAAGGCTCCACCACAATGTTGGCCGGGCAGTACAGCTATTGAGAAAGCTGGAGATTCAGAGTTAACTTTGCTTCAGGCAGGTTGGACTCACAAGTATATGGAAGTAAAGGAGGCCTCTAACCTGCTCAGCTGTTACCCGAATGTGCACTCTCCACCCCGACCAGCTCCCCGGGATCTGCTTGAATCATCTGCCAGTAAAGGTATGGAAAGAAACTGCAATGTGTGTGACTGAATCCTTATCTACACCCTACATCATCACCACCATAGACTTCCAGGGACCAGTCTCACCTGTGGGAGACTTACCACCCAGCTGCCCCATAACATCCCCTGTGAAGACCCTTACAGCAGCGCTGGTACAATTTACCAGAAACCACAGGTGGCGTCACAAACTATCCTAATAATCCCTTGTAAATATCTCCCCCCCATTGTATGAGCGCCCAGGGCCACGGACCGAGTCCCGCTGCCAGTGACAAATCCCATAGACTTTCATGGGCTCGGTGCCGAGTACCCCATTGCCCTGGTAAGTAAGTGCGACTCATCTTTGGCGTCACGAACAGGATGCGAAACTTGCAAAAATTGTGAGTCCTGTGTGCTTATTGAACTGTTTGTGCAGAAAAAGACTGTTTGCTGCATTTGGCGCTAAATACCGCCATTTTACCGCCAAGTTGGCGCCCTGAGGCGCTGGTGAAGAAGGTGGGCGTGCATTCGTGGGCGTGTACCCCCCCTGAGGCGCGAAAGATATGGCCGCCCTCTCCAAATGCTACTACAATGTGCGGTCCTGCCCCACTGCTAAAGAAATCCGCCTCCTCTTCATCCTCTATCCGAAGAGGAGGAGACGCAAATCCCGCCTCCACGGAAGAGACCGGACTGTTCCTGATGGAACCTACACTCTGGCCTGGGACGAGATGGCGGAAGGACAGGAGGATCTGTGCCGCGGACCGGAAGATTTCCTACCTGTGCCGGAGCTGTCCCCAGATAGGGACACCGACCCCGCCATGATGGAGCTGCGGAAGGAGAATGAGGAGCTAAGAAGGAAGCTCCAGAGTCGTGCTGATCTACAGGAGACGGAGAGGCACCGGCGCGCCCAAACACAGCGGCTGCTGTGGGACGCAGTGTTCTCTCCTACAAGCCAAGGGCCGTCTCCTGAATTCCTGAAATCGCTGCTGAAAAGGGCTGAGGGACGACCGGAGGTTACCACTGAAAGTGCTGTACCTGATTCCACGGAGGTGGAGGAGAAGGAGGCTGAGGAGGTATTGCCCGGACCGGAGTGCCAGTTAGGCCAGGAGGCCGCAGCAGAGCACCGCTCCCCGGTAAGGTCACCGGAGGGGTCCCAGCCATCGTTGCCGGAAATCGACTGGGACGAGATGGAGCGATTAGATGACGTCACCTATGCTGTTCAGTGGGAAAGTGAGTGGCGCCGTCGTGAAGAGGAGAAGCGACGCCAAAAGCAGGAGGAAGAGAGAGACATCCAGCAGTCCCGACAGGAGTGGCATGAACGGTTCTTCGCAGAGAAAGAGGCCATCCGCCAGGATAAAGGTACCCGACGGGAACCGCGGCGGCAGGAGTGCGTCGCCGAGTTTCAGCTCCGCAAGGGCTGGGGCTTCATCCGCGAGCCAGGCCTCTATCCCGGGGTCTTTGTAAGCCGCAGAGACGTAGAATCCCACCTGCCCATCGGTCATCCTGGGAGGGACCTGATTAATGGGGACATAGTTAGTTACACCCGCCACTGGGGTCTGAAGGGGTGGTATGCCCTGAACGTCTCCATCGTGAGTGACCCCGTCCCCGACGCTGTTGCCGAAGCGTCTCAGTCCCGAGCACCCACCGCACCAGGCCGTGCACCAGCTTCGCCCCCTGCATCGCAAAAAGCGACCTGTTCTAAATCGCCCCCTGCATCGCAAACAGCGACCTGCTCCAAATCGCAATCAGCGATATATTCGGCATCACCTTCAGCAAGGTATCCCGCAACGCAACCTGCGACTATCGCAGCATCGCAAGCCAGATCTCACTATGTGGCACCATCCGCAACGCCACTTGCATCATATATGACAGAGGTACCCGATGGGACCTTAGTTAGAATGAGAACTGTGGCCACTCAGACGCAGATAGCAGGTCACGACATATTTGTAATGCGTTCTAAGGAACATCGCGTCGTTCCGGCCCCAGGTGTGGAAGACGTAATTGAAGTCTGCAAGAAAATGTGAAGACCGGTAGGACCCAGACAGGGGTTTACCACATTCTAGAAGTTGTAAAAAGTTTGAAGAAATATTTGCCATTTTTGCACTTTATTACTGTGTATGTATAGTGTTTACATATTGAGTAGAATACCCGGCTGGGTACAAGGAAAGGAATTTTGAAAAATTAAAAAGTAATGATTGCCTGTTTGCATAGAATACCCCGGTTGGGTAAATCCAGTTGAATTATATTGAGTATACTTGAAAATTGAAGTTAATATATGTGTCTATTACTATGCCATTGGACTGAGAGGCTGTGGACTTTGCCGGCCCAAAAACTTTCATGTAAATAGTTGCGCTTCGGTGCATTATCTTGGTTTTACACAAAAACCACTACTATTAATCTACCTCTGAAGAAAAACCCGTATGGTGTGGCCTAGAGTGAGGTCTGCAGTCAGAAGTCCTGCAGCCCACCCAGGACCCACGTGGGAGGTTTTTGGTTCGGGTCCTCCACAAGAATACTGTCTTATACTGTGAATATTTATGAGAAAAATGTTTTGATACTTTTGTATTTTTTCCATTGTACAAATTGTAACGTTCAAGAAGTCTTACCTCCCGGATGGGAAGAGTTATAATGTTTATGTTAATGCAAAACAAAATATTCTTTTTGTCTTTTACAGCCCGGGAGTGCTGTGTTTTACCAAGGGGGGATGTGTAGCCCAGCTACGCAGGCACACATAAAGTCCAGGAGGGTGCACAGGAAGGTAACAGCAACGCTTGATATTCATTCACTGTCACTCACACTTTCAGACACACCCATCTGAGATATAAGGGGGAGTGACATGTGGCAGAGTCAGTCTGTTTCCTGTCTGAGAAGAGCTCAGGACAGAGGGAGTCAGTCAGACAGTTTCCTGTCTTCGGACAGTGCAGTCATTGAGTCAGATCTTGAGGAAGTAGTGTTCAGTCGAACTTCAGTCTGCTAGCTTCTGTCTAAGGACAGAGCAGCCATTCAGTCTCGGTCCAGTCTGGACTTTGGAGGAAACTGAGAGCTGTGCAGCGAGCTCTGGAGGAAGCTGACATTTTCCACAACTGCCACAAGTGCTTATGTTAAGAGCGGGAAGCAGGGCGAAGGGCACAGTGGAGAAGACAGAGAAGTGCTACAGGTATTGGATTACTTGCACTAAATTGCCGGACACCGGGGTCCGAAGTGTTGCTACTGTTTCAAGCATAGTAACAAGAAACCCGGAGGCATCTGGACTACAGGTCGCAGAGAGCAGCCCTAAGTGTCAATACGTAACCGGAGTCAGGTGGAACAGGGACTTTGAGCGGGGCCCACGCAAAAGTAAGGACTTAGTTTCATCACATAGAAGGCTCCACCACAATGTTGGCCGGGCAGTTCAGCTATTGAGAAAGCTGGAGATTCAGAGTTAACTTCGCTTCAGGCAGGTTGGACTCACAAGTATATGGAAGTAAAGGAGGCCTCTAACCTGCTCAGCTGTTACCCGAATGTGCACTCTCCACCCCGACCAGCTCCCCGGGATCTGCTTGAATCATCTGCCAGTAAAGGTAGGGAAAGAAACTGCAATGTGTGTGACTGAATCCTTATCTACACCCTACATCATCACCACCATAGACTTCCAGGGACCAGTCTCACCTGTGGGAGACTTACCACCCAGCTGCCCCATAACATCCCTGTGAAGACCCTTATAGCAGCGCTGGTACAATTTACCAGAAACCACAGGTGGCGTCACGAACTATCCTAATAATCCCTTGTAAATATCTCCCCCCATTGTATGAGCGCCCAGGGCCACGGACCGAGTCCCGCTGCCAGTGACAAATCCCATAGACTTTCATGGGCTCGGTGCCGAGTACCCCATTGCCCTGGTAAGTAAGTGCGACTCACTTACTTCTCCACTCGCCCTTCGCCCTGCTCTCGCTCTTAACATAAGCACGTGTAGCAATCGTGCCAAGGTCAGATTTCCTTCAGTGCTCACTGACCTGTTCTCAGTTGACTCGTTGATATAACTGCTGTAATTCCTTTCCTTCCTTCTTTCTTAGGAACACGGGCAGCTTGTTCTGAGTAGCAGGTTAAGGGGTAGCTCTGACTAGGCTAGGATGATTCACTTCACCCGTACTAGCCTCCACTTTCTTGTCAGATGAGCTACACAAGCTCTGTCAGGATTCAGACTTCTCTCCTCTCCCTCCGTCTGTCTGACTGGAATGAAACTAATCACTGGAATCAAGATGGATGGGATGACTCACTCCTGAGCCACCCGAGGCTTGACTGCACTGTCCTAAGACAGGAAACAGACTCCACTGAATCAATCCTTTCTAGCTCAGGCTGAGCTCTGACTAGAATCTGATCTTCTCTGTCCGAAGACAGGAACTTGACTGAACACTAACTTTGCTACATCACACTACTAAATAGTCTGATATGCCTCTAGT
This sequence comes from Oophaga sylvatica, assembly GCA_033576555.1. Taxonomy (NCBI): domain Eukaryota; kingdom Metazoa; phylum Chordata; class Amphibia; order Anura; family Dendrobatidae; genus Oophaga; species Oophaga sylvatica. The sequence continues at coordinate 124,312,554 of JARQOD010000007.1, forward strand.
GGCAATGCTGAGAAGTGTGCGTGAATGAATATCAAGCTTTACAGTTACCTTCCTGTGCATTTTCCAGAAGACATGTGTGCCTTGCGAAGCTGGGCCACACACTAACTTGCATGAAGTCAAGTTTAACTCTTTCTATAGCAGCTACGCCCGGCTGACATTGTGGTAGAGTCTTTTCTGTCTCTGATGCTCAGAGGCTGGCAAGAACGAGGTCCTTACTTTTGCAGCGTCCCGCTCAAAGTCCCTGTTCTCCCTGACTCCAGTTACGTATCAACGCTTAGGGCTACCTTCTGTGACTTGAAGTCCAGCAAGGATTCTGGTGTATCTTATTACTAGACGTGAAGTACTAGCAATGCTTCGGACCCCGGTGTCCGGTTAATTAAGTGAAGATGATCTGTCACCTTGGTCACTTGTCCTTCTTTCTCCACTCGCCTGTCGCCCTGCTCTTGCCCTTAACATAAGCACGGGTAGCAGTGGTAGTAGATGTCAGCTTTCCTTCCAGTGCTCACTGACCTGTCCTCAGTTGCCTCGTTGTATTAACTGCAGTAGTTCCCTTCCTTCTTTCCTTCCTAAGACTCTGTCCAGAGTGGCTATCATGAGCTTCTGTCGACTGATCTCATGCACGCTCTGAGAGTTACTTTCCACGTTCATAGGGAACACCGGAGCTTGTTCTGAGGTAACTGCTTCAGGTTCAGATGTAACTCTGACTAGGCTAGAGTGATTCCTTCCCACTCGTACTAGCCTCCACTTCAGTATAAGATGAGTTACAGGAACTCTATCCGATCTCAGTCTTATCTCCTCTCCCTCCAAGACTAGAACTGCACTGTCCTGAGACAGGAACTGATCTCTCTCAGACTGAACTGAGCTCCTACTGCTACGTCACACTAACTTAAATAGTCTAATTTGCCCTCTAGTGGCAGTGTTGGAAGTGTGTGATGTGAATGAATATCAGGCTTCACAATTACCTTATCTGTGCATTTTCCTGAGAACATGTGTACCAAGCGCAGCTGGGCCACACAGTGTCACCCACGCATGTTTTCAGGATTTCCTTTTTTGAAACACTATGTAAATACTGAAAACATGACCTCTGGGGGACACGAGGACTGAAGTTTGGGAAACCCTGATGTTGTATACTAACCAATGTGTGCTTTCTCGTTTCAGGGGACAGAATTGTGAAGCGGTGGCGGTCTGTGAGGGATCGCTTTAAGAAGGAGTTTAATAAAGAAATGCGGGCCCTGAGTGGTTCTTCAGGACGCCAGAGCAAGTATAAGTACGCACGAGCTCTGGCGTTCCTGCGTGAAACCATGGTCACCAGAAGGTAAATATTACCATCAAATGTTAACATGTATCCAATGTTTTTTTTTGCAGCCAGGGCCATTCCACATCTGTATATTAATTTTATGTTTTTCTTTCTTCCACAGCACGGTGACCAGCACTCGGGCGCCCGCAGAGTTGGCGCCTTCTAGAGCGATCCCTCACGAGACCGACACCGAGGGACACTTCGACCAACCCTCCACATCTGCACCTTCCCACATATTGATCCCGCAGTCCCCTCCACCAGTGCTGGAGCAGCGTGGCCGGCTGCATTACATGAATCTGCTGGTGAGGATATAGCATTCGCTTTACCCCACCCTTCTGACCCTGCCACCTCTAGTACAGCTGCGGGTACTGGGCGGCAGCGTCAGAGGGGTCAGGAAAAGAACTATGCGCCCAAGTTCTAGCATATGAATGCATCTTTCCAGAACTGTCTTAAGGTATTATCTGAACAAGTTGCCGCAGGCGTTCATCAGATAGCCTCCCTAGTTGGTGAGGTAAAGACACTTCTGGAAACTGTGCGTTCAGAGGTAAGAGGATCACCGAACCAGAGTTTTTTTAGGTCGGTTGCGGAGCGCATAGATCCGCTATCTGCTGACCAGCAGATGTATGTGATGCACACGTGCCACTCTGCTCTAGTGCAGGTTCTCTCCCATCCTCAATCCACCCCAGTCGTTCCTCCACCTCCCCCCCTACAGTCGCCGTACATCTTCCCCTCCTCCACCTGCCATCCCTCCTCCCCCTCCTATTCAATACCACCCACCTCCCCAGGTCCATCAACCTCCCCAATTCCAACCACCTCCCCAGTACCAACCACCTCCCCAACTGCAGTCACCTCCCCAGTACCAGCAACCTACCCACTACCAGCCACCTACCCCTTACCACACTCCTACCTCGTACCAATCTCCTTCCCCCTTCCAATTGCCTACCATGTCACCTGCTCCTCCTGCCCAACCCTCCACTCCACCACCACCCACCTGTTCTGCCTTGTCTTCCCATTCTTTCAGTCTTTCCACCCCTTCACCTCTTCCTGTTCCTTCCACACCACCATCCCGGTCGTCCCTCCACACTCCCACGGTCGAAGTGTCCCGCAGCCCCTCCAGCAGTATTTCCACACCACACTACACGGAACTGTAGTTTATGTACATATTATTTTTGAAAAATAAAGTTGAAAAAAAAAATTTGAAGTTTAAAAAAAAAATTAAGTTGAAGAATAAATAAAGTTTAAAAACATAATAAAGTTCATTTATTCAAAAAACTTTATTAAAATGGGAAAATTGTGGCCAAAAGGCCTACTTTGAAAAAAATAATATTAAAATTTTTTTTTTCAATAAATTGTTCATTGTTTTAACATTGTTGTCTGTCTTTTATTTATAGGATGTTAAGTTTTAAATTTGTTAGACAGGTACACCGAACTTTGGCTAAAAGATTCATAAATGCAACCTTTTTCCCAAAGTTGTGTCCCGGGTTGTGTAGTATGCAAAGTATATTATCTTTTTCCAAAAATTGTGTACTTTGTTAGGTTATCCCCTACAACAGAGTTCCCCTACTCCAGTCCTCAAGGCCCACCAACATATCAGGTTTTCAGGATTTCCTTTGTATTGCACAGGTGAGGCAATTATCACCTGAGCAATACAAAGGAAATACTGATAACAAGACCTGTTGGTGGGCCTTGAGGACTGGAGTTGGGGAACCATGGTCTACAATGTACACTTTTTTTGGACAAAAGGTGAAATAGTTTTGTTAAAAAAATTAGCCTTTAGTCAAAAAAGTGTACATTGTAGACCTGGGTTCCCCACTCCAGTACTCAAGGCTCACCAACATATCGGGTTTTCAGGATTTCCTTTGTATTGCACAGGTGATGCAATTATCACCTGAGCAATACAAAGGAAATCCTGAAAACAAGACCTGTTGGTGGGCCTTGAGGACTGGATTTGGGGAACCTTGGCCTACAATGTACACTTATTTGGTAGAAAAGGTGAAATACTTTTGTCAAAACAATTTCAACTTTTGTCCCAAAAAAGTGTACATTGTAGACCATGGTTCCCCAACTCCAGTCCTCAAGGCCCACCAAAAACATATCAGGTTTTCAGGATTTCCTTTGTATTGCACAGGTGAGGCAATTATCACCTGAGCAATACAAAGAAAATACTGAAAACAAAACCTGTTGGTGGGCCCTGAGGACTGGATTTGGTGAACCACGGCCTACAATGTACACTTTTTTGGACAAATGGTGAAAGTTTTCTTTAAACAAACAGCCATGGACACAACTATGGCAAAAAGGTTACAGACAGTAGAAAACACACAAGAAGGTAGACAAGTAAAGTTTGAAAGGTTTATTGTGGGTAAAGAAAATTTTTAAAAGAACAAATACATTTATCACACTCAGTCATCCTGCCAGTCAACACTACCTTCTGGTGACACAAAGTAATGAGCAAACTGGTCCCTCATTCTTGAAACCGCGACTGTACTGCGAGTGGTAATGTTGGTGTAGTTGTGCAAAGTTGTTTCTTGATTGTGGTCCTCCATAGAAATTGGTTCCTTGGTTAGGACAAAATTATGGAGGACCACGCACGCTTTAACAACATCATCAACAGTCTCGGTCTTCAAGTTAATTGCAGTCAAAAGGACACGCCATTTAGCTGTCATAATGCCAAAGGCACACTCCACCATCCGTCAGGCTCTTGTGAGGCGGTAGTTAAATATCCGCTTTGTATGGGTCAATCCTCTGCTGGCGTACGGCTTCAAGAGGTGTTCGGACAGCTGGAATGCCTCATCACCTACACAAACGAATGGCATCGGTGGGCCTGAGGTTTGAGGCAGTGGCCTAGGGGGGGGAAACTGAAAACTGTTTCCATACAGTTTACGGCCCATGGCAGAAAGTTTAAAGACTTGGGAGTCATTAGACCGTCCATAAGACCCAATGTCCACCGCAATAAACTTGTACTCCGCATCTGCAATAGCCATCAGGACGACCGAAAAATATTTTTTATAGTTAAAGAATTCTGATCCGGTTCCTGAAGGCTTTTGAATGCGGATGTGCTTTCCATCAACGGCGCCCAGGCAATTGGGGAACTGGCAGATGCATAAAAACTGGTCCGCTATTTGAAGCCACCGCTCTGTTGTTGGCTCTGGAAGAAATTCTCCAACCAAACTATCCCACAGAGCACGACAAGTGTACTTTATTATCCCGGATAGTGTGGAGATTCCCAGCCGATATTGAAAATGGAGCGATGACAGAGTTTCGCCAGTTGCCAGAAATCTGAAAAAAAAATAGACATTACTAATTATTTCAGAAACACAGCATTACATACCAGAACTCAGCTAGAACTATTGGAGATACCAAAAATAAGAACATCAATGAGAAACACTGTTTTATATCAAAATTTTGGCCTAATGATATGGTTTCCTAGTTGTCCTGTGATGTTAAATAAATGATAAAATTACAAGTGTGCTCAAGAAAAAAGATCCAATACATATAGCTTACCTTATAGTGACCATGAGACGCTCCGCCGGAGATATCGAGAACCGACAGTAGGTGTCCGATTTTTTAATTTGGTCTCCAACACGCTCCAGCAAATCGTCAAAGTTTTCTTTGTTTATCTGCAGATAGGCAAAGAACTTCTCTGGATTTAGTCGAAGCTCCATGTTCAGTGTGGAATACACACCACGAGTTAATCTCTGTGCCATGATGGGGTGGATCCACATACGGCGTCGTCTTCGCTGGCGCTGACGCATAATGCGCTGCTCCTCAAACTTTCGCTCCTTCTCCAGAACTATAAATCTCAATCGATTCATCTCCGCAGTAAAATCAACAAGATTCCTGAAGATATTGCCGATAATGACATCCATGTTCGCCAATCACTTGCTACTTGCTCTTCTCTCCAACCTGCACTTGCTCCTCTACAACCTGTCAAAGATGTGATGTAGAAACAGTGTATATATAGGATTACAGTAGCCAATCATGTTTGGAACCCCAAAAAGGGGCGTTCTTAAAAACCGGATCCGGCGCATACGGCGTCAACGGATGCCAAACCGGATACACCGGATGAGACGGATCCGGTTTTGGAACGGATAAAACCGGATACAGCGCATCCGGTTTTCATACTAGTTGCCGGATGCGGCGCTGCGGCAAAATGCCGGGGGCGCCGTTAGGCGCACAACGGATGTGTGAAAGAGGCCTTAGGGAACAATTGCACTTACTATAATTTAACAATTCGTGGGCATATTTCCATATAATTTTTTCTTTATTTCTTCTTCCTAGAAATGGATCAATACATTGACATTTAGGCGTCACCAATTGGGGGTGTGTTCTTACAACAGACACTATCCAATCAATGGTGACATTATCAGACTTCGTAGGGACACACCCCTTTGAAAAAAAGAGAATGGTAACACCCAGTTGTCAATTTATTTACATATTTTATAGGAGAAATAAAAAAGGAACGGCACAATGCAGAAATCTAAAAAAAACAGAATCCACAAAACTGTCATTTTATGGTGAATGTTCAGATGACGGTTGCCTACCGAACAGAATTATCAGCATCGTAGTGAACTATGGTATATGATAATTTATGCCTTACAGCTCGTGCAATCAGGAACATAACGTACCAGTAAAGCTTTGTTTCTAACCTACTGGAAATGAGGCAGAAAAAGGAGCAAATAATCAGTTTTTATAAAATGCCATCTTTTTTTTACCACCCACATGAGTTGTCACCTCCAACCGATCCAGGAAAAAATGGGGAAAAAATCTGTAAACACTTCCCCCAAACTTCCATCAGTCTGCGAGGCTGCAGGTTGGAACTGCCTGTGCTCATTATAGAACAAGAGGTCTGGGCCAGCAGCTGGAAATTTTGTTTTTTTAGCAAAATCGACATATTGCTTCTCAATTTAACGCCTTCACTAACAGTCCCTGACCATACTGGTAGCAGACGTACAGTCACACAGATAATGAGAAGCCTTGGAGCAAGAAGACCGCTTATCAGTAACACAGACCTTCCAGCATGGGGGTCGTCTTGTGTCATCACATATGGCCCATATGTACCGTTTAGGAAATGACAAGGTTTGGAAGAATGGTGGTTGACTAGAAAGTTCTCCAGACATTAGTGAACATTGCGGAACCCATTGACACATCCGTTCTCAATGGTTTTGGGTGGAAAGCTATCAAAGACAGAAGTATCATGGCAGTTTAATAAGTTGGGGTATGGGTGCTCTTTTGTGGAACACAGTACTTAGCGTCTAACATGGTGGGAACGTTCGTGATCTCCAATTCAGAAGTTATTTTTTCAATACATACCTATTTCAGTCTATGGGCATGTTCTCATGTCAGGTTTTTTTTCAGGAACTAGGAGTCTGGAGATAAGTCCATTTTTGACACTCATCATGGATCAAAATCATTCATACAAATCTATGGGTCTATGAAAATCACAGATGGATACCATTTATGTGCGAACCATGTGCTGTCCTTTTTTAAATTGTAAGGGCTCATGGACACAAATGATTTTCTCAAACAAGTGCTGTCGTGTTCACGGATCGCACTTGTACCTATGATATTCTATGGGGTAGTGCACATATCCTATTTTTTCTGCAGAAAAAATTTGACATATGTCCGATTTTGATGTGAATGTCGGATCAAATTCGGCAATACAAGTCTATGGGTCCGTGAAAACAAAAGCGGACTGCACTCAGATGACATTCGAGCAAGGTCCGATTTTCATGGTCTGACAGAATGGAGAAGGTAATAATCAGATCGATTTTCTCGGATCTGGAGAAAACAGTCGTGTGACCCAAACAAATAAATAGGAAAGGGTTTGCAATTTTTCTTATTTTTGACACGAAAGAAAATTACTGAAGACAAAAACAGACAAACCGACCAAATACTGATGAAAATCTGATCCAAAACAATAATGAAAATCTGATCCAAAACAATAATGAAAATCTGATCCAAAACACTAATGAAAATCAGTGTTTTTTTTCACGTATGACAAAGCGACATCTGAATGATGCCTGACGATGGTTTCACACCTCCAAGAATTGAGGTCAAAGCACAGAAAGACTTCAGGTCTCCTGACCCAAACTCAACACCCCCATGGGCATACATGAGGCTGGTGATCTTGGGTCAGGAGACCCGCAGCAGGTCCACACAAAGTGGACCATACCAGGACCTTGAATGTCAGGAGGGTGAGACTGACCCAAAAACGAGTTGTCCACACAAGCGATTTATTTTATTCTTAGGGATAAGGAGAGACACAGACAGACATCTCTGGTGACTTGTCTACTAGAGGAAGAAATTATCAGCCGCTGATGTTCAACCAGCCAGATCCTTTTTTCCTCCCAACATCATCTCTCAGGGAAGAGTTGGGAATCCAACACCCACATTATTTGGCCGGCCAATACTGCTGAAATCGGCAGGCAAGTTACATCTAATGTGAATGGGGACCTTTCCCCTACGAGAGATTTAGGATAACATTCCCTGCAGCTTTTATATACATGTATGTATAGTATATACAGCAGGTGAAACAAGTATTGAACACGCCACCAATTTTCCAAGTAAATCTGTTTCTAAAAGTGCTATTGATATGAAAATTTCACCAGATGTTGGTAACAACCCATCCAAACCCCACAGACAAAGAAATCATCCCAGATGTCCATAAATAAAGTTTGTGTAATAGTAAGAAATAAATGAGAAAAAAAAGTAGTGAACATGTGAATATATATATGGTACAGCCATTTCTCCAAAGTGTCCCAGAAGCTGTTTTTGAACATTTTGCTTGTGTTACTGTGAGCATCCTGCGTTTGCCAAACGTGCCCCCACATCCTGCCGCGGCTCCGGAGTTATCTCCCATCGAGCACATCTGGGACATCGTTGGTCGGCAATCACAGAGGAGCCGCCAGCAGTGGATCTTGATGATTCACCGAAGTGCATTCAATGCAGCAGACCATTCCTCTGATGACTCAATGGTAGAAGCCAGGGCTGTAAGTGCGGGAATTTCTGCGCATAGCGCTCATACTCCATACTAAATAAAATGGAGATGTTTTCAAAATTTCGGTTGCATTTGCCTATCATTACCATGTGTATCCATCCTGGGATTTCTAGAATTTCACGAGTTTTCCTTATTGGTGTTGCAATCTCAGGAAAACAATATAAATATATATATATATATATATATATATATATATATATATATATATATATATATACAGTACATATAATTTATAAAATATTTATATAAAAGATATGTATATATATATATATTATATATATATATATATAATATATATATATATATATATATATATATATATATATATATAGGACAAGCTATATTGAATTAGCCATCTAAATATTTAAGAAAACTACCAGGCCACCCCGTATTTAGTCACACATATGGGCGCTCGCCATCATAAGCTCGCCCCACATTCTATACTAATTAATTGTAGACCCAGTAGAAAATATAATGCAGTCCCATGTATGCGAGTATAACGTGTCACCTGCAGCGATGCCCTCACTTTGCTCCCATGAACAATGCTATGTATTGTGGCTTTCATATTCCAGATAACATTTCATCTTTCTGTGTTTTCTTTGTAGCTTTGTTGCCCGGAGGAGACTGACGTCATCCCAGTCTAATTTAATTCCTGCTGCTTTCTATACGTCCGTACAAAAGTCCTTTCTTTGCAGACCCCCATCTCCTCGGAAACATCACACCATGAGTGTAAATTAGCTTCTGCTCCTGTGAAATGTCCTTCTCATTCATTTCCCCTGAAACGCGTGGCGATAGGTATTGTACCTGCCTTCATCTGCAGCCGAGAATATCAGGACAGCGTCGTCTCATGAAACATCAGTAATTATCGGCAAAGCCAGAATGTCCTCTAGGAACAACATGTTCTGTACACCACAGGGGGCACGTCCACGGGGCGCAACAAAGGACGGGGAGGATAACAAGCCACCAAATTGTATCTCGTGCCAGTAACTTCTTCAATCTATGTGTAGGATCTGAGCATTGTCTTATTTCCCGTAGTCGGTGGTCTTTCTGCTTGCAGAATGGAGGGACCCGCAGACAAACAAAGCAGATAGGGTTTACAGGTAATAGTAAGTCGTGGCTGTTAAATTGGTCAGAGACGGTCAATGTCGGGAGTAGTGATGATGAGCGAATGTGTTGGGATAAGGTGTTATCTGAGCATGCTCGGGTGCTTAATGAGTGACTTCGGCGTGCTCGAATACTATGTTCGAGTCCCTGCGGCTGCATGTCTCGCGGCTGTTCGACAGCCACAACACATGCAGGGATTTCCTGTTGGTTAGAGGTGTATCTGGGCACGTATCCCATTTTCCCCACATATTGACTTATGTTTCGTGATCGCACATAATTAAATATTTTCTTTCTTCAGACGAGGGCGTCTTCCAGATCCAACATCAAGGGTTATGTACCGTTTCAAAAGTCGCAGTTCACATACACATCATATTCATACATGGCAGCGCAGGCACAATGCACACGGACTGATTTACTTTCTCGGGTCTCCATCTTTTTGAGAAGCAGTAATAGCGGGATAGGGGAGGATATGCACAAGGAGATATAATCTATAGGGCTCCGTGATGACGCCATTGTTGGTAATCCATACATCTATCCCGATCAATATTTCCCTATTCTTTGTTTTTCCGTAAAAAAAGGTGATAAAAGACCCTGCGCTGTGGGTTCCAGCTTAATTTTACTATTAAAGGGCATCTGTCAGTAGGATCAACCTGTAACAATATGTCACCCCCGGTCTGCCTCCATGGACCATAACGTAATTAAGCATCTGCTCATGTTCCGGCGCTTCCAGATACTTCCAGCACTGATCTTGAGAGCTACGGACAGGATCGCTGTCCACAAAGTCAATCCAAGGTCGGCACAGAGGACGGTAATAGGGTATTGAATATGGCTGAGGACATGGTGGTTTAGATCATTAGGCGGCGTCACACTGGCGAGTTTGATGCGAGTTAGTCGCACGACTTTCTCGCATCAACACCCGGCACGGCCGCCCGCTCTCGGACCCGAGTGCGCGGCGGCATAGAAATACATGCAGCCGCACAACTCGGGTCCGAGAGCGGGCGGCCGTGCCGGGTGTTGATGCGAGAAAGTCGTGCGACTAGCTCGCATCAAACTCGGCAGTGTGACGCCGGCCTTAAAGAGAATATGGTTTTTATACCCCATCTGAGAGCAGCATGATGTTTTTAAAAATATGAAAAAAATTTTTTTTTATGAAGTTAGATCTATTAATACGATCGGTAAACGGTGTAACAAGAAAGAGAATCAAATACCAGAATTACATTTTTTGGGCGGCTGCCACAATATTGCAAAAAAATGCAATAAGAGTAGAGTTGAGCGATACTTCCCGATATCAAGAAGCATCGGATCGGAATGGGTATCGCCGATACCCAAAAAGTGTCTGCGATACCCGATACCGGAAATCCAATGCAAGTCTATGGGACAGAAAATATCGGAACTAAAAAAAAACCCTTTCTTTCCTTGTAAACACTAAATATGCACACACAGAATACATATAAATATTGTAACATTTCCAGGGTATTTAGCTCTAGGATCGCTGTCTGGGTAGACAGAATGGCACGGAACAGTTCATTCAGACAGCAGTTTGGTGAAAACTGGCCGCAACCAGTTTTATTAAAGTCCACAGCACACAGATAAAAACAAAGCATAAAACAGAAAACTGGGCTTGTCTAGCCTCTAATTACACTTAGATAGATGGCCCTCTCTATCCGGGACCCAGACTCTACCAGTCTGTGCCCAAAAACACATATGATCTCTGTTACCAGTATGGAGTTTCACAGACACTCCTCTTTATGTCTGAAGGCAACTCCAACATCCAGACTTGGAGAGGTCACCTCCTATCAGTAGTCACCAGCATGGAGTGTCGCAGAGTCTCCTCTTTGTGTCCGGGGTACTCGAGCACCCAGACAAGAGGGGCCCACCTCCCGGAGTCTCCTTCCGTGCCTGGACTCCTGTCCAGACTGAATGAGCTCTCTGACTGTGCTCCCAAGCACCTACTTCTGGCTTCCTAATCAACACCTGAGTGGATTCAGGTCTGAGCTGCAAAGCGTGTACTGAATGGCAGGTGTAGTGACCTTTCTTTACCACCAGGTTTACAAAGCCACACATTTCGCTCATACCAGTCAGCAAGGTACTTAGGTGAAATATACACCTCATTCACCACATATCCTTCACTGTCTCACATATCCCTCCCTCTTTCTCCAGACCGGAGGGCTGGTCATCCAGACCGGAGGGCTGGTCAACAATCCAACAGAGACAGTGACTCTGGACCAGTCATGGCCCTCATCAGCTTCATCCTCACCACTGTCATAGCCAACATCAGTTTTCTCTTCATCTGAAGCATCCGCACTACCCTGTACCCTCCCAGGCCTATACTCTCTGCGGGCCTCGGGTATCCTGCACGGTTTCATCTTGACTTTAGTGCCAGCCTCAGTCTCGGTATAGTGGCTCACCAGATAAGTACGACCAGGCACGTCAGAACAGCTCTGCTGATTCTTCCTCAGAAACTTTCGTACCTCCTGTTTTTGGGGCACTGACCCTGTGTCCCCAAAACTGTCACAGGAGGTATAGGGTTTTCTCTAATTCCCCCTGAACTTTCTTTAGCACATTACTTTCTAAAATCAGTTGATTCATAAATTCTACCTCACAGAACCCAAGCGCCTCTGTCATGGTTCTTGACCTTTCCCGAGCCACACTGTTCAAACGATTGGCACTGTAGAGGGAGCTGATCGTTTTTCTTGGTCGGTACACATAATTTATCCTTTTTGGGTACAGGCTCACTTTGCATAAGACTCAGAGCTCTTACTTCTTTCTCCAGGATCCTCATGCTACGCATCTTCTCCTGTAGTTGTTGGACGTCCTTTACGTCTTCGCCCTTTCTTCAGGCTCTTCTGGTAGGACATGTCAGAAGCCCTACCATCAGTCTTCTTTTCCACCATGTTCTGCTCCCATCTGAGCTCCCGTGTATCTGCAGCGGCAACGGAGCGACACATCGCCCCTCCCACTCACTGGGACGTGGTTCAAGTGTAGACTCCATGAAAATGCGCCTGAGCTCACCAAGGCCAACCCGAGGTCTCAAAATCTCATTTTGGGGTTTATCCAGATCCTTTGGGTCGCTCGGGAACCCGATGGCGCACCGGGTGCCGAACTTCCGGCCCGACTTCGCGAGTCGCAGCCACGGATCCGGACAGTACACCGTCCCCCGCCGCTGTCTCCAGCAGAAACATATTCCGGGGCAGAGTCATTCCCCACATCTTCAGTCTTGTTCCTCACAGCTTCACTTGAGACATCAGCCTCTGGTGAGGCACCTGGCCTGGTGGTCCACCACTTCCATGGCTTTCTCCACCTCTGCAGCATCACCTTCCGATCCTTGGCTGATGCAGATCCACCCATACATTGATAACTTCTCATTTTCAACAGCATCCTTGTGCTGTGTTCAGTTTCAGAGTCCTGTCTTTCACCTTAGTCTTCGCCAGGGAACCGGCCAACGGTACAACATCTTCAGATGCCATCCTCCGTCCGACTGCAAGGTCAGCCTCAGCCTTCCTCTCAGGACTCTCAATCTCCTCTGCTACCATGCCTTCCTCACTTGCACTGGTGCTTTATTGTCATCAGATGACTCACTATCACCACCACTATCCCTGTCTGACCCCCTTTTCTCAGCCACATCTGGCTCACTTCCAGGGTTAAGACACTTTTTTCATTCACATCCGGGTCCTGTCAGGGTTATACAATTCATTCTCATTCACATCTTGATCTGGAACCTTAGTTAACATGTCATCCACAACATTAACTTCACCACTGGTCCCTGGTTTCCCTCAGGGTGGTCCCCCAAGTATGTGACTATGTGATAACCCCAGCACATACTTCCATATAGCTCAGAATACCAGGAGCTGACTTAGGACCTCTCCCTGGACTTCAGTGTCCCTATACAATAGGTTATTGTTCATGGCAGCATGAGGAAACCTCTCCTCAGAACAGCTCTTGGGGAACCTCATTCAGAACAATTACATTTCCTGTGCCGTTTTAAGAGTGGGGTCTCGCACCGCTCACTCCCAAAATTGTCACAGGAGCCAGGCAGGTCAGGGACACTCGGTTCCCGAGAACCACCATCCTCGTCCCCAACATCACCTGCAAAGAAATGTCATCTTTTCACGGTCATCATCAGTATCATCACTATTATGATTAGCATTATCATCATTTATCAATATCAGCATCCTCATCATGGTCATCATCATTATCATGATCATCATTATCATTATCAAATTATCATGGTCATCATCATTATCACATAAGTTTAAACGGCCCACTAGCATTGTGTTCCGCCCCTCGGGGACTGCGCACCCTCAGTAGGAGCTTCATCCATGTCCATCAAAACATTTTTCCCCCAGAGATCCTTAGACCGGGGAAAGTCATTACCCAATTTAACGGGGTGCACCAGGGTCTTCACTACCCCCACTTCATATGAAACCTCCCGAGTTTGGGGACCAAGTCCACGGCAGTCTCTGGGTAGACTTTGGTGTCTTCATGGTATGTACACCACACTCAGGTGCTTATCAGGGATGAGTCCCTATCACTCAGGCTGTTCACATATGGAAAGTCACTGGACTCTCTGAGTCCAAGAGGGCCTGTGCTGGGCAGCCACTTACAACCACCGGGGACCCCTGTGGTCAGTCTCTTCGGCTGAGGTGGACACACACACAGGCTCTGCGCAGGGAAGAGAGGGGTCTGCCAACATCACAACACATAGGCTCCCCTCTATTGGACAGTTGGCTGCAATTTCACGCCAGCTCCAACACTGTCCATCACACTCTCCACCCACATGTCCCTCGGGCCTGAACCCGCTTATCAGCATACCCCATGTCCCCAACAGCTGGAACGCTTTACGCGAGAGTTCAGCGTCCGGGAACTCCGAAGTGACGACCTCTCAGACGGCTGTACCTCAGGAGGACGTGCTTGGGTGTAGCGGTCCCTATCACCTTTTCAACTCCATAATCAGGCCTGCTGACTGCAGACTCCAACTGTATCTCCAGTCATGGACTCTCCTGGCACGGGCTGCACGTAACACCCAGCGGGTAAGAATCGCCGCTTTCAACTTGGGCAAGTCTTCGCTGTCCTTGCTCAGGTCAGCCCAGACTTTTTGGGGTCCCCAATCAGATAGGGTACGACCGCCATGGGCCCATTCAGATAGTGGCAGATTCTCTCTCTGCCAGTCTCTCAAACCTAGTAAGATATACCTCCACATCATCACGAGGTGTATTTTTCTCAAGGACCGTCTTACCGCCTTCTTTATAGCGGACAACGCCGGTGCCTTCACAACATTACTTCGGGACGCGGCACCGAAATCCTTTTTTGGTGTTGTCATCTGCTCAACAAATAACCGGTTGTTCTCTGCTGCTGCTGCAGGATTGCTGCGGGGCCTGCTGCTGTGCTGCTGGTGCTGAGGCGCTGCTGCTCCATGCTCGCTGCATGCTTCGCTGGGCCTGCACCAGGCACTCAACGAGCTCCTCCATACTGCCGGACTCATCTGTCCAATCACAGCAGTCCTATGTTGCATATTAACTTGCGCCATTTGTTCAAACAGCGCTCCATGCTGTCAGATAT